>JAUNZO010000323.1:0-152452 GCA_031894775.1 Chloris gayana | reverse complement strand
TATTATTATTATAGATGCTCTTATTATAGATGCTCTTATAATAATAATAATAATAATAATAAAAGAGGACCTGAAACGAAATCACTCAATCAGGCATTCTCACAAATATGTGGCGTGCATATAGGAATTGACAAGCAAACAATTCAAAAGCATATTATCTGTGCGAGACAGGTAGCTATTAGGAACTGTATTGTGTAAAGATCAAAAGCAAACAAATTGAGTTCATCCACGGATCAAATATTAATCTACTATATCCACCAAAATGTGGAGATCAGCATCTTGTAAATCCAACCAAAGAGGGAGGGGCTCATACAGGGAGGCTAAAATCATAAAACTCACAACAGGTTACAAATAATACTTATAGGGATAGTTCAGCTCGACTTAACCATCCCGATGAATCAGCACATTGGTGTAAAACAAGGAGACGTTAATCACTAGTTAGATTGGAGATTAAAAATAAAACTTCTGCAGTAATAGTTTGAAATGGTTCAAGGTCGAGCTAGAATGGAACAATAAGACAAATAGAACCTACATGGACGGGACTTTATCAGCATCACAAAACCCACATGATTTCCATTGCAGCACATTGCTAAACACTAATGAGACAATGGAAAGAGAAGACAGCAATTTCATGAAATTACTGTATCAAGAGTTTTCTAGATTCATACTATTATCTGGCTAAAGGCCAAACTAGAATATATTCCACATAAGACTGGAATTCACCTGCATTACAAAATCCAGTATCGTTTCCATTACAAGAACAACAATTAGTAGGCATCACTATTTTAGGAAAATCAGTGATAAATCACACTGGATGTATGCCAAAGATAGCAGCTGGTTTACAATACAACATGAAAACTTGAAGATTCACTCTCATAACAAAGAATCAAACATTAATTCCCTATACTGAAAGTGGAAATGGAAACAACAGGTCGATGGCATGATAATAGCAAATTAATGGAATTGGCGCATGTGGGTAAAGATGAAATACTCAGTTGATAATCAGCAGTAAGTCCAATACATTGAACTCTTTTTTAATATAATATGGGATTGTGAATGATGAGGAACTTGTTGAAGCACACATGCCTGTCTACTGCTCATACATAAGCAGGTTCTTTCCAGAATTCACTCACGAGGCTTTATCACCTGGAGAAATCATATCAACAATAATAACAATCATAATAATACAATTTGAATTTTGAAGGCCTCATGTTTTTTTTTTCTATTTGAGAAAACTGGATTTCATGAATCACTCCTTAGAAAAAGGAAAGGAGTCTTTCGAGAAAAATGGATTTCATGAATCACTCACATCTGATCAGCATTAGAAGGTGCTGCCTGCAGCTGCAGAAGTGCAGATGCTACTCAACATCGATGTCGCCGTCATATTTTAAGGAAGTGAAAAATGCATAAAAGATTGGGTTGAGAAAGACAGAGAGTTGAGTATGCAGCTGTTACCAACATTTCATGTAGGTGAAAATCACATCTTAGTAGATAAAAAGCAGAATCTGCCATCAAGTGAAATTGGTAGTTAATCCATCAGGTTAATAAAAACAATAAAACAATATGATTCAGAGGAAGCACATGTCCAATAAAACATACATCTCAATAAAGCATTTTTACCCTGCACAAGGTAAGATCATTATTTTTTGGTATCGTATTAAACAAAGGTGAAGCTTTAATTTTGCTACAAATCACAAAAGATATGATTGGCAACTATGAAGATTAAAATATATAATATTGCACAATGAAATATCATTTTTCTTGGGGCATTGATGCTATTATGTACCATAAAACAGTGGTAGATCTAAAAGCAAGCCAACTGGTCTTCACCTAAGCTATTCATCCTTATATATCTCTCCAAGCACTATGAGTCATCACATATATCTGTCGATGCCTTCAATATTGCAATAAAACAATGACTGGAATGGCCGTAAAGAAGAAACAATCAGTTAATAACCAGTAGTACATCAAACAGGAGTGCTGGATAGGGATATCTGTTAAGCTAGCGTCCATATGCATATGCCTTATGATCTTGAGTAAGCAAATCAGAAACATTAGAAATTTCATAATACAGAGATTTAATTTCTGAAGGCCTCAACATCTCATGTTTCAGAAACTATAATTTTTTTTTAATAAAATCTTTGGCATTCGGAAGGGAAATAACTGGTGAATATTATACAGCACAGGCATCTAAAGAATTTATTTACGGAAATTAAAAACAATTTGGAGGAGGATATTGGGCACACAGATACCAGATTCATCCCCTAACTGAGCAAAATTAAAATTGATTTGGAGAGAGCACTACGCATTTGCTGCATTTACTTAGCAAATAAAAACGATTTAGGGAGTATTTGGGGAGCATAGACCTCTGATTCATCAAATTGGGCAAAAGTAAATTCAGATGAAGAGCACGAAGGTACCAGGATAGATCAGATAAGCCATGAGCCCATGACTACCTGATCATCCACTATGAGTCAGCAGCGCAGAAAGGCACGATCTCTTCTTCGTTGCTAGACGGCTGCCTGTCCAAGATCTGACGGTTGGGTTGCAGTGGTCACAATGGATCCATGGATCCTTAACCATCCGGTCCGACCAAGCAACAACCGTCACTGAAACACAAGCTTAGCACGATTTCTCTCCAACGATGCCTGCGCAGCCCTCCCGCCGCCGCTGCCGTAGGGCCGCCCGCGTGCAAGGCCGCATGGCCACATGCACGCACGGTTGCCCGCCCGCTCAGCCATCCAGCCGCCCACCTCCGCCACAGGGCCGCCCGTCGCCCGCGTGCCAGGTCACCCGCACGCACGACCGCCTGCTCGCCGCCACCGCTGGGGATTGGAAGTTTTATTCTCTCCTGTGTGGAGGGAGGAAGCACGAATGGAAAATGGGTGCGGTTTGGGGCCGCGTCGGTGAACCGAGCTGGGTCGACCGCAAAACGGGTCTGGGGAAAATCGGACTCGGTCAGATTTTAGGTTGGGTCTGGCCACAGAATCATTATTCTATACCCAGCGCTAAATCACACCCAGATATAGGTGCCGTTTGGTTCCCAGGGGCTAAAATGAAAATGACTAAAATTTAGTCCTTTTACTGACTAAACATCCAAATAAGGTGACTAAAACAGACTAAAACGCCTTTAGTCCCATTAGCCAGGCCAGGGGACTAAAACAGACTAAAACACCTTTTAGTCACTTTGCTTTTAGTCAGCTGGATCCAAACGCTACCATAATATGATATATCACTCTCTAGTGCTATGTAGGAAACAGGCTGCTTGTGTGGCACCGACCGGTCACCAAGACTGCATTAGCACACCGTATTGTCCAGAAGCTACCGAATCTTTCCTATTCTTTGCACCATGGGTTGGTCTTAGGCTATTAATTACCATACATTAAGCACCGCTGATTCAGTCAGGAAGGTTCTGTTTCCATTAAAATAATCCAAGATGCAGACGCGTCCTAGTTGTGAGAATATGTGGTTGGAGCCATTCTTTTGTGCGGATAAAAACTGCTCCCGTTTTATGACTATGCATGTGGGTATCCTCTAATTTTACGTCTTTATAAAACTCCAAGCATAAAAAGTCAACTCACTTGATTGGAGGATCTCAACTAATTTGAGCCTGGAACAGGTGCAATATTCAATTGAATTTTATGATCAAGCCATTTTCTTTATGTAGAAGTTTCTATTTTAGTATCTTGAGAACTGTGTAGATATATGGCGTGTGATCACAGATTGTAGTACCTAATTAAACACACATGAGCACAGGACCTGAACCGCTTTGAGGAGTGCACAGGTCGAGAAGGCAGAGTGCATCTGATCACATATTCGTGCCAAATTTATGGATTAATGAAGTGGCACAAAAACTATCCCTTGATATTTTTTGTAAATTACTTTCTGCAGTGGATAAGCATTTCACTTTATGTGATGAAATCACAAAATTTATCAGTCTAGAATGAGGTTAGTGAACCATAAGAAATCTCAGTCATTTACTACTGTGATTGTAAATATTTGTTGTGTGTAACAATAAGACTCTTGAAATATTTTCTATTATACTAGTTTAATAGTAAACATTAGTTTCTACATAATAATATCACATTTTTGTGGCAAAATTCACTTACTAATGCAATTTTGTCCATCCCGAGTGAACCATAAAAGATGTTAACCATTTGCTACTCTGGAAGGAAATAGTATTGCGTGTGATCATTAAAATCTTGAGTATTTACTACTGCATTAGACTACTATAAGCAAATATTGTTGTTTGACTATAAGGCCAATCTCAATGGAAGTTTTATGGACACAGTTACCTAGAGTGACACGTCATCTAAAAGTGTTTGAAACTAGGATGAAACACCCCTCTCTCAATGCATAGTTTCATTATTGTTGTTTTCTAGGTTACATGCAAAACACAAGGTGTCTAGGTAACTGTGTATAGAGAGTTTCATCCTCATGAAACTCATTTCACCTCTCTCCTCATTAATACATTGCCACATCATAAAAAATACCTACGTGGCACTCTATTTATTACTCATGAAACCCCCACTGAAGCTGGCCTAAAAGCCTCGACTATTTGTTATCAGAAATTGCGGTGCCAACTAGGCAGCAATAGCCTGAGTAAACGAAACCGTTCCTTTTCCTGGATATTAAACCCACACGGTTTTTAACCACACCAGGTGAGCTATTTTGTTGCCTCAGTAAATTACCTATTGATTGACCCACGGTTTTGGGATTAGAGTCCATTATATTAATGGAAGGTCAACATGAAGGTCACGTTAAATACATTAATACAACAACTCACCTTCCGCAAAAGGTTGACAAATTTTAGTATGATGCTTCAAGAACATCATGCTGTGTGATCTGAATTATCTTGTAGAATACGAGCAATGTATCTAGTAGAATATGTATGCACCAGACCACTCAACTAAGCACAGACTTTTGATCACCTAAACTAAATAATTTTGAGTCTATAACAAGCTCAAAAGGAGAGAGAGTTATCTTGTGATCACAAGATCTTCGGGAATGAAAAACTGTGTTCATAAATAGTATTAGTTTATTTATTATGGTAAAAAATCCTGACAGTATATATTGAATTCATCCGCCATCAAAATTATAAACAATGCGCCATATAGTGTCTCAGCTTATTTTCCTATTGCAAATAGTGACATTTTCAACACAGTCGACCCCTCATGAAATTGGATTGTCCATTATTAATTTTCTCCTTACTTTTAGCTAGCCTGATAGCAAGTTTGTTACAAAAGTGAAGTCTGTGAACCATAAAAACCATGGTTATTTTCTATTTGATTACCTTAGTAGCAAATATTGTGTTTGGTCATAATATTATGCAACTAAAGTATTTTGGTTGCAAATCATATTATGCTTGAACCATAAAATTAGCTACAGTTTACAACTAGCTTAGCCACCGGTAGGAAACAACATCATGACCGTGAGAGAACCAAATATTTATGAAATTAAGCTACCTTTCATGGAAACAATATTGTGCTTTCAACAAAAACTTGGAAATTAATTATATGTAATCAATCGTCAGCCTTTTTTCCAGTGATAAGCTTTTATCTGCTAATTCCACTGAGTATTGCAATTTATCAATCGAAGCTGGTGAACCATAAATACTTGACTATTTGCTACTGGATCAACACGATAGCAATTATATATATTGATGTGAGTGACCATGACATTATGTAACCAAAGTACATTGATCACAAATATTTTATATTCTCCGACAAATAATCTATGTCCAAGACAGATATCTATAATTACATCATGTTCTCATTGCAAAAGTCATTACAGAAAAAAGTACATCATGTGATTTCCCTATAAGCCTTTCATCACAATGGTGCATTACATTATTTGAACAAAAGACAATTGTTACTCGAACGGAGTTCCGTAAAATAAAGAAACCAATATGTGAGAGTATATTTTGCTATTTCATTTACATTTTACTCACAAAGGCACAAATTACAGGTATGGTTCACCTAAAAGCACCGACACTACTAGAGATGCAACTGCATAAAGCATATATTTTTGTAGAAAATAAGTACAAATTAGAAATACATCCAGGTGCTTTACAGCAACATGTACAATTTCCCTTTGCAGGTAGATTGCCTCTGTTGTCGGATGGCATCTGACTAACTTTGAATTTGCCATCTACAACACGCTGAGTGTCCAAGATCTGATCCAATGATCATGGCCACTTATTTCATGATATTTGCAAAAAAAAAAAGAGAAAGGATTATTAGATTCCGGAAAATAAATAAAGGAGTTGTGTTTTGCTTGAGAACAAATACATGATCTTGATCAGCAGTGCTATACTAATCAACAGTAACCTTTGGGATCTCCGGCAAACTATCAATCGGGACCTTCATGCTAGCAGAAAATCTAACAGCAAAACGTTCTCAAGAGAGAAAATGAATTTCCTACCTTGTAGGACGCTGAACAGGTTCCAAGGAGGATGCAGCAAGCCGTCATAGCCGTAGCAGTCCTTGTAAAACGAGATCTACACACATGGAGACAGCAGTCATAGCCGTTCAAACCAGCTCGGACATCGAAGTCATTGTCATGGTCGCCATTGCTTTGACGGACCGAGAGGATGCAGGTACCGCCTTTAGGATTTAGCTGTTTGGTCAGAGGTGAATTTCGCACATCTCGTATGTGGTAGCAATTACCAGCAGATTGGTGGGCTATCCGGCATCCTGCCAACTAAAACCCTTTGCATATGAAAACAACAATAGACTGGTTAGTCATTAATCATTCAACTTTTATAGGAAGTCGAAACAAAAAAGGATCAATCGCCAAGGTGTAAAATACTAGCATAGATGCATCAATACCGTGCAAGGTGAGTTCTACGAGCATGACAGGAGTTGAGGATCGGAGGAGGACGAAAGACAACCTGTCGCTGCCGTCAAGAATGTTGAAAGAAAATAATGTCACAAAAGCTGAAATAACGTGCGCCATGACCGCAGTTGACGATAGGGGGCGAAGAAAATTAACCTGCCGCCGCCGTCTAGAGGGTTGAGAGAAAATTGTTGCGGCAGTGCAAATCCTGGAACGCATGATATGTGTTTTAAGCTTTATCCAGGATGGAATGGCTAGTATAAATGGAATAAACCGACGAGGCTGTCTCACGGGATCGGGCTAGTAAATCCCATTCCAGAATAGCGCTAGTCAATGGCCATGGGTATTAAATGAAAATCGCATTAACTAATATTAATGCCTAGTTTATTTGTCTGTCTATTTTTTCTCGTTTGGAATTTTAAGATGGTACGGTTGGCTGGTTGGACACGGCGAGTTCAGCACCCGCACTTCGTCCTCCTCGCACGGAGCGGCGAGCTGCATCGACTTCAGCTCCCGCGATTCGTCACAATCTGCTGTGGGTGCGAGATCCAATTGGCGAGATTCAGTCCAGCAACGCAGACCTGCAGCTCCCGCTCGTCTGCGCAACCTCATCCACTGGTCGGATTTGATCTTGCTTGTGAAATTTTTATTCTGTTTGTTTCTGGAATTACTGAACATAGATTGAGAAAATTACTGACAATATACTGATTAATGTTTATGTGAGAAAATTAGTGGATGTAGATGGCTGTGAGAAAATTACTAATAAAGGTTGCTGGCTTAATGTAATTGTATCTATGAAGTTACTGAAAAATGATTCCAGTTAGCTCTCAGTAAATTACTGAATTTGTTGATTTGGATATGTTTATTCCAGAAACATGGGTATGTTTTAGGTTGCCTTCTACTTAATGTATGAATTTGTTGATTAGGATTTGTATTTTTTTTTGTATTCTGTTGAATTTGTTATTGTGAATTTAAAAATATATAGGGTTATGTGCCTTTGAAGAAGATGATATTAAAAAAATATTTTGTGTTGTATTACCTATGGATAAATTATGTCATGTCTGTATGTAGATGGTGACTATCGTAAATTGTTGTGTATTGTATAGCTAAAGGAAAAATGTTGTTAGTCCTATCCTTTATTGAATTGTACTTGTGTTTTTGTAAATCTGTAGGGTTATGTGCCTCTGAAGAAGATGACATTAAAATGATTGCAGTTAGCTCTCCGAGTAAATTACTGAATGCGCTTATTTGGATATGTTTATTGCAGAAACATGGATGTTGAATCTGCTGCATCTGCGGTCACACAAGTACAGAATGGCGGCGATAACATTGATTCCCCTATTTCTATTGACCTTTCAATTGAGGCTCCACAGCCAACACCAGCTATTGCTCTACCACTTGTAATTTCATCAACACCTGATGCTCCCATACCAGCAGTACCTGCATCATTCAGCCCAGCGTGGCTTGATGATTCAATGAGGTACCAGGTGATGATTACGCCTCCAGCTCCTATCCCCCTTAGCGAGTGTCGGTGTTGTGAAACCGGCCGACAAGTAAATTTGTGTTTGGAGGGGATCGACGCTACTATTCGGATGGGCCTTGGATGTTTTAGGAGAGCGTGGTTTATACCGGTTCGGGCGATCGAAGCCCTACGTCCAGCTTCGAGGATTGTTCGTGTTTTGTCTTGCAAAAAGAGCTACAAAGGATGCGAGGGAGGAGGGTTGCTCCAAGCCTCCGTGTGCAATGTGCTCTAGGATGTGTGTGTGTGATGAGTTCGATTAGCTCAATCCGTGTTGTGTGTCCCCCTTTCTTGCGTGTGTGTGGGGTCCCTTTTATAGTCCAAGGGCCAGGCCACTTACAGGTGGGGTCGAGTTACTACCTATCGTCCCAAGCGGGGTCGGGGCCGTCGTGTACTACCCTCGTTCGCATGCGGGCCGCTTTGGGCGCTCCGGTCGTGCGGCGTACGGTTAGTCTTGATTGGTAGCGCCGGAGTCAATGCCACGCTCGTCACCGTGGCAGCCGTCCCGTCGCATGGCGGTCTCCATCCATCACTCCCGTTCATCATGGCTCCGGCAGAGATGGTGTTGACGCCTCCGTCTTGTCATCGTGCCGTGGTGTCCGGCGACGCGTGAAGATGAGACAAGAGGAGCCGCGCTGATCTCACCCAATCCCCGTGGATTGGTGAGTTCCCGAGCGGAGTTATGGCGATCCCTCGTTCACCCGTGAGGCTTCGTGAAGAAGCCATTTGCCTCCGAGCCGGGCGAGGCGGGGATCGCCGAGCCCGCCCGAGTCCCGAGCCGGGCGGGGCGGAAGTGGTGCACCCGCCCGACCCGGAGTCGGGCGAGGCGGAGGCCGCGGTCCCGGCTTTCGTAGCCTTCGTAGGCCTAGGCGGATGCCGATGGTCAGCCACGGGACAGATTACGGTGCTATTGTCCCGTCAATCGCCCGGCCTCCGTCCCGGCCACAGGCCATCATGGGCTTGGTAATGATCACGCCGCTCGCAGCTGAGCTAGCGCTAGCGTGCGGCGCTGCGGAACGGGACGGTTAGGTACTGCGCCGGTCACATCACGTCATGTTGGTGAAACGAGTTCCCGTGCGCCGTAATTGCGCCTACCGGCCTGCCGCAACTCCTCCCCTATCCGGTGGGTGAGGTCGCTTCTCCGCGAAGCAAAGGCAAACGCGGCAGGGATTGCGGTCCCACCCGACGCCGAGTCGGGCGAGGCGGAGATCGTGGGCCCGCCCGACCCAGGGTCGGGCGAGGCGGAGTTGTGGGCCTCGCCCGACTCGGGGCTCGGGCGAGGCGGAAGTTGTGGACCTGGCCCGACTCGGGCTCGGGCGAGGCGGAGGTTTCGGGCCCCACTTCGTATCCTTTACGCGTACAAGACGGAGCCGTTAGCCGATTAAGTACCCCGATTAGGGCTCCCTAATCTAGGTACCCGACAAGTAGTCCCCGAGCCTTGGCGGCGGCCAGGGGCAAATGGTCGCCGTCGAGGCTTTTCCCGACAAATCCTTAGATTTTTCCGTGCGTTTGTTTTTCCGGTGGGTGCGCGCGAGCGCACCCGCCGGTGTAGCTCCCGAGCCTCGGGGCAAGTAGAATACTTGCGCCGAGGGTTAACGATTTTGAGCGGTTTTATCGTTTATTCGCGAAAGCGAGCCCCGAGTCTTCGCTCGTTGCTCGGATCCGTCCGAGGGCTGTTTCGTCTTTTTATTTCGTTCACACCCGCGCATCTTTGCGATAAGATGAGGCGTGCAGTGAGCGGCCACGTCATTCCTCGATGGTTCGATGCGTGGTGCTCGTTTAAGCTCCAAACGGGAATGTCCGAGTGATGGCTCTCGGCTTGCCCTTAGCGGGGATCCGACGGAGACTAGCGGGAGTCGGCCTCATTCATATCCGAGTGCCTCGTCTTTTGTGATTTCCGACCCCTTTCGATCGGGGTCGGCGGGCTCGTTGCCCTCCCTTCGCGGGATTCAAGATCACGGCTTTTTCAACTCGGACTCGGACGCCGTCGCAGAGGCCCATTGTGCTACGGTGCACGGGTGTTGATCGCTAAGGATCCCTCTCTCGACAACCCCTCACTTACTTTTGTCCAAGGGCGGGCGTCCGAACCCTTTCGCCGGGCCGCCCTTCGAACCCCCGGGTTGGAAACCGGGCGTCGTGGCGTTTTCATCCCCTAGCCTTATTTACTCGCGGGCCTTATGGGATTCCAAGCCCAATCGGCCCGTCATCGGGCGCCGTCGAAGCGCAACGGTTCGCCTCCCATGACGGCGCGCATCTCGCGGCGGTTCGTCGTAGATGCGAAATTTGCGTTCGCATTATGGCTCCGCGTCGGCGCGTGCGGCGGCTCTCTTCGGTTCCCGCACCCGGTTAAATCGCGGAACGCAGAGGTGCGGGAGTCGAGGCGCCGCGGGGGCAATTGACATGACCGCTATTTAAAGGAAAGGGAGGACGCATCTCGGTTACCTCTCTCTCACCTTGCGCTCGCAAAAACTCATCCCCTTCCCTTGTTCTCGCGTGCTCCGTCGACTCGCCTTTCTTCGCCGCGTCCGCCGCTCGCCGCCTTCCTCACTTCTCCCCAATCCACCGTCGCGCATCCGATCCGAGCCCCGCCATGGCGGATTGGACTCCGTCCCGCCGCACCGTCGGGTCCCTTGAGGCCCTTGTCGCGCGTGGACTCTCGATGCCGCGCACCGACGCCATGGAGTGGCCGGTGCCGGGAATGAGGCCCCGCCGGCGCCGCCGGACGGCTACGTCGTCTCTTTCCGCCACTTCCACGAGCGCGGCTTGGGAATGCCGCCTCACCCTTTCTTCCGCGGCATCCTCCACCATTACGGGCCGGAGCTGCAGCACCTCAACCCTAACTCCGTCCAAGCACCTCGCCGCCTTCGTGGCGCCGTGCGAGGGCTTCCCGGGGATCGCCCCCACTTCAGAGCTGTTCAAGCACTTCTTCGATTGCCGCTTGGTGACGAAGAAGGACACGGCCGGAACCCTCGCGCCGTCCCCATCGGCAGCGCCGCCTTCCGATCGCGGGGCGGCCGGTCCAGGAAGTACATCTCCATCGCCCTCACCGACTCCAACAAGGGCCGGCACGAGCAGTGGTTCTACCTCAGGAACACCGCCGCCACACCCTCCCCGAGTTCACCGGCAACCTCATCATCGCCGCGCCGGAGAAGTGGCACTTCGGGGTGCCCGGCGACGAGAAGAGGGGGATC
The DNA here is from genome assembly GCA_031894775.1 of Chloris gayana. Lineage (NCBI taxonomy): Eukaryota > Viridiplantae > Streptophyta > Magnoliopsida > Poales > Poaceae > Chloris > Chloris gayana. The sequence goes on along the minus strand of JAUNZO010000323.1, from coordinate 140,905 downwards.
GTCGCGCTGTTGGAGGCGGTCGAAGCGCTCGACCAGGCCGGCGTGGACCGGCGTTGGAGTGATTGGCTCCTACCACCCGCGCCGGCTTGCACCGCCGCAGTCCCGGCGTCGGATGATGTCGGAGATGGGAAGTGACTTCGCCCGGGAGGGAACCCGCATGGTGGACCCCGGGCGGACCCTCGGATTTCGCTCTCCGGAGTTGAAGGCCCGACTCGCGGAGGCGATGCTCGAAGACGGCCGCCGCGTGGGATCGGCTTGATTGGCCGGTTCCCAATCACCCACCAATGCTCCCGAATCGGGGGCGATTTTGTTTGTAAGTTTTTAGTTCCGCCTTCGGTTGAGTCGGTCTTAAGTGCCGACCTCTCTTACTTTTCTCGATTTCTGTGTTACGTAGAGGTTTGCAATTTATTCCTTCCCCGGCCCCATTGCCCGAGGATGCCGACGTCCGGCCATCAATCGGGCGCGCGCCGAGGAGCTAAAAGCTCGAAAGGATGCCAAGAAGGCTAGGAAGGCGGAGCGGCAACAGCGGAAAGCGGAGAAGGAGCGCCGGCGCCGTTCGGGCGCATCGTCATCTCCGAGAGCAGACAGCACCGACTCCGACGACAACGATTGGGGTGACGACGAGGAACTCGTCGACATGTCCTCTCCCATCGGCGAGCTCGCCGAGGAGGAGGACATCGAGCAGGGCCCGACTCGGCCGGCCCTCTCCGGAAGTGGGCCCCGCCGGACGACGCCGGCACGTCGCTCGCCGGTCCGAGCCGAGAAGGAGCGCCGGGCTCCCCGCAGGCCGAGGCGCATGCCGACGCCGCAGCGCCGACTTCGGCGCCCACCACCACCACAACGCCGACCGCCCGGCCGCCGTGCCCGGGTCGCGGCCCCGATCTCCGCGATCGTCACCACGCCGCCCTCGCCGCCCTCACGCCAGGTCCCCTTGGCGACGACCATGGCGGGGGCGATGATGGCCTCGGCCGCCGCGGTGACGTCGACCGTGGTGACCGTAGCGCCGTGCAACGGTGACGGAGGGCTCACCTCGTCGGCGATGGCAGCGACGGCCTCCGCGGCGCCATCGGCGTCCGTCCGTGCGCCGGTGACCGCGCCCGCCGGCGGCCCTCGCTCCGGCGGTGGCCGCAACCCCGTCGGGTCCGAGTACGGCCGCGCCGGCCTCCACGACCTCTTCATCTCGCGGCGCCGAGTGCCCCCGGGCGGCTCTTGGCAAGAGGCAGCGTGAGGGCCTTGGGTCGGCGGTCGGTCCGCCACCCAAACGACAACCGTACCGGTAGGCGTTGCTTCCTTCTCGTCTTTCCTTCTTTCTTGTCTTTCGGTTTGTTGACTTGCGCATCCCGCAGGGGTCCGTTGGCCGGGCTCGGAAGCAGCCGGCCCTAGGGTCGGGGGCCCCGCCGCGCCATCCCCGGCAGCCCCTCGCCCGGCAAGCACCGTGGGGGCGGCCGCAGACGGCGGCGCCAACTACGGCCATGGTGACGGCGGCCGCCGCCTCCGCGCCGTTCCCGCCGCAGGGACCTCCGCCGAGCTCCTCCGCCACGCCGCACCAGCCCGGCGCCGGAGCCGGGGGTCGTGCACGTTGTGGGGCCCCAAGGTCGGACGCACACGTTTGACGAGCCGGCGGAGCAGCACCCTTTGGGGCGCGTTCCGCCGCGATCGCGGCCGTGCCGCCGACGTCTTGGGCGCGGCGCTCCATCTCGTCGGGCCGCCGGCGGAGCCGGCCGAGGTGAGCGCGAGTTCGTTCCTTCGCGGAATATCGGTCTTTTTTCGCTTCGCTCATGATTTTGTCCTCCTTTTCGGACTCGGATATGATGAGCCGGGCCAAGCATGCCTCGCATCCGTTTCCAAGAAAGGGAACGGACCCGCCTTGACTCGGGAGGCGCAGAGCGCCACGGAGCAGAGCCCTCGGAGCCGTCCGAGAGGCCGAGGATGCGAAGAAGGAGAGGGCCGAGGCGGCCGGGGTGGCGGCCGAGGCCAACGATGCGCGGAGGACGGCCGAGTCCCGCCCGGCCGAAGCCATCAAGAGGGCCGAGGCGGCGGAAGAAAGGGCCAAGAAGGCCGAGTCCGATGCCGCGAACGCTCGTCGGTGGCCGAGTCCCGCCGGCCGAGGTCCAGAGCGGCAGGTGGTGAGGGCGTTGAAGGCGGAGGAGGACGCGGCGAGCGCGCGCGAGGCGACGGACACCGAGCGCAAGCTCAAGGAGGCCGTCTCCCAATCGGTCTCCAAGCTCACTTCCCAACTTTCGACGTTGGAGAGTGAGGTTAACCGTAAGTTTTGTTTCTCATCCCTCCTCCTATTTTGCTTTTGATTGGTGTCATGTCTCATGATTTCTTCTTCCTTTTCATTTTCGTAGCTCAAGACGGACCCGGACGGGCTGCGGCAGGAAGAAGTTCGGCTCGACCGAATCCGCATCGGTGCCGAGTTCCTCCGCAACGAGCTAGAGGTGCCACAGCCCGCCCGGGACCACCAATTTGGAGCCGCGCCTTCTCTCCATCGCCAACCGCTTTGGTGCTCGCGGCGTGAGAGTTTTGAAGCCGGGTCCCGTGGACTCGGTACCGGAGCGGACACATTTCGAGGACAACCTTGACCTCGACACGCTTGCGCGGCTAGGCATGGTGCCCGGCTTCTCCGAGCAGGAGATCGAGGACATGAAGAGGAAAGCCGCGCCGATCGCCGCCAAGCTTGCCGAGCTCCTCGCCTCGCGCGCCTTCCCGCCGCCGTCGTCGCCGCATGACGAGTAGATGATGTAGTGTGTTAGCTGAGTCGGCCGAGTGGCCAAGATATAAAGAACTCGCTTATTTTGTAAACAAGTTATCTGTTTTAATTTCGTTCGAAATTTCTCACATGTTCCCCTTTCGTGGCTTCCTTCTCATTCGGACCGTCTAGTAGCCTAAGATTCCTCATTCGATTGATCGGTGACTTAGGCCGCTCTTAGCCGCCGGGCGTCGGAGTCCCGAGTCGGCCGCCGGGTCGGCCGAGTAGTCGTTGGCGTTCCGTGTCCCGTCCGAGTTGGACTTGCACTATGGGATTAGACTTCGTTCAAAATTTTAGACTCTTGCCCTTTCGTGGCTCCTTTCTCTTTCGGACCGCCCAGCTTGCTTTAGATTTTTCATTCGGGTGATCGACAACTCGGGCCGCTCCTAGTCGTAGAGGCGTCGGAGTCCCGAGCCGACCGCCGGACCGGCCGAGCCATCGTCGCCGCTAGGTTCTGTCCAAGTCGGCCCGCACCGAGGGATTTTCGTGTGAGTTCCGCAGCCGTGGGCACAACCGGGACCCGCACACGGCCTCCTTTGCGCACCCGCCGGTGGAGCCCCCGACTCGGGAGAGCCTGAGGCCGGCGGCCGGCAAATTTGGACTTATTCGTTATTTGTCGAAAACAAGAGAAAAAAGAGAAAGGTTTTCTCTTTATATTTTTTTTGCATAGATAACTCGAAACAACAAGCTAAGGGTAAAAGCGACGTAGCTGCTCGATGTTCCATGCGTTGGTGAGCACGTTTCCGTTGGCGTCCTTGAGCTTGTACGTGCCGGGTCGGAGCACCTCGGCTACCGTGTAGGGCCCCTCCCATGGCGGAGTTAGCTTGTGCCGGCCTTGATTCCCCCGGAGGAGTCGAAGGACGAGATCGCCGGGCTCGAAGGCGCGCTTCTTGACCTTGCGGTGGTGGTAACGGCGGAGTGCTTGTTGGTATCCGGCCGAGTGGAGCAAGGCAGCCTTCCCTTGTTTCGTCGATTTGGTCCAGCCGCATCTTCGAGATAACGCTTATTGAGCTCCGGATCGAAAACTTGCACGCGCGGAGCTCCATAATCCAAATCGGTGGGTAGCACGGCCTCGGCCCCGTACACCATGGAGAAGGGAGTATGACCCGTGGCCCGACTCGGCGTCGTCCTCGTGCTCCACAATACCGCACCGAGCTCTTTCGCCCATTTCCCGGCAAATGTTTTGAGTTTGCTGAATATCCGGGTTTCGACTCCTTGGAGGACCATGCCATTTGCGCGCTCGCATTGCCCGTTCGTTTGGGGGTGTGAGACGGCCGACCGACCAACTCGGATGCCCCGGTGGTCGCAAAAGTTTAGGAACTTTTTTCCCGTGAACTGCGCACCGTTGTCGGTGATGATCGTGTTTGGGACTCCAAACCGATGCACTATGTCGATGAAGAATTTTACGGCCCGGTCCGAGTCGATTTTGCTTATCGGCCTCGCCTCAATCCACTTGGAGAACTTGTCCACGGCGACGAGCAAGTGGGTGTAGCCTCCCGGTGCCTTTTTGAACGGGCCGACTGTGTCTAGGCCCCACGTGGCAAACGGCCATGTTATGGGGATGGTTTGCAGTGGCCCGGGCCGGCCGGTGTGTTTTACGTGCGTAATGTTGACACCCTTCGCAGTGCGCACGACTCGTTCAGCGTCGGCGATCGCGGTCGGCCAATAGAAGCCATGTCGGAAAGCGTTGCCAACGAGACTTCGTGGTGCGGCGTGATGCCCGCACGTTCCACCATGGATGTCCCGAAGCAGCCATTTGCCCTCGTCGAGAGGGATGCAGCGTTGGAGGACGCCGGTGTGCCCCTTTTTGTATAACTCATCGCCGATCACGACAAAGGTCTTGGCGCGTCGAGCGAGTCGGCGCGCCTCCACGACGTCGGAGGGCAATTTTTGCCGCAACGTATAGTCGAGGTAGGGCTGCCGCCGATCATCCGCCGACTCGGGCGCAGCCCCCGAGTCCCCTTCAGTGGTCGGGAGTTGGATCGACCGGACCCGCCGTGTCGTCGTTGGCGCCAAGCTCGGAGACCAGGACCTCCGCGGCCTCGGTCGGAGCCGGCTCTTGTTCTCCTTTTGTAGGGTCGGCCGCCGTTGGCTCCTTGATAGACGGCTCATCCCGGTCGCAAGCAAAAACGCCCTCCGGTGTTGGCAGCCGATTGGATCCCATCTTGGCCAATGAGTCGGCCGTTTCATTGTCCCGCCGAAGGACATGTTTGACTTGGAATCCATCGAGCTTTTCTTCAAGACGGCGGATCTCACCGCAATAAGCCGCCATCTTTGGGTTGGTGCAAGTCGATTCGTTCATCACCCGATCCACGACGAGCCGGGAATCGCCGAAGGCTTCGAGTCTACGGATCCCCGCATCAATCGCTGCCTTCATGCCGTTGAGCAAGGCTTCGTACTCGGCCACGTTGTGAGAGGCCGGAAAGTTAAGTCGGATGACGTATTGCATGCATGCACCTCTCGGCGAGATGAGCTGCCATCCGCTCCCGGCACCCCTCTTCGTGAGGGAGCCGTCAAAGTACAGCCGCCAATGATCCATTTCGCCCGAACCACAGGCAACCGGGTCTCCGTCCACTCGGCTATGAAATCTACCAGAGTGTGTGATTTTATGGCAGTATGGGTGCGTGTATTCTATGCCCTGGTCCATTAATTCTAGCGCCCACTTCGAGATTTTCATCGCTACCTCCGGATTGCCCAAAATTTCAGCAAGCGGGAAAGAGGAGACGATCATTACCGGATGAGAGTCGAAATAGTGCCGAAGCTTGCGCCGAGTGATGATCGGCGCGTACAACACCTTCTCGGATCTTCGGCCACCTCGTCTTGCAGTCGGAGAGGACTTCGCCGACGTAGTAGACCGGCCGTTGCACCTTGAGCGCCTTTCCCGCTCGTCACGCTCCACCACCAACGCCGTACTCACCACCTGATTTGTTGCCGCCGTGTAGAGCAGCAAAGGCTCCTTCTCGACCGGCGAAGTCGTGGTCGGTGCGCTTGAAAGTTTGGCTTTTAGGTGGTCGAGGGCCTCCTCGCGCCTCGGCTGTCCGGACAAAGTTGTCCGACTTCTTGAGCAGACGATAAAGTGGCAGCCCCTTTTCTCCGAGTCGGGAGATGAAACGGCTTAGCGCCGCGAGGCAGCCTCGTGAGTTTCTGCACGCCCTTTACGTTTTTTATCGGCCCCATCTTCGCGATGGCTTCGATTTTCTCGGGATTGGCTTCGATGCCACGTTGCGAGACGCTCGTATCCCAAGAGCATTCCCTTCGGGACCCCAAAGACACATTTCTCGTGGTTGAGCTTGACTCCGTTGGCTCTCAGCCGCCGGAACACGGCTTCGAGGTCGGCGACTAGATCGTTGGTCCGAGTGGACTTGACTACGATGTCATCCACATATGCCCGCACAATGCGTCCGATGAGGTCACCGAAGCATTTGATCATGCAGCGTTGGTATGTGGCTCCCGCATTTTTAGCCCGAACGGCATAGTGACGTAACAAAGACGTGCCGAAGGGTGTGATGAACGCGGTGGCCTCTTGATCACCAATCCTTAGCGGAATTTGATGATAACCCGAATAGGCATCTAGGAAACACAGGGTTTCGCACCCCGCGGTCCAGCTCAACTATCCGGTCTATGCGTGGCAAGGGAAACGGATCCTTGGGACACGCCTTGTTGAGACTTGTGTAGTCAACGCACATTCTCCATTTCCCGCTTTTCTTCCTTACAAGTACAGGGTTGGCAACCCATTCGGGATGGTATACTTCTTTGATGAAGCCGGCGGCGAGGAGCTTCGCTAACTCTTCACCGATTGCCCGGCGTTTCTCCTCGTCGAAGCGGCGGAGTCGTTGCTTGACCGGTTTCGATCCCCGCTTGATGTTGAGGGAGTGCTCGGCGATGTTCCTAGGGATTCCCGACATATCCGAGGGCTTCCACGCGAAGATGTCCTTGTTGGCGCGTAGGAACTCGACGAGCGCGCTTTCCTATTTGTCTGAGAGTGCGGACCCGATGATGACCTTCTTCCCTCGGGGTCGGCGGGGTCGAGGGGCACCATCTTGGTGTCTTTGGCCGGCTCGAAAGAGCCGGCCGCCTTCTTTGGGGTCGGCGTGTCCTCCGACTCCAAAGTCGCGACCCGTGGGAAGTCGGACTTGTTGATGAGCGCCGCAGCCAGCTCGCAGCACTCCACCTCGCACTCGTAAGCACGCTGAACCGACGTGTTCACAGTGATGATCCCCTTCGGACCCGGCATTTTGAGCTTGAGGTAGATGTAGTTGGGAACGGCCATGAACTTCGCGTAACATGGTCGCCCGAGGATGGCGTGGTACGCGCCGGGGAAGTCCACCACGTTGAAGGTGAGGGTCTCGGTGCGGTAGTTGATCGGCGTGCCGAAGGTGACGGGCAAGTCGATTTGCCCAAGCGGCACAGCCCGTCTTTCCGGCACAACCCCGTGGAAGGGCTCGCCCGATGGCCGGATCCGAGAGCGGCCGATCCCCATGGCATCAAGAGTCTCTCGCATACAAAACATTCGGACCACTACCCCCATCCATCGGCACCTTAGTCGGCCGTTTGTTGCCGACGATGGGGTCGACGACGAGCGGGTAGCGTCCGGGTCGGGAACGCGCTCGGGGTGGTCGCCGCGGTCGAACGTGATTGCCGCGTCGGACCACTTGAGGTAGGTCGGGGTCGCAGGTTCGGCGGCGTAGACCTCGCGCCGCTCCCCGCTTCGGTGTCGCCCGGAGGAGCCGGTCCCCCGCCTCCGAAGATCATGAGGCAGCCGGTGGTTTGCGGGAAACCGCCGTCCGCGTCCTTGTCGTCGCCGTCGTCGTTCTTGGGGCTGGGGTTCTTGGGGTCGAACTTCCTCGCCTTCGTGCCCAGGAACTTGAGCATCAGCCCGCAGCCCTTGAGGGCGTGGTTGACGGGTCGGCCGTGGTTGGGACACGGCGCCTCCAAGCATCTTCTCGAAGTGCCGGCCCTTGCCGCCGTCGTCGCCAGCCGGCTTCTTCGGCTTGCGCTCGGCGGCGGCGACAAAGTTGGTGTCGCGGCGGCACCGGTCGCCGCTCTTCCTCTCGCTTCGCTTCTTGTCATGCGGGGAGGACGGGCCCGCACCGGAACTCTCGTTCCGCTTCGCCCTGCCCTTGGCTCGATGAAGGAGGGCATCCACGGCGTCTTCACCGGAGGCGTGGCTGGTTGCCACGTCGAGCAGCTCCTTGACGATGCGCGCGGTTGTTGCGGCCGAGCTCATGCACCAGCCCCTCGTTGTTGGTGCCGGCGATGAACGCCGAGATCACCTCCGCGTCGGCGAGGTTGGGGAGCGTGTTGCACTTGCGGGAGAAGCGCTTGACGTAGTCCCTCAAGGACTCGTCCGCCCGCCGCCGGCATGTCCCGAGGTCCCACGGGTTCCCGGGCGCGTGTACGTGCCCCGGAAGTTGCCGATGAAGGCCTCCTCCAGTGTCCCACCAATCGTGGATCGAGCCCTCCGGAGGTGCTCGAGCCACATCCCCGGCCGAATCGGCCAAGAAGAGTGGTAAGTTGCGGATGATGAACCGCTCGTCGGTGGCGCCGCCGGCTTGGCATGCCGGGCGGTAATCCTCCAGCCCATAATGCGGGGTTCGTCTCCCCGTTGTATTTGGTGATGCTGCCGGGGGCCGGAATCGCCGGGGCACCGGAACCCGCCGAATGGCAGGCCCAAAGGCCTTGGGCCCCGTCATAACCGGAGGTTTGTCCTCCTCCGGTCGAACCGTCCTCCGCGCCGGGGGCGTACCCGTGGTCCTCGGCTTCGCGCCTTGGAGCGCGGTTTTGTTCCCGACGCCGGCGGTCGGGTATCGCGTGCGTCGCGCGACTCGCTCCATCCGCCGCCGAACCGACGGCGAGTTCCCGGTTCCGCTTGCTCGCCGGTTGGGTGGGCCGAACCGTTCGGTCCCCGGGCCGGCTTGGCGTGTGGTAGGAGGCACCGGCCTCTTTCCGCCGCGCGGCGGAGCTTTGCTCACGCTCGGCCCGTTGGACGGCCGCTAAGTCCAGGAGGTTTCGACCTCCTCTTGGATCCTCCGCCGGTCCTCGTCGACCGGTTGCGGAAGCGCGCGGATCGCTGTCGCGGCCGCAGCCCACGTTCCGGCCGGGCCTCTCGTACCCGGGAGCGAGGTGGTTTGCCTCGTCCAGGATCCTTCTTTGGGCTTCGCGCCCACGCCGGCGAGCGAGTTCGCGCTGCGCCCGGCGCCGCGCCACCTCGCACTCGAGGCGTTCGCGCTCCTCCTTTAATCGCCGCTCGGTCTCTGCGACCTCGCGTCGGCGTCGGAGCAGCCTGCTCTAGGTCGTCCTCCTCCCGGGGCTCGGGGCTTCCCGGAGGGGTTTGTTGTTGTGGCACCGCGGCGTGCGGCCGTGCGTTCCCTGCACCGCCGGCGTTTACCGCCGCGGACGGCGGCGCTACCCCGCCCGGGAGTCCGGCGGCCGCCGGGGCCGCACGGCCCGTGTCGTTGATGCCGTCGGTGTCGCCGGTGTCCCCGTCCTCCACCATCATACACTCCCGCGAGGGGTGGTGGCTGCCGGTATCGGATCCACCGCCGTAGTCCGCCATGCCCGCGAGCCCGCGCCGGCGGACACGGCGGGAAAGTGGTGTGGAGACCGGGAGGTCGGCGGGAGAACGCGCGACAGTGCTCCCGGCTCCGGTCACGATGAACTCCAGTGCTCCCGAAGATCACGAGGGCGCCTCGAGTCCGGGCCGACGGTGTGGCTCGCCATCTTCAAGATCGTCGAACGCGTCGAGGTCCCCTACCCGGCGCGCCAACCGTCGGTGTTGTGAAACCGGCCGACAAGTAAATTTGTGTTTGGAGGGGATCGACGCTACTATTCGGATGGGCCTTGGATGTTTTAGGAGAGCGTGGTTTATACCGGTTCGGGCGATCGAAGCCCTACGTCCGCTTCGAGGATTGTTCGTGTTTTGTCTTGCAAAAAGAGCTACAAAGGATGCGAGGGAGGAGGGTTGCTCCAAGCCTCCGTGTGCAATGTGCTCTAGGATGTGTGTGTGTGATGAGTTCGATTAGCTCAATCCGTGTTGTGTGTCCCCCTTTCTTGCGTGTGTGTGGGGTCCCTTTTATAGTCCAAGGGCCAGGCCACTTACAGGTGGGGTCGAGTTACTACCTATCGTCCCAAGCGGGGTCGGGGCCGTCGTGTACTACCCTGTTCGCATGCGGGCCGCTTTGGGCGCTCCGGTCATGCGGCGTACGGTTAGTCTTGATTGGTAGCGCCGGAGTCAATGCCACGCTCGTCACCGTGGCAGCCGTCCCGTCGCATGGCGGTCTCCATCCATCACTCCCGTTCATCATGGCTCCGGCAGAGATGGTGTTGACGCCTCCGTCTTGTCATCGTGCCGTGGGTGTCCGGCGACGCGTGAAGATGAGACAAGAGGAGCTGCGCTGATCTCATCCAATCCCCGTGGATTGGTGAGTTCCCGAGCGGAGTTATGGCGATCCCTCGTTCACCCGTGAGGCTTCGTGAAGAAGCCATTTGCCTCCGAGTCGGGCGAGGCGGGGATCGCCGAGCCCGCCCGAGTCCCGAGTCGGGCGGGGCGGAAGTGGTGCACCTGCCCGACCCGGAGTCGGGCGAGGCGGAGGCCGCGGTCCCGGCTTTCGTAGCCTTCGTAGGCCTAGGCGGATGCCGATGGTCAGCCACAGGACGGATTACGTGCTATTGTCCCGTCAATCGCCCGGCCTCCGTCCCGGCCACGAGCCATCATGGGCTTGGTAATGATCACGCTGCTCGCAGCTGAGCTAGCGCTAGCGTGCGGCGCTGCGGAACGGGACGGTTAGGTACTGCGCCGGTCACATCACGTCATGTTGGTGAAACGAGTTCCCGTGCGCTCGTAATTGCGCCTACCGGCCTGCCGCAACTCCTCCCCTATCCGGTGGGTGAGGTCGCTTCTCCGCGAAGCAAAGGCAAACGCGGCAGGGATTGCGGTCCCACCCGACGCCGAGTCGGGCGAGGCGGAGATCGTGGGCCCGCCCGACCCAGGGTCGGGCGAGGCGGAAGTTGTGGGCCTCGCCCGACTCGGGGCTCGGGCGAGGCGGAAGTTGTGGACCTTGCCCGACTCGGGGTCGGGCGAGGCGGAGGTTTCGGGCCCCACTTCGTATCCTTTACGCGTACAAGACGGAGCTGTTAGCCGGATTAAGTACCCCGATTAGGGCTCCCTAATCTAGGTACCCGACAAGCAGACTAATCACACCAGATCTTGTCCCCACATATTCTCATGTAAGTAATGTGAAATTTGGTTTTTTGTGTATAAATTTTGTTGCAATGTTTTTATATGTGAAATATGTTTATTTGTGTATAACGCTTCTGAAAGTTACTGGGAGTAGGTAGAAAATATTACTCATTGTTTATAATCTGCAGGACCCGAGGATTGCTGAGAGGTATGTCCCGCATGGTGACATGACATTTGAGAGCCCGACTCATGCGTATGATTTCTATGTGACCTATGCAATGCTCGCTGGTTTCCCGGTTCGAAAGGGCAACATGAGGAACGGCAATCGTGGGCAAGAATATCATTGTTCATTTCAAGGGAAGCATAGGGGAAGTCCGGGGTTAAACAGAAAAAGGGACAAAACAACCATGCGCAAAGGTTGCAAAGCTATGGTGTGCGCAGTGGGGTCAAAGGATGGTGGGGTTGTGCGTTTCAAGAGAATTATGCTTGAGCACAACCATATCCTTACCTGGTCACCAAATATGGTGAAGCGCATGAGGGCCCATAAGAACAAGAATCCTGCGCTTCAGAAGATGATTGATTTATTGCTCAACAACAAAGTCAAGCATGTGCAAGTTATGAGCATACTGAGGAACACTGTTGGAGGTTGCGATAGCCTTAATGTAACTGAAAAGGATGTCCAAAACAGGTATTATTTTGTTAAACTTTACTGAATGTCCTGGATTCAAAAAAATTGCTGAGGCACATATGGAGAATATTCTGTTGATTTACTTGTGTGTTGCAAGTTGCTGATTTAGAAAATTACTGAATGTGTTGAAAATTACTGTTTAACAAGTAGCTGATGTAGAATGATTTCTAAAGTATGAAATTACTGTTGACGAAGTTTGCTGATATTGTCCATAGTTACTGATTCAGGACTGGCTGCTATGCATGCAGGAGGGTTGCCATTGTGCGTGCTGATGTAAACAATGACATACCTAAGCTGGTTGAATATTTTGAGGAGTGCAAGAGGAACAACCCTCAATTCTTTTACAAGCTTCATTTGGATGAAAACAATGTGGTCCGTAATATATTCTGGAGTTATGCTAGCTAGCAAGGTGATTTCAAAGTTAGTTTATAATACTGAATGTTGTTGAATTACTGAATGGTGTAGAATAATTGAATGTTCTATAATTGCAAAGAATAACAATTTACTGGATTAAAAATTTACTGTAAAAAAATTATGGAATGAAAATTTTTTCACTGCAGGCTTTGGAGATGTTGTTACATTTGATACGACATACAGAACCAATAGATACAGCATGCCTCTTGCAATGTTCGTGGGTTTCAATAACCAACTGCAGAATGTTGTGTTTGCGCAAGCGCTGATAAGAGATGAGCGCGAAGGAACATTCAGATGGGTCTTTGAGCAGTTTAGGGAATGCATGGGTGATAAAGATCCGATAACAATATTCACAGGTATTTTTTGCGCTGCAGAATATCACATTTCGTCTTTGATGCAACATGAACATGATTTTGCATATCTTAAGTCTCCTTCCTATTTTCCTTTAGACCAAGATAATGCCATGGAGATTGCGATACCAATCATATTCCCCCGGACCTACCACAGATTCTGCAGGTGGCATATGGTGAGGAAATACAAGGACTCGCTGAACCAGCTGTACAATGAACATCCAACTTTGTGTGATAGGCTAATTTCAGTGATAAACCATCCTCTGAATCCGGTTGAATTCGAGAGGGCCTGGGCAGATATGATAAATGAATTCAACATTCATGATAGTGTAGTAATGGGGAGCTTGTTTCATGTAAGGAAAATGTGGATAGCTGCGTTCTACAAAAATATTTTCTGTGGAACCGTATCTTCAACGCAAAGAAGTGAGAGCGTCAATTCTTTGATTAAAGGAGGGTATGTCGATAACTCGACACCTATACATGGATTCGTAAAGCAATTCCTTGAGATGCTGCAGCACATGTATGAGAATCAGGCACGAGAAAAGTACAATTCTCAGGTAACCATCTATAACAATTTGCCCCTGCTATGTGTATTTATGTGATGTAAAAGATTACTGAATGTTTCAGCTCTGGAGAAATTACTGACAGCACTCACATCAATACATGTTATGTGGATAGTTACTGAATGTACTTGATTTTTTCCCTCTGCAGTCTGAGCCTGTTACAGTCACATACCATCCATTTGAACAGCAATTGTCCAAGATCTATTCAAGAAATGTGTTCAAAGAGTTCAAAGAGACTCAAAAAGCAAGGACCAAATTTACAATGCAACCTGATCCGGATAAGACTGGGTACTACTTTGTCAAGCACCGGCCTGTGAATACTACTTTCCCATGGATACAACATAAGTTCCATGTGAAAGCAGTAGTGGATGTTGAAGAACCGAGAGAACTCGATGTTCAGCTGTGAGTGCATGACTTGGGAGCACAAAGGTATGATTTCCATGTTATACTTACTGCAGTGATCCAAAAAGATTATTTCTTTCGTAACATAAAATAAATACAGGTTTATTTTGCTGCCACCTGGTGTTGGCATTCACACACCTTTTTGTGGATCACATACAGTCAAGGTACATTCTCAAGCGCTACACCAGGACCCCATCGGTGGAGACAAACATTGACAGGCACGACAACATGTTTCTTGGGCCCGATGGAGACATCAAGGCTCACCGGGCAGCAAGTATAATGCCAAGCCTATTCAGGCTACAAAGGTCTGCGAGTGATGTCAGCTCGGGTAGGTCAATTGAAAAATAAATAATCCAAGTTACTGAAACTCAAGAGATTACTTTAACAAAATTATTAATCACATAGTTTTGAGAAAATACTGATGATGTCTTGTTTGATTACTGATAACCTGTTCCTGGTTGCTAAAACACCGATGGCACAGAATTACTGGCAAATGTTTATGAGAATGACAGATTATCTGCTGTGAAATTACTGATGATGGATGTTATTGGATTCATTATGTTGCTGCTCACCTCGAGGCAATGGAGACGGCGAATCGGTTGATCACGAAAGCTATTACGGTGCTAGATGCAATACCCTCGGATCTGGTTGTACCACCAGCATCGAGAAAACCTTGGAACACCGGAACCTGTTGGTAATGCAACAAGTATAAGAACAGAGCAAGGGAGCGGTAACATCTCGGCTGCTGCACCACCAGTGTCAACAACCAAAGGAAGCCGCAAGAAGAACACAGGGGGTGAAGAGGCACCTCAACCGCACTTTCGGAGACCCAAGGAAAAGAAGAAAAGGAGATGCTCCAAATGTGGGAAGCTTGCTCCTGGTCATAATGCTTCAACATGTGATAGGGTCCACAGAATGGAATCGGAAGGAGTGAAAAAAACACCAAGGGGGAGGCCAAGGGGGACTGGTCGTGGAAAGGGTACATCGAATGGGGGTGGGAGGGGGAATGATGGAAATGAAATTGGGGACAAGTAAGTTCTGGTGATTGGTTAAATTTAAATTTTGCTTGACAAAAAAGGTTAATGTGGTTCATTTTTTACAGGCTAACACCAATGAGGACAAGGAGCAGCCTGATGCAGACCGGGCGTGGAGGTGGTCTAGCTGGATCAAGCAATTGTTCCGTTGCAAATGAAGAATACTTTTCAGAATGGAGTGCAGGGGATAATGGTGACGAGTATGAATCAATGTCTGATGATTGAACGAAAATAAAGCACATGGATTTTTGGATCAGACTACACATGTATAAATCTGATACATGTAAGATAGATATAGGGAAAAAATTGAAGCACATGGATTTTGAGTAGTGATATATTTATAGTTCATTTGGGAAAACCTTGTGAAAACACTTGGTAATTCAATTTTGCAAAATCCACAAAGGAGCATTATAAATCATCAAGGTTTGAAACATGGTTGTTCCTGGTAGCTTGTAGACAATTATTATGTTATGAAATTACTGGATGAGTTGCTAAATTACTGACGATCACGAGTTACTGATAGGACTATTATGTTATGAAATTACTTGGATGAGTTGCTAAATTACCGACAATCACGAGTTACTGATAGGACTATTATGTTATGAAATTACTTGGATGAGTTGCTAAATTACTGACAATCATTACTAAAAGCTTCAATCACTTCCATTGTAGGCAGTAATATAACTACAGAAGAAAAATAAAGCATCGCCAACATGTTATGCTCAACCTCAGCATACACAAAATCACAGTCATACTTAACTGCCTACACAATTCAGTGTTGTGGCTACCAAACATCTTAGTGATTGTTTTCACCTAAAGGACAACTAACAGTTTTTCAAAAATCTACCAACATTACAATTGTAAGCCCTAGTTACATAACTACATTTCCAGCACTGCATGAGATTCCAACATGGAGGGTGTGCTTTGCCTTGTGTCACTTGCGTACCGGTTCTTAGAAGTACTTCTAGTGCACCTGAAATTGAAAATAATACCAAGCTTGTATTATTGAAGCAAGATGAGTTTTTTTAGATAATAACAGAATTATAGTTGCGTACCTGAGAATCATATGATTTCAAAAGCTCAACACCTTGTTTTGCAGCATTCTTCTCATGAAAGATCATTTCATTGGCATACTTAATTCGAAGATTTAGAATGTCGAGATGCATTGAACTTGGAATATAGATCAACTGTTGGCTCCCATTCCTCTAGATATTTCATGATGTAAATTCCATCATCGTCTCTGCATTCAGTAAACATACACAGCAGTTATACAAAGATAAAAAGAGACATTTGGACCAATAATTTTTTTACAAGTTCAAGTACCTGTTTGTTGATTGTGGGACATCTGCAAAAACAAATTCGTTTCTTTTCAACCCAATATCAAGCTTGCCAGTCCCTTTCTATACTTTATTGAAATTCCCAAGCTGTACAGACAGTTATTGCAAAGAGATCAATAAAATTTAGAGGACATTAAGAACTAGCATACATTAAAACTACAACATTAGTGTCCTTACAAAAACAGCCTCCAAGTGGTGATGAAATTCAGAGTTTGGACCAAATTGTTCAAGGTTGGGATGAAGAACAACCCACTTATGTTCTTTAAGGACACGCACAATAACACACCATTGGTTCTTATACAAAACTGGGAAAAATAGCTGGCAAGAAAAAAAACCACAAACATAATCAAATTTACTATAATACAAGTCCCAGCAAAGTAAGTGGAAGATGGAAGTTAGCAATGCAATATACCAGCAGGGAATTGTATAAGAAGTATGCACCATGAGCAGCCTTGAATGAGTTGAAAGCTTTTGTATAAACATTATCGCACTTTGATGCATCTTCTAAATCATAATTATTCAGCAAGAAATCCTAAAAGTGATAAACTATGAGTAAGGAAGCAAGAAATTACTAAAAGTGTATAAAGAACAGATTACCAGAACTTACACCAACTGTGGTAAAGAAGAAGTGCTTTTTACTTATGCGAGCATGCTTCCAGTCAAATATTTTCTTGCATAGTGCATTGACAAGAAACGTTTGGACCCTCCCTCCAATTCGCAACGAGCTCGCTAGTACTCCAATCTGGACTCGACGCCATGGTAATCAATTATATCTTTGCTGAAAACAAAGTACAATAGAATGGAAAGCATAAGATATATGTTCAAAGTACATACAAAACCAACTTAAGCCCAATTACTGAATGCAAATGGAACCACAACAAAATGGCTACATGGAAGCAAGTTCAGTAAATTTACTGAAGACATAATTACTGAATGCAAATGGAACCACAACAAAATGGCTACATGGAAGCATGTTCAGTAAATTTACTAAAGATATAATTACTGAATGCAAATGGAATCACAACAAAGTGGGTACATGGAACGTACTGGGCATAGCTGGTTTTAGCAATTGCCTGAAGGATCCTATAAACATCTTTTTCTTTTGGGGTCACGAAACTGCTACATGCTGATTAACAAATTTGCTTGCAGCAGCAAATCTTCTAGTTTTGTAAAGGGCATGCTTGCCAAAAGAACTTCCGAAGCATGTGGAGCATATGGAAAAGTGTCGGACTTGTTCTTCGACAGCTCGGAACACTTATCAGCGAGAGGTTTTGCTGGCAATGACAGTGACACGCTCCTGAGATTCCTGACTCTAAAACATAACAAATAGAAGGGACAAATAGTAAGGACGAAGTATATGAAGCTGGACAAATAGTAAGGACAAAATATATGAAGCTTTTAAAACAAATTCACACAAACACACTCACAAGGTCAACGTACTGGCACGGAGGTGTGTCTAAAGCTATGGGTACAGGTTGTTCAACTTACGTGTCGGGTTCAACGTTCATTTCAGATTGCTCTATTTTACGTCGTTTTGCAAATTCTTTAGAAGTTTCACCGGTGTACGGAAGGGACACCATAATCAAATAATCCTACAATGATTTACATATTCAGGAAAAGCTCATAAATTAAAGCTTTACAATCTAGACTACGGATTTCCAAAAACATACTTCAGATTCTTCATTCACAGGCTCGAAGACTCGAAGCTACTTCCTTGTCTTTCGGAGAATAGATCCACCAGAGTTCATCCTCGGGCTCGAAGTATTTATTGCAACATCATGCTGGTTCCTTGGACCTGAAGCTGCTTCCTTGTAATTCTGAGAATACAACATATAAATCTGAAATGAAAACAAGCATATACATGTACATCGAGGCAATTTTTATTCAAAATGAACACTGGACCTGTCTAGGTATATCCAATGATGGTGCCCCGGATGAACCAACAAGCCTTCGTTTAGTTGGATCTGAAATATAATTCCCAAGATCATCCTCATCATCGAAAATGCGGAATGGTGGAACAGATGGAGAATTGAAATAGGGAGAGTTTCTCTTTGGACACGGTTTATCTAACAACAACACAAAATATTCGTCAAAACAAGTCTAATTGTTTTAATATGCAACAAATATCGTCAAAGATACAATGATTACACTAAGAATCATACCACGGTTTGAGACTACAGCTTTTTTATTCACATAGTCAGCACTTTTATCCAATTGATTACGCGGCATGTTTGCAGCAGCAGCACCAGTAGCAGGAACCTACAACAACAAATAGACCCATAGGAATGTAAAATATGAAATCCATATCTGATATACAAAAAATAAATAAATAAACTACAAATAAATACAATATCTGACCATGTCTTGATGCTCTTCTTGTTTTGGTACATGTTGAAGGTCATCATCATTTCCTTTGGCAAACAAAGGTTTTTCCTTACTTTGATAAATAAAGCTCAATTGATTGCATGGAGCTGGTAAGGTGTCATCATCTTCAACAAATAAAGGTTTTTCCTTACTTTGTCCTTCTTCCACATGCTGCATAATAGAAACATTATAAAAATGAAATAATTTAAAAATAATACAAAACTTAATTAAAAAGTAGTTAGGAATAATTAAACTGATACTAACTTCTGAGGCGGTGGCAGTTTCACACAATGGCGACTTTCCAAAACGTCTTGAAGCAAGTGCATTCCTGGTCCTAGAGGCAACGGAATCGAAGATGCTTGTGGGCTGCTAACAGATGCAATACCTTTCGTCTTCTTTTTTCTTGGATTATGGACAACACTACATGAAGTAGCTTTCCTCTTATTTGATGCACTTGATTTCTTCCTTTGAGCAATAGAGACCTTATCTACAAATAACCGGATGCGAGAGAAAACTACAGCAATCAGAATAAAAAATAAAATTGAAATCACCTTGTCATTTGCTTTCATTTATACCTTTTGAAGCAGCATTATCATCTTCAGCACCTAAATTTTCAGCACATGCAAAAAGAATAAATAAAAGCAAATGACAAATTTGCAAAACACAAATATATTTTCAGAAGTTACCTTTTGAACCAGAATCTTGTGTCGAAATAATAACAGTAGGAGTTGTTTGAGAAGCACCCTTATCGTGATCAGTTTCAGCAACTTTGTGACCACCACTGCCACTAGCATGATCCCGTGAATCTGCAGCATCTACATTGGCACCAACATGATCTGCAGATGGATGTACATTGGCAGCACCCAAATTATCATCAGCATTATCATCAACAGGAGAACCATCCAAATTTGTTGCTTGCAAATAGTCAAACATAGACAAGATAAGCTTGTTTGGAGTATAATCTGGAGCATGAAACTGTTCCCTGGAGAACTCCTTATACAAAGCACACAAGACGTCTCTCACCTAAGCAAAACAAATTGCAGGTGCATTCCATAAGCTATTACTCAATTGGAAACAAACAGATTCCAAACAAATAGTGCACATGAAACTTACATTTTCAGGAAAGGTAGTGAAACGCTGATCCAAAGCCTGCCTAAAATTCCTAACTTCACCTTCATTGGCTTTCTTAGATGATCTAACATCACCTTTGTTGCCACATATTTTCTTACCCCTTGTATGAGCAAGTCCACTATCCCGTATGATGCTTTTTGACATCCGGTAGCAGAAAATATTTACAATCTGGTGGTTAATTGTATTTACACATTCCAAAGACATAGATGCTAAATAAATATGAACAAAGAAGATTATTATGTTCCGAAATTAATGGATGAGTTGGCTAAATTACTGATAATCATTACTGACAATCACATAATTACTGATACCTTGTAGAATATTATGTTGTGAAAGTATTACATGTGTTGCTAAATGACTCGACAATCAATTACTGATAGCTTGTGTAGGGTTTAATTCCGCATTTATCACCCTGCACCGTAGTACCGGAAGTTCCGGTACCCTACCGGAAGTTCCGGTTTTTGACGTTTTCGTCTTAGTGTTATTTCGCAGAAAATTTTAGGTTCGCCTATTCACCCCCCCTCTAGGCGACTTTCAATTGGTATCGGAGCGGGTATCTTCGTTGAAGCCTCACCGCTTGAAGATTAAAGATGACGAATGACAAACATGCAACGGCTAGTGGTAGTGGTAGTGGTGAAGCTCCACCTAGGCCAACCGGTGAAGTAAGGATTGAAAGTTCACCGGATGGGACAAGAAATGGAAGTGGAAAAGGAATTGCCAAGGATGGAGATGTGCCTAGTGCTTTGCCGATAAGCTACAACAAAACGCCATACACCTATGGTGATGGAAGGGATGAACACATTGGACCCGGCTCCGGAAGACTACCATATTTTGATGGTCAATACTTCGATCATTAGAAAACAAAGATGCTACTACACTTGGACTCCATGCATCAAAATGTAAGGAATGTGACTCAAAATGGATTCTTGTGGGAATGTAGAAGCAAGCCAACCGCACAAGACTTGTTCAATGTAAGGTGCAATGTGGCGGCGTCTAGTGCTCTTGTATCCGCACTTAGTCCCGCCGAGTATGAGAAGATAGCCGGATTGGAGGATGCTCATCAAATTTGGTTGAAGCTTGAATTGGTTCATGAGGGCATTGATAGTGTGAAGGAGTCTAAGCTAGAAGGGCTTAGAGAAGATTTCAACTATTTTGTCATGAGGTCGGATGAAGGGCCAAGAGAAGCCCATGATAGCATGATGAGGATAGTAAATAAGAGAAGAGCACTTGGAGAGAAGGTGTTGGACTTGGATGTGAATAGAAGGTTGCTACAAGCTTTGCAAGCATGGGATGCCAACATAGTGTCCAACATAAGAGACAAAGATGGTTTTAGATACTTCACCACCGATGAAGTGATTGGAAAGGTGCTCTCCCAAAAACAGCAAATTGACCAAAGAAATAGGATCAATGCACTACTCAAGGACAAGGAAAAAGCTAGTGGGAGCAAAAATGATTTGGCTCTCAATGCCGAACAAGAAAAGAAAAAGAAGGTGGTTGAGGAGAGTGATGATGATAGTGATGATGAAATGGCTCTCTTTGTGAAAAGGTTCAACAAGCTCATGTCAAAAAGAAGCTTCAAGAAAAATGACCAAGACAACGAGCAAATTGAGGAAAGCCAAGAACAAGTGCTACATTTGTGGAGACAAGGGTCACTTCATGGCGGAGTGTCCGGAGAACTACAAGAACAAGCAAAACAAGAAGGGTGACAAGAAATACAAGAAGCATAGAAAGTACCGTCGGGGTGAAGCACACATTGGACAAGAATGGAACTCCGATGGATCATCTTCCTCCTCCGAGTCGGAATCCGATGAAGAGAAGGGAGGCATTGCACCACTTGCTATTAGGCTAACACCGACCAACTCCTCCTTGTTTGGAAGCTTGACCGATGATGAAGATGACGCCGGGCACAAATGCATGATGGCTAAGGGCTCCAAGGTAAATGCTAATGGAAGTTCTCAAATTCCTAACATGTTTGATTTGTTGGACATTATTGAGCAGGAAAAAGAGACCAATGAGAGGCAAGAGGAGCTTCTTGAGAAACAAGAGGAAATGCTTGTTCAAGAGAAGCAAATGGTGCTTGAACTTGAGAAGCTCCTAGAAGTTGAGAGGAAGAAAAATGAGGACTTAGTAAAGTCTCTCAAAATGGTTGAAAATGAAAGTGAGACACTTAAAGTCACAAATGTGTCACTTCAAGAGAAGTGTGATAACTTGCAAAAGGATCACAACTCTCTCAAAGTGCAATTTGAGGAAATTAAGTGTAACACTACCTCCTCTCAATCTTTGTCTTGCCCCCCATCTAGCAATGAGTGCTCTAGGTGCCACAAGATTGATGTTGAAGCTTGCACAAGAAACATCAAGACCATTGATGATTTGAAGAAGCAAGTGCAAGAGCTTCAAGACAAAGCACAAAAGAAAATGAAGGCCATTGATGATGCCAAGGCCGAGTATGCAAGGGGTGCTTACATCAATGTGAGACGGCCACATGTGAAGGATGGCATTGGGTACAAGCAAGGTGACAAGCACAATGCAAGAATCAACAAGAATGGCACCGAGTTCATCAAGTTCACCAAGGAGAGTGGACACCAAAAGAATCAAGCCAAGAACGAGAAGCAAATCAAGAACACTAACAAATCTTCTCTTATTTGTGATTTGCGTACTAACGTGCCTAGCCCCTCTTGTGCTCTCTTTAATGATTTCGATGCAACCTATGTGCTAATGAGAAACAAGCATGGTCGTGTCTATGCAAGATATGTTGGGCCACGCAACAAGACCCACAAATCTTGTGTGTGGGTGCCCAAGGCACTTGTTACTAATGTGAGAGGACGCAAGCAAATTTGGGTACCTAAAAACAAGGCATAAATTGTTTTGTAGGAATACTCCTCCGGTGGCTCATCTTGGGTGGTGGATAGTGGATGCACCAATCATATGACCGGAGACAAGAAAATGTTCGAATCATTTGAGCCAAGCAAAGAAAGAAATGAGTATATCACTTTCGGAGACAACGGAAAGGGATATGTGTTGGGTTATGGTAACATTCCTTTAACCTTTCCGCATTCACTTTCGAAGGTTATGCTTGTGGATAACGTTGATTTCAATTTGTTGTCTATCTCACAACTTTGTGGAATGGGCTACAATTGCTTGTTCAACGACAAGAGTGTGATTGTCTCAAGGAGAAGTGATGGCTCGATTGCTTTTGAGGGTGTGCTCAAAGGGAAGCTTTATGTTGCGGATTTTTCCGCGGATAAAGCAAAACTTGACACATGCTTAGTTGCAAAGTCCGACATGGGATGGTTGTGGCATAGACGACTAGCCCATGTCGGTGTGAGAAATCTTCACAAACTCCAAAAGGGCGGTCACATCCTTGAACTAACGGATGTTTGCTTTGAGAAAAATAAAATTTGTAGTGCATGTCAAGCCGGAAAACAAGTTGGAGCACCACATCCATCCAAGAACATTGTAACAACGACAAGACCGTTGGAGATGCTACACATGGACCTCTTCGGTCCCATTGCCTACATTAGCATTGGCGGTAACAAATATGGACTTGTTATTGTTGATGATTATTCTCGCTTCACGTGGGTATTCTTTTTGTGTGATAAAGGTGAAGTGAAGGATGTACTCAAGACATTCTTGAAAAGAGCACAAAATGAATTTGAAGTGAAGATCAAGGCCATAAGAAGTGACAACGGTACCGAGTTCAAGAACACTCAAGTTGAAGAGTACCTTGATGAGGAGGGCATCAAGCATGAGTTTTCGGCACCCTACACACCTCAACAAAACGGGGTGGCCGAAAGAAAGAACCGCACTCTCATAGAGATGGCAAGAACCATGATTGATGAGTACAAGACCTCCGATCGTTTTTGGGCCGAAGCAATCAACACCGCATGCCATGCCTCCAACCGGTTGTATCTCCATCGACTCTTAAGGAAAACACCATACGAGCTACTAACCGGTAAAAAGCCTAACATCTCGTATTTTCGAGTTTTTGGGAGCAAATGCTTCATGCTCAACAAGAAACCCAAGACTTCAAAGTTCTCCCCTAAGGTTGATGAAGGTTTCTTGCTTGGGTATGGTTCAAACTGTCACGCCTATCGTGTCTTTAACAAAACCACCGGTTGTGTTGAAGTCTCACGGGACGTGACGTTTGATGAATCTAACGGCTCTCAAGGGGAGCAAGTTGTTATTAATAATGCAGATGTTGAGGCTCCTAGGCAAGCAATCAAAAGAATGGCACTTGGTGATGTGAGACCGCGAGAACCACAAAATGATCAAGATCAACCTCCTCCCTCAAGTCAATACCAACCATGCACAAATCATGATCAAGTTGATCAAGATCAAGAAGTTGGTAATGAAGATCATGCTCAAGCACAAGATGATGAACCCACATCGCATGATCAAGAGGTTGAACAAGATGGCGGTCAAACAAGCTCACATCCACCACACCCAAGAGTGCATCAAAGTGTGCAACGTGATCACCCCGTGGAACAAATTCTTGGAGACATAGAAAAAGCGGTAATCACTCGTTCTCATGTTTGTAATTTTTGTGAACATTACTCTTTTGTCTCTTCTTTGGAGCCATTTAGAGTAGAAGAAGCACTCAAGGACTCGGATTGGGTGATGGCCATGCAAGAGGAATTGAACAACTTCACAAGAAATGAAGTTTGGACATTGGAAGAAAGACCAAGAGGCAAGAATGTTGTGGGCACCAAGTGGGTATTCCGCAATAAACAAAATGAAGACGGTGTTGTAACAAGGAACAAAGCAAGATTGGTGGCAAGAGGATATTCACAAGTAGAAGGATTGGATTTTGATGAAACCTATGCCCCCGTGGCAAGGCTTGAATCAATAAGAATACTACTTGCCTTTGCCACTCATCACAACTTCAAGTTATACCAAATGGACGTGAAGAGTGCATTCCTAAATGGGCTAATCAAGGAAGAAGTGTACGTGGAGCAACCACCGGACTTTGAAGACCCCAAGTATCCTAACCACGTGTACAAACTCCATAAGGTGCTCTATGGGCTTAAGCAAGCACCAAGAGCATGGTATGAATGCCTTAGGGATTTCCTTTTGAAAAAGGGTTTTGAAATGGGCAAGGCCGATACAACCCTCTTCACTAAGCGTTTTGATCATGACATATTTGTGTGCCAAATTTATGTCGATGACATAATATTTGGTTCTACTAATCAAATGTTTTGTGATGATTTTAGCAAGATAATGACAAAGAGGTTCGAGATGTCTATGATGGGAGAGTTGACATTCTTTCTAGGATTTTAAGTCAAGCAACTCAAGGAGGGCACCTTCCTATGTCAAGCCAAGTACACTCAAGATATATTGAAGAAGTTTGACATGGACAAGGCAAAGCCCGCCAAGACACCCATGGCAACAAACGGACATCTCAACCTCACCAAGAAAGACAAGCCGGTTGATCAAAAGGTTTTTCGCTCTATGATCGGCTCTTTGCTTTACCTTTGTGCATCTAGGCCCGATATCATGCTTAGTGTGTGTATGTGTGCACGTTTCCAAGCCGCTCCTATGGAGTGCCACATGGTGGCCGTTAAAAGAATCTTGAGATATTTAGTGCACACACCCAACCTAGGGCTTTGGTACCCCAAGGGTTCAAAGTTCAACCTAATAGGCTATTCCGATGCGGATTATGCCGGGGACAAAGTGGATAGAAAGAGTACCTCCGGGACTTGCCAATTTTTGGGTAGGTCCCTAGTGTCGTGGTCATCCAAGAAACAAAATTCCGTTGCCCTTTCCACGGCCGAAGCGGAGTATGTTGCAGCCGGTAGTTGTTGTGCACAACTATTGTGGATGCGACAAACTCTAAGGGACTATGGTTACAAATTGAACCGTGTTCCTCTCCTATGTGACAATGAGAGTGCCATAAAGCTAGCATACAACCCCGTTGAGCATTCGCGCACAAAACATATAGATATCCGCCATCATTTCTTGAGAGATCATTCTATCAAAGGGGATATTGAGGTGAGCCATGTGAAAACCGAAAATCAATTGGCCGATATTTTCACCAAGCCATTAGATGAAAGCCGGTTTTGCTATCTAAGGAGTGAGCTAAATATACTTGACTCTAGTAACGTGGTGTAAAAGCGTGCACATTTGCTTGTTGTTTTAATCTTCTTGGATCTTAAGTTGAAATGCATGTTTTCAAAAATTAACTAGGTTTTTTTCGGAAACTTTTCTTGGTTCTTGACCAATAGGTCAAATCTTGTCAAAATGTGATCATAGCTTTGGTTGTTGATTGTATACTCGATCATATGATGTCAAGATATCCCACTAGTCCATCAAAATTATTTTTGAAAACTCTCCCCAAAATCTCATCTTTTCCTCTCTGTTTTCCCCCTACCGGAAGTTCCGGTAGGGTACCTGAAGTTCCGATATGGGGACCGGGGCTCGGCGTTTTCTCCCGATCGGAAGTTCCGGTAGGGTACGGAGGTTCCGACCGGAGGTCGAACAGGAGATTTTTCCTTCCGATCGTAAGTTCCGGTACCCGCACCGGAAGCTCCGACTCGGGAGCTCACCCTCGGGTGTCATGCCCACACCGGAAGTTCCGGTATGCTACCGGAAGTTCCGGTGCGGGATGTTGACCTAGGGTTTGAGCCCGCACCGAAAGTTCCGGTAGGCTACCGGAAGTTCCGGTGCAGGGGCGGTAGTATAAATAGGGGAGCCCGTCCCCTTATTTATGGACAGTTTGCTTGGGATTCTAGGGTTCGAGTACGGTGATGCAATGAAGAACAATGTCAATGTCTTTGATCCACCCGATGATGCCTCATTGGAGTTCATGTATGACGATCGGTATGGAAAGCAAAAGGGAGTGATAATTGGGACTCACTTTGGGCTGCACCCCTACTACCGTATCCCGAACAACATGTTCGGATGGACTTTGGATCCAAAGATAGGGGATGCATCTTCTTTGCTAGCTACAGCAAAGACTCTTCCGTGTGCCATGCGGCCTGGAGCGGAGCCGTTTTGTGTGTTTGAGCACATTTGGACGACCATCATAAATCACTCCTACACTCACAAGGCCAGCTTGCCCTTTGCTCCTTTCATCATGAAGATGATTCAGCGAGGTTGTTGGGATTCACTTTGTGCATGATGGAGACCATCCTTCTCTCCATCCCAAGAAGTTCCCTCTTCTTCCTACACCTCAAGGATCACCGGTGGGACAGGCAGCACCTCCACCACCTCCACCTTCAGCTCCCACGGCTAGAGATGCTCCCACCTCCTCCTCTCGCCGGACTCGCAGCAAGTCCGGCTTTGTTAGCTCGGTCCTCAAGAAGATCTTTTGCATGTGCAAAGCTAACAGTGAGGACATTTATGAAATGAGGATGGAGCAGCGGCGCATAAATGAAGGCCATCATCGCTATCTTACTCAGCTTGCTTAGCAGCAGCAGCAGCCTCCTCCCCTACCCTTGGACTTTGCTCCGATAGTGCCAAGGCAGTGGGAGGATCCTTGGGCCCCCTATCGGCAGGCAGCCGGCATGGCAGCACGAGCGACGGCGCAGGATGATGAGGACGAGTGGGACAGAGACGGCCGAGGATGACAGTGAGGAGGACGTCCCGTCGGCCACCACTTCAGCTCCACACTCTAGCATGAAGATCCCGCCTCATGAGAAAGGCAAGGGCGTGGCCCGCCCCGAGGATGAGGAGGAGAGCGATGAGGAGGAGGACAAGGACGAGGACGATGATGACGAGTGATCTTCTCTTGGGTGTTCCGGTTCTTTTCTCCTTTTTGGTGATGTGTTGCCAAAGGGGGAGAAGAAATTTCTATTTATCCTTATCTCGTTTTTATTGTGTAATGAACTATGTGATCGTGATGGACAAGTGGTTTGGGTTGAACAATGGATGATTGTAATAAGTTTAGACTTGGTTTAATTATCTATCTATGTGGTTTCTCTTATGATATGGTTGGTGATTTGTTGTTTCTCTCTTTTAGATGCATTTGTGTGATGATAAAATGCCTTTTTGCATTGTTTGTGGTTTCTTTATTATGGATGCATAGATAAAGGGGTGCATTTGGTATTGTATAGACCAACTTTTGAAATTCAATTTCATGCACATATTAAGGGGGAGCTCATCTTGTATAGACCAACTTTTGAAATTCAATTTCATGCACATATTAAGGGGGAGCTCATCTTTTATCTTTGCAAGTTGTGTTTTTTGATCCATCTTTTTAGAAATTTAATTGTATTGGCATCAATCACCAAAAAGGGGAGATTGAAAGTGCATCTAGGCCCCTCATTTTATTTTGGATGATTGATATCAATACAATTAAGTTTGGACCAATGCTTTCATGAGAATGTGTGTAGTGAATATCCAAAGAACATGAAAGTGTAGCAAGCACAATCAAAAAGGAGAAAAGAAATGTGAAATGCAATAAAAGGAGAATTTGGAAAAGACCCCTCTCAAAGCTTGTGCCTCGCTTTATTTCTTTGCTTTGAGTCATAGGGATGCCGTACTATAAAGAGGGATGCAAATCACAAATTTGGCAAAGAATGGAGATGCTCACAAACTCAACAAAATCCTTCCAAACCCATTCTTTCTGGACCCATCGGAAGCTCCGGTGTGGTACCGGAAGTTCCGGTAGGCTAACGAGAGAGTTTTGCTCTCTGAAAAGCCATACCGGAAGTTCCGGTCCCCGGTACCGGAAGTTCCGGTAAGCTAACAGAGAGTTTTGCTCTCGGAAAAGCCATACCGGAAGTTCCGGTCCCCGGTACCGGAAGTTCCGGTAGGCTAACAGAGAGTTTTGCTCTCTGGAAAAACCATACCGGAAGTTTCGGTCCCCGGTACCGGAAGTTCCGGTAGGCTAACAGAGAGTTTTGCTCTCTGAAAAGACATACCGGAAGTTCCGGTCCCCGGTACCGGAAGTTCCGGTAGGCTAACGAGAGCTTTGAGCTCTCCGGAATGCCATACCGGAAGTTCCGATATGACACCGGAAGCTCCGGTGCGGTCCCGTTTTCAAACCCTAAACCTAGGTGCCGGAAGTTCCGGTACTCCACCGGAAGTTCCGGTGCGGGCCAAAAATCAGATCTAACCCTAATTCGAACCATACCGGAAGTTCCGATGTGCTATCGGAAGTTCCGGTGCAGAGTTTCAGACAGGCCAACGGCTCTTTTTGGAGCTGTGGTATATAAGCCACACTCCACCCCAACTCACACAACTCTTGCACATTCCGAACCAACACACACTTGGAGCTTCACTCCACTCACTCCAAATCCTCTCCAAAAGCAAAAATTCCATCCTTGAGCTAGGATTCGAGTGAGAGACTTTGAGCAAGTGTTTGAGAGACTTGATTCCATTCTTGAGCATCCTCACTCCCGTCAAGCTTGTGATTTGGATTTGTTACTCATGGAGCTTTGAGCTCCTGGACGGCTAGGCGTGCTCGTGAGCTCCCAACTTGTGTGGTGACGCCCGAGAAGTTTGTATTGCCCGTCCCGGAAGGGACTTTGATAGTGGAAAACTCAAGCTCAACCTTGGTGGTGACTTGAGGGAGAAATAGGGTTGAGAGAAACCCGGTCCTTGGTGGACTTTCTCAACGGAGACGTAGAGTCCTTGGTGGGCTTGAACTTCGGTGAAAAATCCGTGTCTCTTGTGGTCCCTCTTTTACTTAAGCGCGTTGTTGTTTATTTTACTAGGTTGCTTGTTAGTTTTCCTTTGTGCCGTTAAATTCCTAGGATTGCATAGGGTTGTTCCTTTCCTTCTTGCAATCACTAGAATTGTGTAGGGTTTAATTCCGCATTTATCACCCTCGCACCGGAAGTTCCGTATCTGTCACACCCCTATCCCGAAGGATAGTTAAGTGTGGTACGGATCGCCTTGGGAGATGATTGACGAAGCAACCATACATAGCATCACATTAACAAACATACACGATTTGCAAGATTACATAATTAAGTCTTGATTACAACATAGATTTCGAATAAAAGATACATTAGGTTCGAGTTTAAGTTTACATAACCATGAAAATTTTTCTCACGTTAGCTCATTAGACCAAGAGCTAAAATAGCAAGAAAACATGACATTGGGCATAAGGGATCGAAAATTTCAGATTGCATGTACGAAGAAAATATTGATGAAATAAGCATAATGCATTGGCAACACACATATTCCATAGATTCCACATAGCTAGCAACATGATAGAAATTTTTGGATACACGGAAACCACAAATCCGATACAACACGGTCTTAGGTTACATCACATGTGACCCATAAACAAACACAAATCTCGGAGAGCTTAATTAACAACACGCGGATCGTTCTCCATACACGGTTACATGCCTCACGAGATTACAAATCCTACAACACATAGAGCTACGACCACCGGTCGTGACAACTACTCGTCGCCATCACCGTAGTAGTCGGCGTCATCCCTCATGGGAGAGGGTGGTGCTCCGTCCTCGACGTCGGAAGCATCCTCGCCATCACTCATCTCCACATCCTCCTCGGGCGGGATGATCTCAAGTGGCTCGGGAGGTCCGCCATTAAGGATGGCGTGCAGGGCATTGTTGGCGGCTTGGAGATGCTCAATGGTAGCGTTGTTATGCGCTATGGTCGCCTAGGCGTTCTGGAGGTCTCCCTTCAAAGCATCCCTAGCGCCCTGAGTCTCCAGGAGAGTAACCTCCAACTCATCCTTCTCCTCAAGAAGGGCATCCACCTTGCCGGAGAGGACGTAGTTCTCCTCATTCGCGGCGGTGAGCTGGGCATCACGCTCATCGAGCGTGGCCTGCAGAGCGGCGGCACCATTGCCATCAAGGGCAAGGTGGGCGTCGTGGAGCTGCTCGAAGAAGTTCCAACGCTCCGTCTCGCTATACTCGAGCTGCGTACGGAGGGTATCCACCTCGGTAGTGCGCTCGGCCAGCTCGGCGGTGCGGGCAGCAAGCTCGGCGGCGCGAGCGGCGAGCTCGGCGTCGCGGGTGGTAAGCTCGGCGTCGCGGGTGGCGAGGGTGGCCTGCAGGGCAGCACGCTCCTGCTCCAACTCGAGCACCCGCCTCGCGAGGTTCTCACGGTCCAACATGAGCTTGCCGGGGGCCATCTGTCGGAGAATTTTGAAACATAAGTCAAAACTCAATATCCAACAACAAAACATGCTAAATAAGTAAAGCATGAATGATGGAATGGCACCAACTTAGTAAAAGAATGCAACAAAACTTTTCGCACAATCCTGACACGGTTCCAGATTCTGGTCAGAATTGACACGCTACAGAAACTCAATAATTACCCCTGTTTCTGTACTGAATCAAACTTTTATTTTGTTACGAAAGTTTTAGACAATTTCTTAAGCTTTCCAACGCATCCTAGAACATCTCAATCCGACTTGTCGTTTGAAAGTTATGAGCGATCTACGACAGGGACAGAACCGGAGCACATTCTGGAATTCCAGAACAGCTCTCTGTAATGGGCAGTTCTAGCTACGTTCCAGATTTTTGCAAGACCTGAGACTAGAAGATTGCTGTAGTGCATAATACAAGCTTTCCATAAAGTCCTTGTTTGCCTTATTTGGATTAGTAATTTGGAAGTTATGCTCATTTTCGTGAAAGTTAAGAAATCTGCCACGTTTTAGGGTTTCGGTTTTTAACCTTTTGTGAGAATGTACTAGGTGATCGAATTTTTGTGATTGCTTCATTTAGATGAGTTCACATGCATATGTTTGATATGATGACATGATATGCAAAGATGATGGATGCTCAATATGTCGTTCCGTACGTCCTTACAAAATTAAAAGACCGCGCCCGCCGATACGAGTACCGGACAAGCGCATCGGTGGCACACACACACCTCTCGCACGATACTACACAAACTAAAACGTTGTTATGTACCTGCAAGAGATGGATTCCAGAAACATTACATCAAATTCAAAAGAAACAAGCCAAAAATAAATCCATGTCACCTCGCCTCACATGGAGAGCTCTCGAATAAGAGTGTATTCGAGTCACACCAGTTATTATCATGCGAAAATTGACAACACTCAATCACATACCTTTGCCAAGCCGTAGTTGCAAAAATATGTAAACAATCATAACACGGGGTTAGTTTTGCCACCATTCTACATAGTCCTTATGTTGGCCTTTCTAACTAGACTCGTACCTCACCGTGACTCAAAAACGGGTTTTAAGATTTTTAGAATGAGTGTTAGCATGACGCAAATCCCAAGTCGGCTCGATACCACGTGTCACATCCCTATCCCGAAGGATAGTTAAGTGTGGTACGGATCGCCTTGGGAGATGATTGACGAAGCAACCATACATAGCATCACATTAACAAACATACACGATTTGCAAGATTACATAATTAAGTCTTGATTACAACATAGAGTTCGAATAAAAGATATATTAGGTTTGTGTTTAAGTTTACATAACCATGATCTTTATTCGTATTAAAGTGCGGAAGCGATTACATAACACGACGATACATAGGTAACTTAAATGAACCATGCCGGCCTAGGCCATGGCTCACTCATCATGGGTCGGAGAGCTAGGAACCCATTCAATGGTCCACTCTTTGGGCTCTTCTCCGTCCCAAACCACCTTACCACAACAATCACAAAACCCGGCTTGCGGAAAACCCGTAAATCAACATGTAGTGGCAAAGCCTGAGTATTTAACATACTCCGCAAGTCTTACCCGTCAAATGGGCCATCTAAGACCGACTCCTAGATGCATGGGCTTGACCGGTTTAACTTGGCCTTTTTGCATAAATAGCACCTATGCTAATTAAGTTGGCAATTTTATTACTTAGCCAAATTAATAGGGTTGTTGCAGAAAAGAAACTTTAGTGAGCATACTAACAATACAAGAGTTTGCAATACAATTTAATATCAATATAAAACAGCAAGCTCTTTAATCTCTTTCCATTACTACATATTACGAACTGCTCGAATCAAGTGGAACTCATTAACCGAGAGGGAACGGCGATAATTATCGAATTATTAATCCTGCAGGAATAACCCAAATGCACGACATACGCATCATTTAAGAACACGTATGGCCACCGTTCGCGAGTTCATTGTAAAGTAAAACACGGGGCCACCGACCCCGAGTACACGTCCCCTTGCGACCGTTCAACAACGCGCCCAAGGCTTAACCCATGTACTCTCCAACGGTCCTCAACCCGTGCAACCACCATGCCAAACACATTACCTCCGGGTCGGTGAGATATCCGGCTCACTTTACAACTTGCAAGCTACATAGGTTTACCAATCCCCATAAGAAAGGTATGCAAGTGGTACACAACTCAAACTTGTTCGCGGAGCCACAATGGGGTGTTCTCAATTTTAACCAAATTCATCATGTTCACATTTAATCATGAGCCATAAGGGAGATCCCCAATCTATCGTTGACTCCATAAACATAGCATAGCAATTCTAACGAGGATATGACACATAAACGACATAGGACATATTGGAATTTATGCATGTGGATTTCCAATCAACGCCTAAAACTTAAATGCACATTCATCATCCTTAATATAGTGATAAAAGAAAGACATTTCAAATAATAGGAATGCACCGGGGCTTGCCTTGAGAGTGATCGAAGTTAGCACTAGCCTCACAAGCGTTGAGCGTGGCAATAGCTTCTTCCGGCGGGATCAATTCGGCGTCGTCACCTAAGGAATGAAATGCAATGCATAAGTCACATGAATACAAGGTCGATGGCGAGAGTAATGCATGTGTGCTGTTTTTGTAAAGATGCATATGAACACATTAATCAAAAGTTTTGGTTGCTCAAACCCTAACAATCATAACATGTCCCTTGTTTCCATTTAGGGGGGGGGGTTCCAAATACATGACAAGCATAATCATACTAATACAATGAGTAATGACTTGATGGCATAGGCATGAGTGCTGTGATTATTGTAGGTTTAGCACTAACATTTTAGCAAGTTTCTATAATACAAAACGAAGAAACCTAGGCTTATGTGTTTTAGCATCACATGCGATGACGATTTCCTTTTAAGATAAGAATTCGATCTCAAAATTCATACATGCGTGAAATACATGAAACCTTTTGACTAAACCTGCCATGAGGTGCTAGGGGACATGGTGAACAGTGAAAATTACACAACCATGCGTGAATATAATTTTTAGGGACATAAAACTATTTACACATGTGCTGAAAATAACTTTTTAGGAATTTAGATCTAGGGTTTGCAAAATTAATATTTTAACATGCTCAAAAATTAACATGGGCTTTTCCACACATGCACAGTGCTAATAGGAAATTAATTACCAAGTTTCATGCAAAAATAATTTACAGGGATTTAATTAAGAATTAAATACAGAGAATGCAAGAAATGCAATAACTGGAAAAATATGAAATGAAATGCAGATCTTCCAGTGCCAAAAATTCATGTGTGCCTGGGTGAAGATTGTGGCCAAGTGGCATTTCATTTGGATTTATAGTTTTAAAGTTATGGCCTAGTTAAGTTTTCAGGGGTTGACTTTTGTCATTTTTGGAAAAATATGAAAACGTGTAGATCTGACGAGTTCATGTTACTTTTATGAAATTACAGGTGTTCTAGTTTCCAAAACATTTTAGTTTGGAATTTTTGGACGATTCAAACGCGAGATATGGATTTTTCAAACTTGAATGAAGTTCGGGTGTATTTACGGATTTGCCACGAGGGCAGATTTAAAACGTGCGGCGCGCGGGCTCCGGCGGACGGCGGCCGGCGCCGACGAGGTCGGGCACGGGGCGCTGCGGGGCAGCTCAAGCTCCGCGCTTTGGTGGGGATGATGGGCGCGGCTTGGGGAACGTGGTGGTGGGGTCAAAGGGGCTCGCGACGGCGGAGCACCGGCGACCATGGTGCGGTGGCGGGGCGGCACTTCGGCACCGTCGTGCGCGGCGCACGGAGGACGAGGGAGTCGAGTCTGGGCGCAAAGCTTCGCCTCACGTTGGAGAAGGACGGCGCGGGCTTGGACGGTGATGAGGAGGGCTCGAGGTAGGAGCTCGTCGGAGGGGTGCGGGTGGCCGGCGGCGGCGTCTTTTTTCTTCTCCGAATTCCGGCGGGACACTGCAGGACAAGGGGAGTGCATCAAGGGGAAGCTAGAGGGCGACCTTGCGCGTCGGCTTGGCCAAGAATTGGTGCATGCGGGCTCACCTAGGCCGAGCTATCGGCGGAGGCGGCCATGGCGGCTCTTCCGGCGGCGGCGGCGATTTCTTCAATTTACTCGCCGGCGAGGGGAGAGGAGGTGAGGCAACGGTGCGAGGAGGTGCAGAGGAATGTGGGCGAATGATTGGAGGCGTTGAGATGGGGCCTTGGCTCCCGTGCGGAGTTTTCTAAGGGGGAGAGGCAGGCGGTGCAGGGGCGGTCGCGGCGGGGGGGCTTCGCCTTCAATTCCGGCCGCTCCCGTTGGCCGGCGGGTACAGGGGCGGTTGGGGAGGTGGCAGGGGCTTGCGTGGCGATTTGACGGGGCAGGGCACGCGCGGGGCGGCCGCGGTGGCGCCGGACCGGCGGGCGGTGCCGCCATTGCCCACCGGGCAATGAGCTCGGTTGGGTTTTTTTTCAAATTTTGAATCTGTGGTTTGAAAGTTCGAGTAAAAATCGTACTTCTGGTGCTCCAAATCTAGAAGTAAAAATATGTGGAGCCTCAGCACAAATGGTTTTAATTTTCATCTTAAAGTTTGAAGTTCCAAAAGTGTTTCCAAAAATTCCTACAAAATTCACAAACGACAGTGTTTTAGATTTGAATTTGAATTTTTGGGCATTCAAAACCTTGTTCAACAATTTTGTAAAAATACTGTAAATTCATCTTTTTACATGAGCAATGCAGTGGTGCAAAAATATATGGGTAGTGTTTTTGTGATTTTTGTATTTTGGTTAATGCTAGGGTTTAGGGTTAGGTTTAACTAGATTTCATCTTTTCTTTTTTTTTTTTTAATTTTTTCTTCTTCTTGCTTGGGTGATTAACATTAGTACATCCTTAATGCTGTGATTAGGATGTTAATTACGTGATTGGCCTAAATCGTGACATGGGATGTCACAGCCCTCCCCCTTAAAGAAATTCTCATCCCGAGAATCGCTACGAATTAAGGAGAGGGAGTGCGAAAAATTTACCGATTTGTGTGACGCGAGGAACTCGGGAAAATTCTTCTCTAGAAAATCCTCTTGTTCCCAAGTTGCTTCTTCTTCGGTGTGGTTACTCCATTGCACTTTATAGAAGGTGATGGTGCGATTGCGGGTTACTCGGTCGTTTTGATCAATAATCCGGACGGGATATTCGGGGTAGGAGAGATCTTCTTCTAGTTGATCGGTGTCGGAAATGACCACATCTATCGGAGGCTTCAACCATTTCTTGAGTTGCGAGACATGGAACACATTGTGCACTCGAGCAAGACTTTCCGGTAGTTGCAATCGGTAAGCAGCCGCGCTATGCTTTTCCACAATCGGATAGGGTCCGATGTAGCGGGGTGCCAATTTTCCATTAATTCCAAACCGAGATACGCCCTTGTTCGGGAGACACGAAGATAAACATGATCTCCCTTCTCAAATTCCAATGGGCGTCTCCTCTTGTTAGCGTAACTCACTTGACGAGATTGTGCGGCTTTCATGTTGGCTTGAATTTGTCGAACTTTTTCTTCGGCTTGAGTGACAAGATCGGGACCAAAATTGGTTCTTTCTCCCGCTTCCGACCAATTTAAAGGTGTACGACAAGAATGACCATACAACGCTTCAAATGGTGACATTCCCGAACTCTCTTTATAGCTATTGTTGTACGAGAATTCGGCGAATGGAAGACAATCATCCCAATTTCCTCTATTTTCCATAGCACATGCTCTCAAGATATCCTCCAAATATTGATTCAATCTTTCGGTTTGTCCATCCGTTTGAGGGTGATATGCGGAGCTTCTAATGAGAGTGGTACCAAGACAAGAATGCAATTGCTCCCAAAAGCGAGATACAAATTGCGGACCTCGATCGGAAACAATGGTTTTAGGTACTCCATGCAAACATAACACTCTTGAGATGTATAGCTCGGCATACTTCTTGGTATTGTAGGTAGTATGGACGGGGATGAAATGCGCGGACTTGGTCAATCTATCCACAATAACCCAAATTGAATCATGCTTCTTTGATGTGAGAGGCAATCCAACGATGAAATCCATAGCAATGTCCTCCCACTTTCAAACGGGAATCTTCAATGGGTTTAATAATCCGGCTTTTCTTAAGTGATCGGCTTTCACTCGTTGACAAGTATCGCACTAGGCCACATACCGTGCAATTTCACGCTTCATGCGTGTCCACCAAAACTTTTCTCTTAGGCTGCGATACATTTTATTGCTACCGGGGTGTATGGAATATTTAGACAAATGTGCCTCATCCATTATTTTCTTCCGTAATTCCATATTCTTCGAACAACGAGACGTTGGTTGAACCATAACACACCATTGTCATCTTGTCGGAAACATGTAGCCTCATCTTTCTCAATCCTTTGCCGAATAAATTCCATACCTTCATCCTTCTTTTGCGCCTCAATAATTTCCTCACGAAGGGTAGGAATGAGCGCTAGATTATATAACGAACCATAGGGAATGACTCGAAGGCTTGGTTTACTAGAATCTGAAATTTCCGGCTTTTCCATAGAACAACCGGTAATATGATTGCATTGGTCCTTGCGACTCAAAGCGTCGGCAACCACATTAGCTTTACCCGGATGATAATGGATTTCCAACTCATAATCCTTGATTAATTCTAACCATCTACGTTGCCTCATATTCAACTCTTGTTGGGTGAAGATATATTTGAGACTCTTATGATCGGTGTAAAGATTGACAAGATTTCCAAGTAGATAATGCCTCCAAGTTTTCAAAGCAAGGACAACCGAGGCTAGCTCCAAATCATGGGTGGGGTAGTGTTGTTCATGCTTGCGAAGCCGACGAGAAGCATAAGCAATGACACGACCTTCTTGCATTAGCACACACCCTAGACCGGTGCCGGACGCATCACAATATACGTCAAACGGTTTGGTGATGTCGGCTTGGGCTAACACCGGAGCGGATGTTAAATGCTTCTTGAGAGTTTGGAAGGCTTCTTCACATTCACGGCTCCATTTAAACTTTGCGTCTTTCTCCAGCAATTTCGTCATAGGTTTGGCTATGCTTGAAAAATTGGGAGTGAATTTCCGATAATAACCGGCAAGACCAAGAAAACTTTGGATTTGTCTCACCGATCTTGGGGATTTCCAAGTAAGCACTTCTCCAACTTTGCTTGGGTCAACGGCGACACCTTCCGCGGATATGATATGACCCAAAAACGGAACTTGCTTCAACCAAAATTCACACTTGCTAAACTTGGCATACAATTGATGATCACGAAGCCGTTGGAGAACAATGCGAAGGTGTTCGGCATGCTCTTCTTCGGACTTCGAATAAATAAGAATGTCGTCAATAAAGACCACGACAAACTTATCCAACTCGGGCATGAAGACCGAATTCATCAAGTACATGTAATGAGCCGGGGCATTTGTGAGCCCAAAAGACATGACGAGATACTCAAAGAGACCATACCGCGTAGAGAATGCGGTTTTCGGAATATCTTCGGCTCGGATCTTGATTTGGTGGTACCCGGATCGGAGATCAATCTTAGAGAAGACCTTAGCACCAACCAATTGGTCAAAGAGAATATCAATCCGAGGGAGCGGGTATTTATTCTTTATAGTTACCGCATTGAGAGGGCGGTAATCCACACATAGACGTAGCGTCCTGTCTTTCTTCTTCACAAAGAGAGCGGGACATCCCCACGGAGAAGAACTAGGGCGAATATATCCTTTATCCATAAGCTCACCCAATTGCTCTTTTAAGATTGCTAGCTCATTAGGAGCCATCTTGTACGGCCTACGGAAATTGGTGCCGTACCGGGTTGGAGCTCAATTTTAAACTCGACATCCCGATCGGGTGGCATGCCCGGTAAGTCATCCGGAAAAACATCGGGAAACTCACATACCACGGGAATATCCTCAATCCTTTTTCCCTCAAGATGGTAGATTTTTGAAGTGGAGAATTTTGGATGGGACAATCGGAGAATAGATGAACCATGGAGTGGGGAGTTTAGGTGAACTTCACTGGAATAGATGTGTAAAACGGCTCTATGGAGTTTCATCCACCGCATACCTAGAATTATATCTATTCCTTGCCCACACAAAACTATGAGAGAAGAGGGGTATATTTTTCTTTCTAGGTTTAGTGGGACTTGCCTCAACTCTAGGTTTGTTTTTATTTTTCCACCGGGTGATGTGATGATATAGGGAATATCCAAAACGGTGGGAGTGAGTTGTAGGGTTTTTGCACATGCTTGACTAATGAAATCATGAGTTGCATCCGAATCAAAAAGAACCAAAGTGGAGTGGTTGTTGACCGAAAACATACCCGAAAGTACCGGTTCTTCCGCTTGAATCTCTTCGGCCGTGGTATAGTTGACTCGGCCATTCTTAGCATTTGGAGTGGAGGATTGATTGCGGTTCCCATTTCCATTATTCCCATTGCGGTTTGGATTGTTGTTGTTGCCACTTCCGGAACCATTGTTGTTGTTGTTGCCCGGGTTGCGTGTCGGAACACGGCAATCCTTCGCAAAATGACCCGGACGTCCACAATTAAAGCACGGACCTTGAGGACCGGGCCTAGCACCTTGGTATTGCTGCTGTGGAGGGTGGAACGAAGTGGTATGCTGCTGATTTCCACCGTGAGAGTGGTGGTGTTGCTGCGGCGCGAATTGGCGTGATCCCCCGTCGGCGGCAATGCGGCCCGAAACTTCGTCCGGATGGGGAAGTGATGGCTAGCTTGTACTTGGGCGGAGCGGAGCCGGATGAATTTTCTACGGCACGCTTCCTCTTCTTGTCCTCTTGGTGAGCACGTATAGCATCTTCTTGCACAATCGCGGGACTCATCAAGTCATTGAACGTGCCGGTAGTGACTTGAGCCAAGCGATCTTGCAACTTCGGGCTTAGCCCCGAACGAAAACAATCCTTCTTCTTGTCATCCGTGTCGGCATGATAGGATGCATATTGGGCCAAGTAGTTTAACTTCCGTGCATACTCTTGCACGGTTCCGGTACCTTGCTTCAAATTGAGAAATTCTTGCAACTTGCGCTTCATGAGACCGGCGGGAATGTGATGCGCGCGAAACGCGGTGCAAAAGTCCGGCCAAATCACTTGAGTACCGGCGGGAAGGGCGGCGGTGAAACTTGCCCACCATGCACTAGCGGAGCCACGAAGTTGTTGAGCCGCAAAGAGAACCTTTTGCTCCGATGTGCAATTGAGGAGAGCAAACTTCGACTCGATGATGCGGAGGAAATTATCCGCCTCCAACGGATCGGTAGTAGCTTCACCAAACTTGGGCGGTTGAGTGGCCCAAAAGTCGGGATAGGTGGAATTCCTCGGCCCTTGGGGTGGCGGTCCTTGGCCTTGTCCTTGATTGGTTTGGCTTGCAAAGAACAAGCGGAACATCTCGTTTTGGTTGGACACGAGTTGTTCCAACGGCGTGAGAGGTGGAGGGTTAGGAAGTTGCTCTTCCCTCGCACCATGACCGCTGTCGGAAGCTTCACCACGACGGGTATTCACCATCTGCCACATATGAAAAATTTTCTCACGTTAGCTCATTAGACCAAGAGCTAAAATATCAAGAAAACATGACATTGGGCATAAGGGATCGAAAATTTCAGATTGCATGTACGAAGAAAATATTGATGAAATAAGCATAATGCATTGGCAACACACATATTCCATAGATTCCACATAGCTAGCAACATGATAGAAATTTTTGGATACACGAAAACCACAAATCCGATACAACACGGTCTTAGGTTACATCACATGTGACCCATAAACAAACACAAATCTCGGAGAGCTTAATTAACAACACACGGATCGTTCTCCATACACGGTTACATGCCTCACGAGATTACAAATCCTACAACACATAGAGCTACGACCACCGGTCGTGACAACTACTCGTCGTCATCGCCGTAGTAGTCGGCGTCATCCCTCATGGGAGAGGGTGGTGCTCCGTCCTCGACGTCGGAAGCATCCTCGCCATCACTCATCTCCACATCCTCCTCGGGCGGGATGATCTCAAGTGGCTCGGGAGGTCCGCCATTAAGGATGGCGTGCAGGGCGTTGTTGGCGGCTTGGAGATGCTCAATGGTAGCGTTGTTATGCGCTATGGTCGCCTAGGCGTTCCGGAGGTCTCCCTCCAAAGCATCCCTAGCGCCCCGAGTCTCCGGGAGAGTAACCTCCAACTCATCCTTCTCCTCAAGAAGGGCATCCACCTGGCCGGAGAGGACGTAGTTCTCCTCATTCGCGGCGGTGAGCTGGGCATCACGCTCCATTGCCACCAAGGGCAAGGTGGGCGTCGTGGAGCTGCTCGAAGAAGTTCCAACGCTCCGTCTCGCTATACTCGAGCTGCGTACGGAGGGTATCCACCTCGGTAGTGCGCTCGGCCAGCTCGGCGGTGCGGGCAGCAAGCTCGGCGGCGCGAGCGGCGAGCTCGGCGTCGCGGGTGGTAAGCTCGGCGTCGCGGGTGGCGAGGGTGGCCTGCAGGGCAGCACGCTCCTGCTCCAACTCGAGCACCCGCCTCGCGAGGTTCTCACGGTCCAATATGAGCTTGCCGGGGGCCATCTGTCGGAGAATTTTGAAACATAAGTCAAAACTCAATATCCAACAACAAAACATGCTAAATAAGTAAAGCATGAATGATGGAATGGCACCAACTTAGAAAAAGAATGCAACAAAACTTTTCGCACAATCCTAACACGGTTCCAGATTCTGGTCAGAATTGACACGCTACAGAAACTCGATAATTACCCCTTTTTCTGGACTGAATCAAACTTTTATTTTGTTACGAAAGTTTTAGACAATTTCTTAAGCTTTCCAACGCATACTAGAACAGCTCAATCCGACTTGTCGTTTGAAAGTTATGAGTGATCTACGACAGGGACAGAACCGGAGCACATTCTGGAATTCCAGAACAGCTCTCTGTAATGGGCAGTTCTAGCTACGTTCCAGATTTTTGCAAGACCTGAGACTAGAAGATTGTTGTAGTGCATAATACAAGCTTTCCATAAAGTCCTTGTTTGCCTTATTTGGATTAGTAATTTGGAAGTTATGCTCATTTTCGTGAAAGTTAAGAAATCTGCCACGTTTTAGGGTTTTGGTTTTTAACCTTTTGTGAGAATGTACTAGGTGATCGAATTTTTGTGATTGCTTCATTTAGATGAGTTCACATGCATATGTTTGATATGATGACATGATATGCAAAGATGATGGATGCTCAATATGTCGTTCCGTACGTCCTTACAAAATTAAAAGACCGCGCCCGCCGATACGAGTACCCGACAAGCGCATCGGTGGCACACACACACCTCTCGCACGATACTACACGAACTAAAACGTTGTTATGTACCTGCAAGAGATGGATTCCAGAAACATTACATCAAATTCAAAAGAAACAAGCCAAAAATAAATCCATGTCACCTCGCCTCACATGGAGAGCTCTCGAATAAGAGTGTATTCGAGTCACACCAGTTATTATCATGCGAAAATTGATAACACTCAATCACATACCTTTGCCAAGCCGTAGTTGCAAAAATATGTAAACAATCATAACACGGGGTTAGTTTTGCCACCATTCTACATAGTCCTTATGTTGGCCTTTCTAACTAGACTCGTACCTCACCGTGACTCAAAAACGGGTTTTAAGATTTTTAGAATGAGTGTTAGCGTGACGCAAATCCCAAGTCGGCTCGATACCACGTGTCACACCCCTATCCCGAAGGATAGTTAAGTGTGGTACGGATCGCCTTGGGAGATGATTGACGAACTACACATTGCGAACTGCTCGAATCAAGTGGTACTCATTAACCGAGAGGGAATGGCGATAATTATCGAATTATTAATCCTGCAGGAATAACCCAAATGCACGACATACGCATCATTTAAGAACACGTATGGCCACCGTTCGTGAGTTCATTGTAAAGTAAAACATGGGGCCACCGACCCCGAGTACACGTCCCCCTTGCGACCGTTCAACAACGCGCCCATGGCTTAACCCATGTACTCTCCAACGGTCCTCAACCCGTGCAACCACCGTGCCAAACACATCACCTCCGGGTCGGTGAGATATCCGGCTCACTTTACAACTTGCAAGCTACATAGGTTTACCAATCCCCATAAGAAAGGTATGCAAGTGGTACACAACTCAAACTTGTTCGCGGAGCCACAATGGGGTGTTCTCAATTTTAACCAAATTCATCATGTTCACATTTAATCATGAGCCATAAGGGAGATCCCCAATCTATCGTTGACTCCATAAACATAGCATAGCAATTCTAACGAGGATATGACACATA
This sequence comes from Chloris gayana, assembly GCA_031894775.1. Classification (NCBI taxonomy): domain Eukaryota; kingdom Viridiplantae; phylum Streptophyta; class Magnoliopsida; order Poales; family Poaceae; genus Chloris; species Chloris gayana. The sequence continues at coordinate 98,333 of JAUNZO010000323.1, read as the reverse complement.
AACGACATAGGACATATAGGAATTTATGCATGTGGATTTCCAATCAACGCCTAAAACTTAAATGCACATTCATCATCCTTAATATAGTGATAAAAGAAAGACATTTCAAATAATAGGAATGCACCGGGGCTTGCCTTGAGAGTGATCGAAGTTAGCACTAGCCTCACAAGCGTTGAGCGTGGCAATAGCTTCTTCCGGCGGGATCAATTCGGCGTCGTCACCTAAGAAATGAAATGCAATGCATAAGTCACATGAATACAAGGTCGATGGCGAGAGTAATGCATGTGTGCTGTTTTTGTAAAGATGCATATGAACACATTAATCAAAAGTTTTGGTTGCTTAAACCCTAACAATCATAACATGTCTCTTCTTTCCTTTTAAGGGGGGGGGGTCCAAATACATGACAAGCATAATCATACTAATACAATGAGTAATGACTTGATGGCATAGGTATCAGTGCTGTGATTATTGTAGGTTTAGCACTAACATTTTAGCAAGTTTCTATAATACAAAACGAAGAAAGCTAGGCTTATGTGTTTTAGCATCACATGCGATGACGATTTCCTTTTAAGATAAGAATTCGATCTCAAAATTCATACATGCGTGAAATACATGAAACCTTTTGACTAAACCTGCCATGAGGTGCTAGGGGACATGGTGAACAGTGAAAATTACATAACCATGCGTGAATATAATTTTTAGGGACATAAAACTATTTACACATGTGCTGAAAATAACTTTTTAGGAATTTAGATCTAGGGTTTGCAAAATTAATATTTTAACATGCTCAAAAATTAACATGGGCTTTTCCACACATGCACAGTGCTAAGAGGAAATTAATTACCAAGTTTCATGCAAAAATAATTTACAGGTATTTAATTAAGAATTAAATACAGAGAATGCAAGAAATGCAATAACTTGAAAAATATGAAATGAAATGCAGATCTTCCAGTGCCAAAACTTCATTTGTGCCTGGGTGAAGATTGTGGCCAAGTAGCATTTAATTTGGATTTATAGTTTTAAAGTTATGGCCTAGTTAAGTTTTCAGGGGTTGACTTTTGTCATTTTTGTAAAAATATGAAAACGTGTAGATCTGACGAGTTCATGTTGCTTTTATGAAAGTACAGGTGTTCTAGTTTCCAAAACATTTTAGTTTGGAATTTTTGGACGACTCAAACGCGAGATATGGATTTTTCAAACTTGAATGAAGTTCGGGTGTATTTACGGATTTGCCACGAGGGCAGATTTAAAACGGGCGGCGCGCGGGCTCCGGCGGACGGCGGCCGACGCCGACGAGGTCGGGCGCGGGGGCGCTGCGGGGCAGCTCAAGCTCCGCGCTTTGGTGGGGATGATGGGCGCGACTTGGGGAACGTGGTGGTGGGGTCAAAGGGGCTCGCGACGGCCGGAGCACCGGCGACCATGGTGCGGTGGCGGGGCGGCACTCGGCACCGTCGTGCGCGGCGCATGGAGGACGAGGGAGTCGAGTCCGGGCGCAAAAGCTTCGCCTCACCTTGGAGAAGGACGGCGCGGGCTTGGACGGTGATGAGGAGGGTTCGAGGTAGGAGCTCGTCGGAGGTGGTGCGGGTGGTCGGCGGCGGCGTCTTTTTTCTTCTCCGAATTCCGGCGGGACACTGCAGGACAAGGGGAGTGGATCAAGGGGAAGCTAGAGGGCGACCTTAGGCGTCACCTTGGCCAAGAATTGGTGCATGCGGGCTCACCTAGGCCGAGCTATCGGCGGAGGCGGCCATGGCGGCTCTTCCGGGCGGCGGCGGCGATTTCTTCAATTTACTCGCCGGCGAGGGAGAGGAGGTGAGCCAACGGTGCGATGAGGTGCGAGAGGAATGTGGGCGAATGATTGGAGGCGTTGAGATGGGGCCTTGGCTCCCGTGCGGAGTTTTCTAAGGGGGAGAGGCAGGGCGGTGCAGGGGCGGTCGCGGCAGGGGGGCTTCGCCTTCAATTCCGGCCGCTCCTGTTGGCCGGCGGGTACAGGGGCGGTTGGGGAGGTGGCAGGGGCTTGCGTGGCGATTTGACGGGGCAGGGCACGTGCGGGGGCGGCCGCGGTGGCACCGGACCGGCGGGCGGTGCCGCCATTGCCCACCGGGCAATGAGCTCGGTTGGTTTTTTTTCAAATTTTGAATCTGTGGTTTGAACGTTCGAGTAAAAATCGTACTTCTAGTGCTCCAAATCTAGAAGTAAAAATATGTGGAGCCTCAGCACGAATGGTTTTAATTTTCATCTTAAAGTTTGAAGTTCCAAAAGTGTTTCCAAAAATTCCTACAAAATTCACAAACGACAGTGTTTCAGATTTGAATTTGAATTTTTGGGCATTCAAAACCTTGTTCAAAAATTTTGTAAAAATACTGTAAATTCATCTTTTTACATGAGCAATGCAGTGGTGCAAAAATATATGGGTAGTGTTTTTGTGATTTTTGTATTTTGGTTAATGCTAGGGTTTAGGGTTAGGTTTAACTAGATTTCCTCTTTTCTTTTTCTTTTTTTATTTTTTCTTCTTCTTGCTGGGGTGATTAACATTAGTACATCCTTAATGCTGTGATTAGGATGTTAATTACGTGATTGGCCTAAATCGTGACATGGGATTCACAGGTACCCTACCGAAAGTTCCGGTTTTTGACGTTTTCGTCTTAGTGTTATTTCACGGAAAATTTCAGGTTGGCCTATTCACCCCTCCTCTAGGCGACTTTCAGATAGAAAGAAGTAGGTGCAATATGTGTCAAGGACACTTGCCTCTTTCCTATTTGCTGTTAATTAAGTCTTCGTCTTCTCGCTCTTCGATATCCTTGATTTGCTTGTCTTCTATTTTCGTTGCGCGAACAAACATGCAAACAAACACACAAATAAACTAATAAAACAGAACAGTACACCGTACCAAAAGATTATCAAAATACTACTAAAAGAAAGTACATGTGGCTATGATTCGATGAGCGCAAGAATCGTCTAAATCGGAGCTACGAGCGAAAAGTTACAAGGTTTTGAAGTTTCAAGGGTTTAAACATAAAAATAGCAAAGGGAGGGACTTATTTGTAAATATGAAAAGGTTAGAGATTAAATTGTAAAAAATCAAGGACTAAATTGTAATTTTATAAAACACTAGGTTTGTTTATGTAAAAGTGTAAGAGCTAGTGGTTTTAAGCAAAAAGAGGTAAAACACAAATATAGGAAAATCTAGGGGTGTTTATGTAAAAGGTAAATGGCTAAAACATTAATACAAAAATGTTTAGGGGCTTAAATGTAATTTAGCAATTAAATAAAATGCTTTTTTGCAAAAGACTAGGACTAAATCAGAATTAAAATAAAGCTTTTGGCTCCTTTTGGAAAGAAACAGGACCTAAACATAATGTTATGCAAGCTGCAGGGGCCTAAGCGCAAAACTGTCATTTTAACAAGATTTATTCGAATTAAATTAAATCTGAAAATCCTGTGGACCAGGTCTATGGTGCTGTTGACCGCAGTTGACGCCCGGTCTACGAGTCTATCATGGACCGGGCGAAGGGGTATCGGTGCCATCTAATCTCAACCGTTGGTAGTGGATCGGGTAGCTGCTGGAGCTCCGGCCGATCGGGCGGTGGCCGGTGACGAGTCGGGCGGCGGAGTGCCATGGCCGGCGGTGGTGCTTCGTCGTTCGTCATGCTCGGGTGCATGGTTTTCAACGATAACGAAGGGGAAATGCTCGGGAGGTCACGACGTGCTCACCGGCACGGTCGCGCGTGACAAGGGAAGGCCGGAGGCGGCTTCGTGGCGGCGAGACGGTGATAGCATACTCCAGCGGTGGTGCCTGTCCTCTCTATGGGATGATAACATGAATCTTGAAAGCGCCATTTGGGATGTCCCACAAAGAATCGGGGACCACTCCAAAATGATTGCCGCAGCGGGAGGAGGACACAATGTTGCAACAATCCGGTCTTGGACTCCTGTCAAAGACTGCGATTTCAATTTTATTAAAGCAGGCGCTCATCCGGATACTTACGAAGACCGGTTTAATGAGTTAAGGAATTCACTCGTTGGTACTTGTGACGCCACCGAATGAAGCAACTCGCTCTTCTCGTTATAGATCGAGCTGCTCAAGATGCTATTGCGGCCTTTAGGCAAAATCTAGAAGATGAATATGATGATCTAGATTTTGACATTTCAGATGTAAAATATGTCACTCATGTATGTAAATATGTTTATGTAAATTGTGGATGTATCATTGATGTGTGTGCAACGACGTTCGCTTCGTCGAATGTCTCCGGAGGCGGTCCTGTGCGACAATCCCTCTTGCTTTGCAAGGTAGGCGTGTCACACCTTTCCTCGGGTATTTTTCACCTCGCGAGGAGAGGCCCAAGCCTTTCCTTTTTCTCTAACGCCAATCCCTCCATGACTTGATGGATGCGCAGGTAACCCGACGAAGAAGCGAGGTGAAGGCGTGAAGCGCCGGAGCCGACCGCGCAATGCGAGCGGGGCATCGCTCGGCGGCGAAGTTATCGAGCCTATCGGATCGGTGCACGGACGAAGCCACGGGTCTCGGGTGCCACCTCCATCCGTAGTGCGCCCCGACCTGGCCCCAAGCAAGCCACGAATCGCGCGGGATAGTCATGAAGTCTGAATTGCCTCTAGGGTTGCCGCCTTCTAGTCGTACCAAGGGCGGTTGGTCGAGGGCGGAACAGTCATGTAAAGTTGTGGTTCCCCACGACTATAAAAGGAGACCAATGGTCGCCTTCACATATAATCACGAAGTTAACTTTACTATTGAACGTCGTTGTCTCACCTTTTGTCCTTTTACACTTCGCATATTTCGTAACTAGTGTTCGGTGTGCTAACCGCAGCTCACCGCCGCGAATGAGGAGAACTACGTCCTCTCCGGCCGGGTGGATGCCCTTCTTGAGGAGAAGGATGAGTTGGAGGTTACTCTCCCGGAGACTCGGGGCGCTAGGGATGCTTTGGAGGGAGACCTCCGTAACGCCTAGGCGACCATAGCGCATAACAACGCTACCATTGAGCATCTCCAAGCCGCCAACAACGCCCCGCACGCCATCCTTAATGGCGGACCTCCCGAGCCACTTGAGATCATCCCGCCCGAGGAGGATGTGGAGATGAGTGATGGCGAGGATGCTTCCGACGTCGAGGACGGAGCACCACCCTCTCCCATGAGGGATGACGCCGACTACTACGGCGATGACGACGAGTAGTTGTCACGACCGGTGGTCGTAGCTCTATGTGTTGTAGGATTTGTAATCTCGTGAGGCATGTAACCGTGTATGGAGAACGATCCGTGTGTTGTTAATTAAGCTCTCCGAGATTTGTGTTTGTTTATGGGTCACATGTGATGTAACCTAAGACCGTGTTGTATCGGATTTGTGGTTTTCGTGTATCCAAAAATTTCTATCATGTTGCTAGCTATGTGGAATCTATGGAATATGTGTGTTGCCAATGCATTATGCTTATTTCATCAATATTTTCTTCGTACATGCAATCTGAAATTTTCGATCCCTTATGCCCAATGTCATGTTTTCTTGCTATTTTAGCTCTTGGTCTAATGAGCTAACGTGAGAAAAATTTTCATATGTGGCAGATGGTGAATACCCGTCGTGGTGAAGCTTCCGGCAGCGGTCATGGTGCGAGGGAAGAGCAACTTCCTAACCCTCCACCTCTCACGCCGTTGGAACAACTCGTGTCCAACCAAAACGAGATGTTCCGCTTGTTCTTTGCAAGCCAAACCAATCAAGGACAAGGCCAAGGACCGCCACCCCAAGGGCCGAGGAATTCCACCTATCCCGACTTTTGGGCCACTCAACCGCCCAAGTTTGGTGAAGCTACTACCGATCCGTTGGAGGCGGATAATTTCCTCCGCATCATCGAGTCGAAGTTTGCTCTCCTCAATTGCACATCGGAGCAAAAGGTTCTCTTTGCGGCTCAACAACTTCGTGGCTCCGCTAGTGCATGGTGGGCAAGTTTCACCGCCGCCCTTCCCGCCGGTACTCAAGTGATTTGGCCGGACTTTTGCACCGCGTTTCGCGCGCATCACATTCCCGCCGGTCTCATGAAGCGCAAGTTGCAAGAATTTCTCAATTTGAAGCAAGGTACGGAACCGTGCAAGAGTATGCACGGAAGTTCAACTACTTGGCCCAATATGCATCCTATCATGCCGACACGGATGACAAGAAGAAGGATTGTTTTCGTTCGGGGCTAAGCCCGAAGTTGCAAGATCGCTTGGCTCAAGTCACTACCGGCACGTTCAATGACTTGATGAGTCCCGCGATTGTGCAAGAAGATGCTATACGTGCTCACCAAGAGGACAAGAAGAGGAAGCGTGCCGTAGAAAATTCATCCGGCTCCGCTCCGCCCAAGTACAAGCTAGCCATCACTTCCCCATCCGGACGAAGTTTCGGGCCGCATTGCCGCCGACGGGGGATCACGCCAATTCGCGCCGCAGCAACACCACCACTCTCACGGTGGAAATCAGCAGCATACCACTTCGTTCCACCCTCCACAGCAGCAATACCAAGGTGCTAGGCCCGGTCCTCAAGGTCCGTGCTTTAATTGTGGACGTCCGGGTCATTTTGCGAAGGATTGCCGTGTTCCGACACGCAACCCGGGCAACAACAACAACAATGGTTCCGGAAGTGGCAACAACAACAATCCAAACCGCAATGGGAATAATGGAAATGGGAACCGCAATCAATCCTCCACTCCAAATGCTAAGAATGGCCGAGTCAACTATACCACGGCCGAAGAGATTCAAGCGGAAGAACCGGTACTTTCGGGTATGTTTTCGGTCAACAACCACTCCACTTTGGTTCTTTTTGATTCGGATGCAACTCATGATTTCATTAGTCAAGCATGTGCAAAAACCCTACAACTCACTCCCACCGTTTTGGATATTCCCTATATCATCACATCACCCGGTGGAAAAATAAAAACAAACCTAGAGTTGAGGCAAGTCCCACTAAACCTAGAAAGAAAAATATACCCCTCTTCTCTCATAGTTTTGTGTGGGCAAGGAATAGATATAATTCTAGGTATGAGGTGGATGAAACTCCATAGAGCCGTTTTACACATCTATTCCCGTGAAGTTCACCTAAACTCCCCACTCCATGGTTCATCTATTCTCCGATTGTCCCATCCAAAATTCTCCACTTCAAAAATCTACCATCTTGAGGGAAAAAGGATTGAGGATATTCCCGTGGTATGTGAGTTTCCCGATGTTTTTCCGGATGACTTACCGGGCATGCCACCCGATCGGGATGTCGAGTTTAAAATTGAGCTCCAACCCGGTACGGCACCAATTTCCCGTAGGCCGTACAAGATGGCTCCTAATGAGCTAGCAATCTTAAAAGAGCAATTGGGTGAGCTTATGGATAAAGGATATATTCGCCCTAGTTCTTCTCCGTGGGGATGTCCCGCTCTCTTTGTGAAGAAGAAAGACAGGACGCTACGTCTATGTGTGGATTACCGCCCTCTCAATGCGGTAACTATAAAGAATAAATACCCGCTCCCTCGGATTGATATTCTCTTTGACCAATTGGTTGGTGCTAAGGTCTTCTCTAAGATTGATCTCCGATCCGGGTACCACCAAATCAAGATCCGAGCCGAAGATATTCCGAAAACCGCATTCTCTACGCGGTATGGTCTCTTTGAGTATCTCGTCATGTCTTTTGGGCTCACAAATGCCCCGGCTCATTACATGTACTTGATGAATTCGGTCTTCATGCCCGAGTTGGATAAGTTTGTCGTGGTCTTTATTGACGACATTCTTATTTATTCGAAGTCCGAAGAAGAGCATGCCGAACACCTTCGCATTGTTCTCCAACGGCTTCATGATCATCAATTGTATGCCAAGTTTAGCAAGTGTGAATTTTGGTTGAAGCAAGTTCCGTTTTTGGGTCATATCATATCCGCGGAAGGTGTCGCCGTTGACCCAAGCAAAGTTGGAGAAGTGCTTACTTGGAAATCCCCAAGATCGGTGAGACAAATCCAAAGTTTTCTTGGTCTTGCCGGTTATTATCGGAAATTCACTCCCAATTTTTCAAGCATAGCCAAACCTATGACGAAATTGCTGGAGAAAGACGCAAAGTTTAAATGGAGCCGTGAATGTGAAGAAGACTTCCAAACTCTCAAGAAGCATTTAACATCCGCTCCGGTGTTAGCCCAAGCCGACATCACCAAACCGTTTGACGTATATTGTGATGCGTCCGGCACCGGTCTAGGGTGTGTGCTAATGCAAGAAGGTCGTGTCATTGCTTATGCTTCTCGTCAGCTTCGCAAGCATGAACAACACTACCCCACCCATGATTTGGAGCTAGCCTCGGTTGTCCTTGCTTTGAAAACTTGGAGGCATTATCTACTTGGAAATCTTGTCAATCTTTACACCGATCATAAGAGTCTCAAATATATCTTCACCCAACAAGAGTTGAATATGAGGCAACGTAGATGCTTAGAATTAATCAAGGATTATGAGTTGGAAATCCATTATCATCCGGGTAAAGCTAATGTGGTTGCCGACGCTTTGAGTCGCAAGGACCAATGCAATCATATTACCGGTTGTTCTATGGAAAAGCCGGAAATTTCAGATTCTAGTAAACCAAGCCTTCGAGTCATTCCCTATGGTTCGTTATATAATCTAGCGCTCATTCCTACCCTTCGTGAGGAAATTATTGAGGCGCAAAAGAAGGATGAAGGTATGGAATTTATTCGGCAAAGGATTGAGAAAGATGAGGCTACATGTTTCCGACAAGATGACAATGGTGTGTTATGGTTCAACCAACGTCTCGTTGTTCCGAAGAATATGGAATTACGGAAGAAAATAATGGATGAGGCACATTTGTCTAAATATTCCATACACCCGGTAGCAATAAAATGTATCGCGGCCTAAGAGAAAAGTTTTGGTGGACACGCATGAAGCGTAAAATTGCACGGTATGTGGCCGAGTGCGATACTTGTCAACGAGTGAAAGCCGATCACTTAAGAAAAGCCGGATTATTAAACCCATTGAAGATTCCCGTTTGAAAGTGGGAGGACATTGCTATGGATTTCATCGTTGGATTGCCTCTCACATCAAAGAAGCATGATTCAATTTGGGTTATTGTGGATAGATTGACCAAGTCCGCGCATTTCATCCCCGTCCATACTACCTACAATACCAAGAAGTATGCCGAGCTATACATCTCAAGAGTGTTATGTTTGCATGGAGTACCTAAAACCATTGTTTCCGATCGAGGTCCGCAATTTGTATCTCGCTTTTGGGAGCAATTACATTCTTGTCTTGGTACCACTCTCATTAGAAGCTCCGCATATCACCCTCAAACGGATGGACAAACCGAAAGATTGAATCAATATTTGGAGGATATCTTGAGAGCATGTGCTATGGAAAATAGAGGAAATTGGGATGATTGTCTTCCATTCGCCGAATTCTCGTACAACAATAGCTATAAAGAGAGTTCGGGAATGTCACCATTTGAAGCGTTGTATGGTCATTCTTGTCGTACACCTTTAAATTGGTCGGAAGCGGGAGAAAGAACCAATTTTGGTCCCGATCTTGTCACTCAAGCCGAAGAAAAAGTTCGACAAATTCAAGCCAACATGAAAGCCGCACAATTTCGTCAAGTGAGTTACGCTAACAAGAGGAGACGCCCATTGGAATTTGAGAAGGGAGATCATGTTTATCTTCGTGTCTCCCGAACAAGGGCGTATCTCGGTTTGGAATTAATGGAAAATTGGCACCCCGCTACATCGGACCCTATCCGATTGTGGAAAAGCATAGCGCGGTTGCTTACCGATTGCAACTACCGGAAAGTCTTGCTCGAGTGCACAATGTGTTCCATGTCTCGCAACTCAAGAAATGCTTGAAGCCTCCGATAGATGTGGTCATTTCCGACACCGATCAACTAGAAGAAGATCTCTCCTACCCCGAATATCCCGTCCGGATTATTGATCAAAACGACCGAGTAACCCGCAATCGCACCATCACCTTCTATAAAGTGCAATGGAGTAACCACACCGAAGAAGAAGCAACTTGGGAACAAGAGGATTTTCTAGAGAAGAATTTTCCCGAGTTCCTCGCGTCACACAAATCGGTAATTTTTTCGCACTCCCTCTCCTTAATTCGTAGCGATTCTCGGGATGAGAATTTCTTTAAGGGGGAGGGCTGTGACATCCCATGTCACGATTTAGGCCAATCACGTAATTAACATCCTAATCACAGCATTAAGGATGTACTAATGTTAATCACCCAAGCAAGAAGAAGAAAAAATAAAAAAAAAAAGAAAAGAGGAAATCTAGTTAAACCTAACCCTAAACCCTAGCATTAACCAAAATACAAAAATCACAAAAACACTACCCATATATTTTTGCACCACTGCAATGCTCATGTAAAATCATGAATTTACAGTATTTTTACAAAATTTTTGAACAAGGTTTTGAATGCCCAAAAATTCAAATTCAAATCTGAAACACTGTCGTTTGTGAATTTTGTAGGAATTTTTGGAAACACTTTTGGAACTTCAAACTTTAAGATGAAAATTAAAACCATTCGTGCTGAGGCTCCACATATTTTTACTTCTAGATTTGGAGCACCAGAAGTACGATTTTTACTCGAACTTTCAAACCACAGATTCAAAATTTGAAAAAAAACCCAACCGAGCTCATTGCCCGGTGGGCTATGGCGGCACCGCCCGCCGGTCCGGCGCCACCGCGGCCGCCCCGCGCGTGCCATGCCCCGTCAAATCGCCACGCAAGCCCCTGCCACCTCCCCAACCGCCCCTGTACCCGCCGGCCAACAGGAGCGGCCGGAATTGAAGGCGAAGCCCCCCCGCCGCGACCGCCCCTGCACCGCCCTGCCTCTCCCCCTTAGAAAACTCCGCACGGGAGCCAAGGCCCCATCTCAACGCCTCCAATCATTCGCCCACATTCCTCTGCACCTCATCGCACCGTTGCCTCACCTCCTCTCCCCTCGCCGGCGAGTAAATTGAAGAAATCGCCGCCGCCGCCCGAAGAGCCGCCATGGCCGCCTCCGCCGATAGCTCGGCCTAGGTGAGCCCGCATGCACCAATTCTTGGCCAAGCTGACGCGCAAGGTCGCCCTCTAGCTTCCCCTTGATCCACTCCCCTTGTCCTGCAGTGTCCCGCCGGAATTCGGAGAAGAAAAAAGACGCCGCCGCCGGCCACGCGCACCCCCTCCGACGAGCTCCTACCTCGAGCCCTCATCACCGTCCAAGCCCGCGCCGTCCTTCTCCAAGGTGAGGCGAAGCTTTGCGCCCGGACTCGACTCCCTCGTCCTCCGTGCGCCGCGCACGACGGTGCCGAAGTGCCGCCCCCGCCACCGCACCATGGTCGCCGGTGCTCCGCCGTCGCGAGCCCCTTTTGACCCCACCACCACGTTCCCCAAGCCGCGCCCATCATCCCCACCAAAGCGCGGAGCTTGAGCTGCCCCGCAGCGCCCCGCGCCCGACCTCGTCGGCGCCGGCCGCCGTCCGCCGGAGCCCGCGCGCCGCACGTTTTAAATCTGCCCTCGTGGCAAATCCGTAAATACACCCGAACTTCATTCAAGTTTGAAAAATCCATATCTCGCGTTTGAATCGTCCAAAAATTCCAAACTAAAATGTTTTGGAAACTAGAACACCTGTAATTTCATAAAAGTAACATGAACTCGTCAGATCTACACGTTTTCATATTTTTCCAAAAATGACAAAAGTCAACCCCTGAAAACTTAACTAGGCCATAACTTTAAAACTATAAATCCAAATGAAATGCCACTTGGCCACAATCTTCACCCAGGCACACATGAATTTTTGGCACTGGAAGATCTGCATTTCATTTCATATTTTTCAAGTTATTGCATTTCTTGCATTCTCTGTATTTAATTCTTAATTAAATCCCTGTAAATTATTTTTGCATGAAACTTGGTAATTAATTTCCTCTTAGCACTGTACATGTGTGGAAAAGCCCATGTTAATTTTTGAGCATGTTAAAATATTAATTTTGCAAACCCTAGATCTAAATTCCTAAAAAGTTATTTTCAGCACATGTGTAAATAGTTTTATGTCCCTAAAAATTATATTCACGCATGGTTGTGTAATTTTCACTGTTCACCATGTCCCCTAGCACCTCATGGCAGGTTTAGTCAAAAGGTTTCATGTATTTCACGCATGTATGAATTTTGAGATCGAATTCTTATCTTAAAAGGAAATCGTCATCGCATGTGATGCTAAAACACATAAGCCTAGGTTTCTTCGTTTTGTATTATAGAAACTTGCTAAAATGTTAGTGCTAAACCTACAATAATCACAGCACTCATGCCTATGCCATCAAGTCATTACTCATTGTATTAGTATGATTATGCTTGTCATGTATTTGGACCCCCCCCTTAAAAGGAAACAAGGGACATGTTATGATTGTTAGGGTTTGAGCAACCAAAACTTTTGATTAATGTGTTCATATGCATCTTTACAAAAACAGCACACATGCATTACTCTCGCCATCGACCTTCTATTCATGTGACTTATGCATTGCATTTCATTCCTTAGGTGACGACGCCGAATTGATCCCGCCGGAAGAAGCTATTGCCACGCTCAACGCTTGTGAGGCTAGTGCTAACTTCGATCACTCTCAAGGCAAGCCCCGGTGCATTCCTATTATTTGAAATGTCTTTCTTTTATCACTATATTAAGGATGATGAATGTGCATTTAAGTTTTAGGCGTTGATTGGAAATCCACATGCATAAATTCCAATATGTCCTATGTCGTTTATGTGTCATATCCTCGTTAGAATTGCTATGCTATGTTTATGGAGTCAACGATAGATTGGGGATCTCCCTTATGGCTCATGATTAAATGTGAACATGATGAATTTGGTTAAAATTGAGAACACCCCATTGTGGCTCCGCGAACAAGTTTGAGTTGTGTACCACTTGCATACCTTTCTTATGGGGATTGGTGAACCTATGTAGCTTGCAAGTTGTAAAGTGAGCCGGATATCTCACCGACCCGGAGGTGATGTGTTTGGCATGGTGGTTGCACGGGTTGAGGACCGTTGGAGAGTACATGGGTTAAGCCTTGGGCGCGTTGTTGAACGGTCGCAAGGGGACGTGTACTCGGGGTCGGTGGCCCCGTGTTTTACTTTACAATGAACTCGCGAACGGTGGCCATACGTGTTCTTAAATGATACGTATGTCGTGCATTTGGGCTATTCCTGCAGGATTAATAATTCGATAATTATCGCCGTTCCCTCTCGGTTAATGAGTACCACTTGATTTGAGCAGTTCGTAATATGTAGTAATGGAAAGAGATTAAAGAGCTTGCTGTTTTATATTGATATTAAATTGTATTGCAAACTCTTGTATTGTTAGTATGCTCACTAAAGTTTCTTTTCTGCAACAACCCTATTAATTTGGCTAAGTAATAAAATTGCCAACTTAATTAGCATAGGTGCTATTTATGCAAAAAGGCCAAGTTAAACCGGTCAAGCCCATGCATCTAGGAGTCGGTCCGAGATGGCCCATTTGACGGGTAAGACTTGCGGAATATGTTAAATACTCAGGCTTTGCCACTACATGTTGATTTACAGGTTTTCCGCAAGCGGGGTTTTGTGATTGTTGTGGTAAGGTGGTTTGGGACGGAGAAGAGCCCAAAGAGTGGACCATTGAATGGGTTCCTAGCTCTCCGACCCATGATGAGTGAGCCATGGCCTAGGCCGGCATGGTTCATTTAAGTTACCTATGTATCGTCGTGTTATGTAATCGCTTCCGCACTTTAATACGAATAAAGATCATGGTTATGTAAACTTAAACACAAACCTAATATATCTTTTATTCGAACTCTATGTTGTAATCAAGACTTAATTATGTAATCTTGCAAATCGTGTATGTTTGTTAATGTGATGCTATGTATGGTTGCTTCGTCAATCATCTCCCAAGGCGATCCGTACCACACTTAACTATCCTTCGGGATAGGGGTGTGACACGTGGTATCGAGCCGACTTGGGATTTGCGTCATGCTAACACTCATTTTAAAAATCTTAAAACCCGTTTTTGAGTCACGGTGAGGTACGAGTCTAGTTAGAAAGGCCAACATAAGGACTATGTAGAATGGTGGCAAAACTAACCCCGTGTTATGATTGTTTACATATTTTTGCAACTACGGCTTGGCAAAGGTATGTGATTGAGTGTTGTCAATTTTCGCATGATAATAACTGGTGTGACTCGAATACACTCTTATTCGAGAGCTCTCCATGTGAGGCGAGGTGACATGGATTTATTTTTGGCTTGTTTCTTTTGAATTTGATGTAATGTTTCTGGAATCCATCTCTTGCAGGTATATAACAACGTTTTAGTTGGTGTAGTATCGTGCGAGAGGTGTGTGTGTGCCACCGATGCGCTTGTCCGGTACTCGTATCGGCGGGCGCGGTCTTTTAATTTTGTAAGGACGTACGGAACGACATATTGAGCATCCATCATCTTTGCATATCATGTCATCATATCAAACATATGCATGTGAACTCATCTAAATGAAGCAATCACAAAAATTCGATCACCTAGTACATTCTCACAAAAGGTTAAAAACTGAAACCCTAAAACGTGGCAGATTTCTTAACTTTCACGAAAATGAGCATAACTTCCAAATTACTAATCCAAATAAGGCAAACAAGGACTTTATGGAAAGCTTGTATTATGCACTACAACAATCTTCTAGTCTCAGGTCTTGCAAAAATCTGGAACGTAGCTAGAACTGCCCATTACAGAGAGCTGTTCTGGAATTCCAGAATGTGCTCCGGTTCTGTCCCTGTCGTAGATCGCTCATAACTTTCAAACGACAAGTCGGATTGAGATGTTCTAGGATGTGTTGGAAAGCTTAAGAAATTGTCTAAAACTTTGGTAACAAAATAAAAGTTTGATTCAGTACAGAAACAGGGGTAATTATTGAGTTTCTGTAGCGTGTCAATTCTGACCAGAATCTGGAACCGTGTTAGGATTGTGCGAAAAGTTTTGTTGCATTCTTTTGCTAAGTTGGTGCCATTCCATCATTCATGCTTTACTTATTTAGCATGTTTTGTTGTTGGATATTGAGTTTTGACTTATGTTTCAAAATTCTCCGACAGATGGCCCCCGGCAAGCTCATGTTGGACCGTGAGAACCTCGCGAGGCGGGTGCTCGAGTTGGAGCAGGAGCGTGCTGCTCTGCAGGCCACCCTCGCCACCCGCGACGCCGAGCTTACCACCCGCGACGCCGAGCTCGCCGCTCGCGCCGCCGAGCTTGCTGCCCGCACCGCCGAGCTGGCCGAGCGCACTACCGAGGTGGATACCCTCCGTACGCAGCTCGAGTATAGCGAGACGGAGCGTTGGAACTTCTTCGAGCAGCTCCACGACGCCCACCTTGCCCTTGATGGCAATGGTGCCGCCGCTCTGCAGGCCACGCTCGATGAGCGTGATGCCCAGCTCACCGCCGCGAATGAGGAGAACTACGTCCTCTCCGGCCAGGTGGATGCCCTTCTTGAGGAGAAGGATGAGTTGGAGGTTACTCTCCCGGAGACTCGGGCGCTAGGGATGCTTTGGAGGGAGACCTCCGGAACGCCCGAGCGACCATAGCGCAACCTAGTAAAATAAACAACAACGCGCTTAAGTAAAAGAGGGACCACAAGAGACACGGATTTTTCACCGAAGTTCAAGCCCACCAAGGACTCTACGTCTCCGTTGAGAAAGTCCACCAAGGACCGGGTTTCTCTCAACCCTATTTCTCCCTCAAGTCACCACCAAGGTTGAGCTTGAGTTTTCCACTATCAAAGTCCCTTCCGGGACGGGCAATACAAACTTCTCGGGCGTCACCACACAAGTTGGGAGCTCACGAGCACGCCTAGCCGTCCGGGAGCTCAAAGCTCCATGAGTAACAAATCCAAATCACAAGCTTGACGGGAGTGAGGATGCTCAAGAATGGAATCAAGTCTCTCAAACACTTGCTCAAAGTCTCTCACTCGAATCCTAGCTCAAGGATGGAATTTTTGCTTTTGGAGAGGATTTGGAGTGAGTGGAGTGAAGCTCAAGTGTGTGTTGGTTCGGAATGTGCAAGAGTTGTGTGAGTTGGGGTGGAGTGTGGCTTATATACCACAGCTCCAAAAAGAGCCGTTGGCCTGTCTGAAACCCGCACCGGAACTTCCGATAGCACATCGGAACTTCCGGTATGGTTCGAATTAGGGTTAGATCTGATTTTTGGCCCGCACCGGAACTTCCGGTGGAGTACCGGAACTTCCGGCACCTAGGTTTAGGGTTTGAAAACGGGACCGCACCGGAGCTTCGGTGTCATATCGGAACTTCCGGTATGGCATTCCGGAGAGCTCAAAGCTCTCTGTTAGCCTACCGGAACTTCCGGTACCGAGGACCGGAACTTCCGGTATGTCTTTTCGGAGAGCAAAACTCTCTGTTAGCCTACCGGAACTTCCGGTACCGGGGACCGAAACTTCCGGTATGGTTTTTCCGGAGAGCAAAACTCTCTGTTAGCCTACCGGAACTTCCGGTACCGGGGACCGGAACTTCCGGTATGGCTTTTCCAGAGAGCAAAACTCTCTGTTAGCTTACCGGAACTTCCGGTACCGGGGACCGGAACTTCCGGTATGGCTTTTCGGAGAGCAAAACTCTCTGTTAGCCTACCGGAACTTCTGGTACCACACCGGAGCTTCCGATGGGTC
Organism: Chloris gayana; assembly: GCA_031894775.1. Taxonomy (NCBI): domain Eukaryota; kingdom Viridiplantae; phylum Streptophyta; class Magnoliopsida; order Poales; family Poaceae; genus Chloris; species Chloris gayana. Next base: position 81,666 of record JAUNZO010000323.1, on the reverse strand, counting down.
CGAAAGAATGGGTTTGGAAGGATTTTGTTGAGTTTGTGAGCATCTCCATTCTTTGCCAAATTTGTGATTTGCATCCCTCTTTATAGTACGGCATCCCTATGACTCAAAGCAAAGAAATAAAGCGAGGCACAAGCTTTGAGAGGGGTCTTTTCCAAATTCTCCTTTTATTGCATTTCACATTTCTTTTCTCCTTTTTGATTGTGCTTGCTACACTTTCATGTTCTTTGGATATTCACTACACACATTCTCATGAAAGCATTGGTCCAAACTTAATTGTATTGATATCAATCATCCAAAATAAAATGAGGGGCCTAGATGCACTTTCAATCTCCCCTTTTGGTGATTGATGCCAATACAATTAAATTTCTAAAAAGATGGATCAAAAAACACAACTTGCAAAGATAAAAGATGAGCTCCCCCTTAATATGTGCATGAAATTGAATTTCAAAAGTTGGTCTATACAAGATGAGCTCCCCCTTAATATGTGCATGAAATTGAATTTCAAAAGTTGGTCTATACAATACCAAATGCACCCCTTTATCTATGCATCCATAATAAAGAAACCACAAACAATGCAAAAAGGCATTTTATCATCACACAAATGCATCTAAAAGAGAGAAACAACAAATCACCAACCATATCATAAGAGAAACCACATAGATAGATAATTAAACCAAGTCTAAACTTATTACAATCATCCATTGTTCAACCCAAACCACTTGTCCATCACGATCACATAGTTCATTACACAATAAAAACGAGATAAGGATAAATAGAAATTTCTTCTCCCCTTTGGCAACACATCACCAAAAAGGAGAAAAGAACCGGAACACCCAAGAGAAGATCACTCGTCATCATCGTCCTCGTCCTTGTCCTCCTCCTCATCGCTCTCCTCCTCATCCTCGTGGCGGGCCACGCCCTTGCCTTTCTCATGAGGCGGGATCTGCATGCTAGAGTGTGGAGCTGAAGTGGTGGCCGACGGGACGTCCTCCTCACTGTCATCCTCAGCCGTCTCTGTCCCACTCGTCCTCATCATCCTCGCGCCGTCGCTCGTGCTGCTATGCCGCCTGCCTGCCGATAGGGGGCCCAAGGATCCTCCCACTGCCTTGGCACTATCGGAGCAAAGTCCAAGGGTAGGGGAGGAGGCTGCTGCTGCTGCTAAGCAAGCTGAGTAAGATAGCGATGATGGCCTTCATTTATGCGCCGCTGCTCCATCCTCATTTCATAAATGTCCTCACTGTTAGCTTTGCACATGCAAAAGATCTTCTTGAGGACCGAGCTAACAAAGCCGGACTTGCTGCGAGTCCGGCGAGAGGAGGAGGTGGGAGCATCTCTAGCCGTGGGAGCTGAAGGTGGAGGTGGTGGAGGTGCTGCCTGTCCCACCGGTGATCCTTGAGGTGTAGGAAGAAGAGGGAACTTCTTGGGATGGAGAGAAGGATGGTCTCCATCATGCACAAAGTGAATCCCAACAACCTGCTCGAATCATCTTCATGATGAAAGGAGCAAAGGGCAAGCTAGCCTTGTGAGTGTAGGAGTGATTTATGATGGTCGTCCAAATGTGCTCAATCACACAAAACGGCTCCGCTCCGGGCCGCATGGCACACGTGAAGAGTCTTTGCTGTAGCTAGCAAAGAAGATGCATCCCCTATCTTTGGATCCAAAGTCCATCCGAACATGTTGTTCAGGATACGGTAGTAGGGGTGCAGCCCAAAGTGAGTCCCAATTATCACTCCCTTTTGCTTTCCATACCGACTGTCATACATGAACTCCAATGAGGCATCATCGGGTGGATCAAAGACATTGACATTGTTCTTCATTGCATCACCGTACTCGAACCCTAGAATCCCAACAAACTGTCCATAGGTGACTTGGAATCTGTTTCCATCAAGAGACCAATGCATGATGGAATCTTCTTGACTCTCCTCATCAAACTCAAGCCATAAGGTGGCATAAAATTGAGCCACCAACTCGGTGTTCCAAGTATGCTCAAGTCCCATGATTCCAACTAGGTTCCTAGCAGCACACTCGGACCGGATCCGATCAAACACTCGGGTCATTCTCGCCTTGCCATCCACTCCCAATCAATCCACTTCATTCCAATGATCTTGTTCTTTAGCTTCAACACACACTTGTACCACTCAGCTCGTGTGTGATCCCGTAAGCGCACATCATTCACCCCTCTCGTCCTTGGGTTTCATCCAAGGGCATTTGCTCCTGTACTTTTGGACTTCATCCCTATAGAAAGGAATGTTGTACCCTGCATCTCCACCGACAAGAGGTGCCCTCATCTCGATACTTAACATTTTCTCCGCAAGGGCCGAACGGCGGGCAAGTACCAATGATCTCCACCCACAGGACCACCCCTGCTCCTCTTCACTTTCTTCATCACTCGGACACGGGAGCAGGTGGAGGGCGCCTAGCATAACTCTTTCCCTTTCCCTTGCCCTTCCCTTTTCCTCTTCCTTGTCCGACGGCGCTTGACTCCATACCGCTTCCTACAGCTTGCCGCTTGGCAAGAGGAGGATTGCCCGCATCAAAATCCGGGTCCGAGCCATCGTAGTCCGAGTCATCATGACGAGGGGGTTGACGCTTGGTAACGGTCTCCTTTCTGCCACGAGTCATCTTACAAGGAAGAAAACATGTGTAAGGAGCAACATACACAATGTGGAAATCTATAGACGCTAAAAAGATGCTAACACAAAGGTTCCTGTCGGAAATTCCGGTGCAGTGCACCGGAACTTCCGATACCCTCGGTACCGGAACCTCCGACGGGTTCCTTAACTGTCGGAGGGTGACCCATACCGGAACTTCCGGTAGCCTATCGGAACTTCCGGTAGGGGTCAACCCTAACCCTAGCGAGTGTGAAAAAACACATCTAGCCAATGGATTTACTTCCTAGAAGCATACTAGTGTTGTAGAACCGCTAGAGAACCATCTAAGCATCAAATATTCCTAGGGATTCAAGGATTCAACCCTAGATCTAGAAGTGAAGGCAATGAAGGAATACCTTCTCCTCTATCTAGGAGCTTGGAGAAGACCGGAGAGGTGAACTTGATGAAGACTTGCCAAAGAGCGCCGCCGGAAGTTGAAGGAGCTTCCGGTTGATGAAGATTCGAGGTTGGGAAGTTGAAAAAGGGGGCCTTTTTCAAATGGGAGTCGTCCCTTTCAAGGGGACGGGCTCCCCTATTTATACTACCGCCCCGCACCGGAACTTCCGGTAGCCTACCGGAACTTTCGGTGCGGGCTCAAACCCTAGGTCAACATCCCGCACCGGAACTTCCGGTAGCATACCGGAACTTCCGGTGTGGGCATGACACCCGAGGGTGAGCTCCAAGTCGGAGCTTCCGATCGGGTACCGGAACTTACGACTGGAAGGAAAAATCTCCTGTTCGACCTCCGGTCGGAACCTCCGGTACCCTACCGGAACTTCCGATTGGGAGAAAACGCCGAGCCCCGGTCCCCATATCGGAACTTCAGGTACCCTACCGGAACTTCCGTAGGGGGAAAAACAGAGAGGAAAAGATGAGATTTTGGGGAGAGTTTTCAAAAATAATTTTGATGGACTAGTGGGATATCTTGACATCATATGATCAGTATACAATCAACAACCAAAGCTATGATCACATTTTGACAAGATTTGACCTATTGGTCAAGAACCAAGAAAAGTTTCCAGAAAAAAACCTAGTTAATTTTTGAAAACATGCATTTCAACTTAAGATCCAAGAAGATTAAAACAACAAGCAAATGTGCACGCTTTTACACCACGTTACTAGAGTCAAGTATATTTAGCTCACTCCTTAGATAGCAAAACCGGCTTTCATCTAATGGCTTAGTGAAAATATCGGCCAATTGATTTTCGGTTTTCACATGGCTCACCTCAATATCCCCTTTGATAGAATGATCTCTCAAGAAATGATGGCGGATATCTATATGTTTTGTGCGCGAATGCTCAACGGGGTTGTATGCTAGCTTTATGGCACTCTCATTGTCACATAGGAGAGGAACACGGTTCAATTTGTAACCATAGTCCCTTAGAGTTTGTCGCATCCACAATAGTTGTGCACAACAACTACCGGCTGCAACATACTCCGCTTCGGCCGTGGAAAGGGCAACGGAATTTTGTTTCTTGGATGACCACGACACTAGGGACCTACCCAAAAATTGGCAAGTCCCGGAGGTACTCTTTCTATCCACTTTGTCCCCGGCATAATCCGCATCGGAATAGCCTATTAGGTTGAACTTTGAACCCTTGGGGTACCAAAGCCCTAGGTTGGGTGTGTGCACTAAATATCTCAAGATTCTTTTAACGGCCACCATGTGGCACTCCATAGGAGCGGCTTGGAAACGTGCACACATACACACACTAAGCATGATATCGGGCCTAGATGCACAAAGGTAAAGCAAAGAGCCGATCATAGAGCGAAAAACCTTTTGATCAACCAGCTTGTCTTTCTTGGTGAGGTTGAGATGTCCGTTTGTTGCCATGGGTGTCTTGGCGGGCTTTGCCTTGTCCATGTCAAACTTCTTCAATATATCTTGAGTGTACTTGGCTTGACATAGGAAGGTGCCCTCCTTGAGTTGCTTGACTTAAAATCCTAGAAAGAATGTCAACTCTCCCATCATAGACATCTCGAACCTCTTTGTCATTATCTTGCTAAAATCATCACAAAACATTTGATTAGTAGAACCAAATATTATGTCATCGACATAAATTTGGCACACAAATATGTCATGATCAAAACGCTTAGTGAAGAGGGTTGTATCGGCCTTGCCCATTTCAAAGCCCTTTTTCAAAAGGAAATCCCTAAGGCATTCATACCATGCTCTTGGTGCTTGCTTAAGCCCATAGAGCACCTTATGGAGTTTGTACACGTGGTTAGGATACTTGGGGTCTTCAAAGTCCGGTGGTTGCTCCACGTACACTTCTTCCTTGATTAGCCCATTTAGGAATGCACTCTTCACGTCCATTTGGTATAACTTGAAGTTGTGATGAGTGGCAAAGGCAAGTAGTATTCTTATTGATTCAAGCCTTGCCACGGGGGCATAGGTTTCATCAAAATCCAATCCTTCTACTTGTGAATATCCTCTTGCCACCAATCTTGCTTTGTTCCTTGTTACAATACCGTCTTCATTTTGTTTATTGCGGAATACCCACTTGGTGCCCACAACATTCTTGCCTCTTGGTCTTTCTTCCAATGTCCAAACTTCATTTCTTGTGAAGTTGTTCAATTCCTCTTGCATGGCCATCACCCAATCCGAGTCCTTGAGTGCTTCTTCTACTCTAAATGGCTCCAAAGAAGAGACAAAAGAGTAATGTTCACAAAAATTGCAAACATGAGAACGAGTGATTACCGCTTTTTCTATGTCTCCAAGAATTTGTTCCACGGGGTGATCACGTTGCACACTTTGATGCACTCTTGGGTGTGGTGGATGTGAGCTTGTTTGACCGCCATCTTGTTCAACCTCTTGATCATGCGATGTGGGTTCATCATCTTGTGCTTGAGCATGATCTTCATTACCAACTTCTTGATCTTGATCAACTTGATCATGATTTGTGCATGGTTGGTATTGACTTGAGGGAGGAGGTTGATCTTGATCATTTTGTGGTTCTCGCGGTCTCACATCACCAAGTACCATTCTTTTGATTGCTTGCCTAGGAGCCTCAACATCTGCATTATTAATAACAACTTGCTCCCCTTGAGAGCCGTTAGATTCATCAAACGTCACGTCCCGTGAGACTTCAACACAACCGGTGGTTTTGTTAAAGACACGATAGGCGTGACAGTTTGAACCATACCCAAGCAAGAAACCTTCATCAACCTTAGGGGAGAACTTTGAAGTCTTGGGTTTCTTGTTGAGCATGAAGCATTTGCTCCCAAAAACTCGAAAATACGAGATGTTAGGCTTTTTACCGGTTAGTAGCTCGTATGGTGTTTTCCTTAAGAGTCGATGGAGATACAACCGGTTGGAGGCATGGCATGCGGTGTTGATTGCTTCGGCCCAAAAACGATCGGAGGTCTTGTACTCATCAATCATGGTTCTTGCCATCTCTATGAGAGTGCGGTTCTTTCTTTCGGCCACCCCGTTTTGTTGAGGTGTGTAGGGTGCCGAAAACTCATGCTTGATGCCCTCCTCATCAAGGTACTCTTCAACTTGAGTGTTCTTGAACTCGGTACCGTTGTCACTTCTTATGGCCTTGATCTTCACTTCAAATTCATTTTGTGCTCTTTTCAAGAATGTCTTGAGTACATCCTTCACTTCACCTTTATCACACAAAAAGAATACCCACGTGAAGCGAGAATAATCATCAACAATAACAAGTCCATATTTGTTACCGCCAATGCTAATGTAGGCAATGGGACCGAAGAGGTCCATGTGTAGCATCTCCAACGGTCTTGTCGTTGTTACAATGTTCTTGGATGGATGTGGTGCTCCAACTTGTTTTCCGGCTTGACATGCACTACAAATTTTATTTTTCTCAAAGCAAACATCCGTTAGTTCAAGGATGTGACCGCCCTTTGGAGTTTGTGAAGATTTCTCACACCGACATGGGCTAGTCGTCTATGCCACAACCATCCCATGTCGGACTTTGCAACTAAGCATGTGTCAAGTTTTGCTTTATCCGCGGAAAAATCCGCAACATAAAGCTTCCCTTTGAGCACACCCTCAAAAGCAATCGAGCCATCACTTCTCCTTGAGACAATCACACTCATGTCGTTGAACAAGCAATTGTAGCCCATTCCACAAAGTTGTGAGATAGACAACAAATTGAAATCAACGTTATCCACAAGCATAACCTTCGAAAGTGAATGCGGAAAGGTTAAAGGAATGTTACCATAACCCAACACATATCCCTTTCCGTTGTCTCCGAAAGTGATATACTCATTTCTTTCTTTGCTTGGCTCAAATGATTCGAACATTTTCTTGTCTCTGGTCATATGATTGGTGCATCCACTATCCACCACCCAAGATGAGCCACCGGAGGAGTATTCCTACAAAACAATTTATGCCTTGTTTTTAGGTACCCAAATTTGCTTGCGTCCTCTCACATTAGTAACAAGTGCCTTGGGCACCCACACACAAGATTTGTGGGTCTTGTTGCGTGGCCCAACATATCTTGCATAGACACGACCATGCTTGTTTCTCATTAGCACATAGGTTGCATCGAAATCATTAAAGAGAGCACAAGAGGGGCTAGGCACGTTAGTACGCAAATCACAAATAAGAGAAGATTTGTTAGTGTTCTTGATTTGCTTCTCGTTCTTGGCTTGATTCTTTTGGTGTCCACTCTCCTTGGTGAACTTGATGAACTCGGTGCCATTCTTGTTGATTCTTGCATTGTGCTTGTCACCTTGCTTGTACCCAATGCCATCCTTCACATGTGGCCGTCTCACATTGATGTAAGCACCCCTTGCATACTCGGCCTTGGCATCATCAATGGCCTTCATTTTCTTTTGTGCTTTGTCTTGAAGCTCTTGCACTTGCTTCTTCAAATCATCAATGGTCTTGATGTTTCTTGTGCAAGCTTCAACATCAATCTTGTGGCACCTAGAGCACTCATTGCTAGATGGGGGCAAGACAAAGATTGAGAGGAGGTAGTGTTACACTTAATTTCCTCAAATTGCACTTTGAGAGAGTTGTGATCCTTTTGCAAGTTATCACACTTCTCTTGAAGTGACACATTTGTGACTTTAAGTGTCTCACTTTAATTTTCAACCATTTTGAGAGACTTTACTAAGTCCTCATTTTTCTTCCTCTCAACTTCTAGGAGCTTCTCAAGTTCAAGCACCATTTGCTTCTCTTGAACAAGCATTTCCTCTTGTTTCTCAAGAAGCTCCTCTTACCTCTCATTGGTCTCTTTTTCCTGCTCAATAATGTCCAACAAATCAAACATGTTAGGAATTTGAGAACTTCCATTAGCATTTACCTTGGAGCCCTTAGCCATCATGCATTTGTGCCCGGCGTCATCTTCATCATCGGTCAAGCTTCCAAACAAGGAGGAGTTGGTCGGTGTTAGCCTAATAGCAAGTGGTGCAATGCCTCCCTTCTCTTCATCGGATTCCGACTCGGAGGAGGAAGATGATCCATCGGAGTTCCATTCTTGTCCAATGTGTGCTTCACCCCGACGGTACTTTCTATGCTTCTTGTATTTCTTGTCACCCTTCTTGTTTTGCTTGTTCTTTTAGTTCTCCGGACACTCCGCCATGAAGTGACCCTTGTCTCCACAAATGTAGCACTTGTTCTTGGCTTTCCTCAATTTGCTTGTTGTCTTGGTCATTTTTCTTGAAGCTTCTTTTTGACATGAGCTTGTTGAACCTTTTCACAAAGAGAGCCATTTCATCATCACTATCATCATCACTCTCCTCAACCACCTTCTTTTTCTTTTCTTGTTCGGCATTGAGAGCCAAATCATTTTTGCTCCCACTAGCTTTTTCCTTGTCCTTGAGTAGTGCATTGATCCTATTTCTTTGGTCAATTTGCTGTTTTTGGGAGAGCACCTTTCCAATCACTTCATCGGTGGTGAAGTATCTAAAACCATCTTTGTCTCTTATGTTGGACACTATGTTGGCATCCCATGCTTGCAAAGCTTGTAGCAACCTTCTATTCACATCCAAGTCCAACACCTTCTCTCCAAGTGCTCTTCTCTTATTTACTATCCTCATCATGCTATCATGGGCTTCTCTTGGCCCTTCATCCGACCTCATGACAAAATAGTTGAAATCTTCTCTAAGCCCTTCTAGCTTAGACTCCTTCACACTATCAATGCCCTCATGAACCAATTCAAGCTTCAACCAAATTTGATGAGCATCCTCCAATCCGGCTATCTTCTCATACTCGGCGGGACTAAGTGCGGATACAAGAGCACTAGACGCCACCACATTGCACCTTACATTGAACAAGTCTTGTGCGGTTGGCTTGCTTCTACATTCCCACAAGAATCCATTTTGAGTCACATTCCTTACATTTTGATGCATGGAGTCCAAGTGTAGTAGCATCTTTGTTTTCTAATGATCGAAGTATTGACCATCAAAATATGGTAGTCTTCCGGAGCCGGGTCCAATGTGTTCATCCCTTCCATCACCATAGGTGTATGGCGTTTTGTTGTAGCTTATCGGCAAAGCACTAGGCACATCTCCATCCTTGGCAATTCCTTTTCCACTTCCATTTCTTGTCCCATCCGGTGAACTTTCAATCCTTACTTCACCGGTTGGCCTAGGTGGAGCTTCACCACTACCACTACCACTAGCCGTTGCATGTTTGTCATTCGTCATCTTTAATCTTCAAGCGGTGAGGCTTCAACGAAGATAAACGCTCCGATACCAATTGAAAGTCGCCTAGAGGGGGGTGAATAGGCGAACCTAAAATTTTCTCGCGAAATAACACTAAGACGAAAACGTCAAAAACCGGAACTTCCGGTAGGGTACCGGAACTTCCGGTACTCGGTGCGAGGGTGATAAATGCGGAATTAAACCCTACACAATTCTAGTGATTGCAAGAAGGAAAGGAACAACCCTATGCAATCCTAGGAATTTAACGGCACAAAGGGAAACTAACAAGCAACCTAGTAAAATAAACAACAACGCGCTTAAGTAAAAGAGGGAGCACAAGAGACACAGATTTTTTCACCGAAGTTCAAGCCCACCAAGGACTCTACGTCTCCGTTGAGAAAGTCCACCAAGGATCGGGTTTCTCTCAACCCTATTTCTCCCTCAAGTCACCACCAAGGTTGAGCTTGAGTTTTCCACTATCAAAGTCCCTTCCGGGACGGGCAATACAAACTTCTCGGGCATTACCACACAAGTTGGGAGCTCACGAGCACGCCTAGCCGTCTAGGAGCTCAAAGCTCCAAGAGTAACAAATCCAAAGCACAAGCTTGACGGGAGTGAGGATGCTCAAGAATGGAATCCTCAAACACTTGCTCAAAGTCTCTCACTCGAATCCTAGCTCAAGGATGGAATTTTTGCTTTTGGAGAGGATTTGGAGTGAGTGGAGTGAAGCTCAAGTGTGTGTTGGTTCGGAATGTGCAAGAGTTGTGTGAGTTGGGGTGGAGTGTGGCTTATATACCACAGCTCCAAAAAGAGTCGTTGGCTCTGTCTGAAACCCCGCACCGGAACTTTCGATAGCACATCGAAACTTCCGGTATGGTTCGAATTAGGGTTAGATCTGGATTTTTGGCCTGCACCGGAACTTCCGGTACCTAGGTTTAGGGTTTCAAAACGGAACCGCACCGGAGCTTCCGGTGTCATATCGGAACTTCCGGTATGGCATTCCGAGAGAGCTCAAAGCTCTCGTTAGCCTACCGGAACTTCCGATACCGAGGACCGGAACTTCCGGTATGGCTTTTCCGGAGAGCAAAACTCTCTGTTAGCCTACCGAAACTTCCGATACCGGGGATCGGAACTTTCGGTATGATTTTTCCGGAGAGCAAAACTCTCTGTTAGCCTACCGGAACTTCCGGTACCGGGGACCGGAACTTCCGGTGTGGCTTTTCCGGAGAGCAAAACTCTCTGTTAGCCTACCGGAACTTCCGGTACCGAGGATCGGAACTTCCGGTATGGCTTTTCCGGAGAGCAAAACTCTCCGTTAGCCTACCGGAACTTCCGGTACCACACGGAGCTTCCGATGGGTCCAGAAAGAATGGGTTTGGAAGGATTTTCTTGAGTTTGTGAGCATCTCCATTCTTTGCCAAATTTGTGATTTGCATCCCTCTTTATAGTACGGCATCCCTATGACTCAAAGCAAAGAAATAAAGCGAGGCACAAGCTTTGAGAGGGGTCTTTTTCCAAATTCTCCTTTTATTGCATTTCACATTTCTTTTCTCCTTTTTGATTGTGCTTGCTACACTTTCATGTTCTTTGGATATTCACTACACACATTCTCATGAAAGCATTAGTCCAAACTTAATTGTATTGATATCAATCATCCAAAATAAAATGAGGGGGCTAGATGCACTTTCACTATCTCGCACATGTTTGTTTGCATCGCATGAAATATCCTATGTGTGTCATATCCTGTTCCATACTTGTCCTTGTCGCCTTGGTTTGAGTTAGCAATAGCATGGGTACGTCATTGCTTAGCTTACTTGTAGTCGGGGTTCGGACAACTACTTAATGCTAAAACTAGATTAATTGCTCACTAGAACCGATCATGAACCGGTAATTCTTTTAGTAATATGGAACATAGGTGATCCAAGCGAGGAGGATGTTGATGATGGCGTGGGTATGCTCGTGTTCTTGTAAAGAACTTTTGGATGTGGTAGTACCTGCTTGTGATCATAAGGACCGGTTCTTGGAGCGATCCCCTAGGACTTATCATGCCAACACAAGACTTTATGGGAGAGCTTGGCCCGGTAGTTAGGTAAATCTCCCGAGTACCGTATAAAGCCATCCCGGGGGCGCGGGGACGGACATGTACGAGAGGGTAGTCTTATGACCTGCAAGGCACAAGAGGGGTCTTATAGGTGGATAGGTTACTTAAATGTAGTCCCCTATCGGCGAAACCTCGGTTGGTACATACGTACTTGGGAGACTCTAGTTTAGCTTCGTGGTGATCTACCGGCAACGCATCAAAGGAAATGTGCAAGTGGCTAGCTACCACAGCAAAATGGAGACTTTAGTCCACCTTGCAATAGGGGATGGAATCACCGACTTGTGGAACAGTGGTACAACCTCTGCAGAGTGTAAATTGTCATGACAGCCGTGCTCACGGTCGGGAGCGGCCTGGAATCCTCACTTGATTAGGGGGCATGGATGGGTGGTTGGATTGAATGGTGGATCAGTTGACAGATCATTTGGTGAAGCTAGATCATGGTTGGAGTCGGGAGAAACCTCACACTTAGTTAATAGGTTGCTTAATTAATAAACTAGACATAGGTGCTTCTATGCAGCTAAACCTCATGTTAGCCTTTCTTGACTTTAGCCAAACAGGTCATATTTTCCCCCACTCGGACGTTGTTGCTTTCCTCTTGTTTGCGAGATGTTGCTGCTGATCGAGCCAATTACAAGGACTGGCCTTGACAAAGATAAGGAGAGAAGAGCTAGGCTTGCGGTCTTCCGGCCGATCGCCTGTGGGAGTTGAAGGACGCCGACGCTTAGATTATTCCGCTGCAATGTAATCTTTTATTTTAGACATACGGGTCCTTGATGTAATTATTTAATCATTTAATAAAGATATTGTTCTTTTACCATATTAATTGTCCTGTGTGCATGAAACTTGATCCTAGGCACGCATACAGCTGTATTTGGTTTTGTTCGTTAAAACCGGGTGTGACAAAAAATATAAAAAATAATATATAAAAAAGAAAAATTTGTGATTTCTACTAGTGCTAAAAGACAAAACAGGATTTTGGCCTGTTTTTGTATCTAGTCTAGTTTGTTGTCTCGCCTTGTTTTCTATCCTCCTGCCTTCTTTCTTTCTCGCTGCCATCCTACCTTGCAAAGCAAGAGGGATTGTCACACAGGACCACTTCGGGAGACATCCACGAAGCGGACGTCATAGCACATACACATATGATACATTCACAATTTACAAATACATAATCAGGGTACATGAGTAGAATATTTTACATATGAAGTTCAAGTATTACAGTACATAGAGTTCAAAGTTCGAATTTTACATTACATTAACATACATGCGGAAGCATAAAGTCTCGACCATACACAAAAGTTAAGAAACCATATTAGCCCATAGATATGGTATCACTCCTGAGTCGGTGAAGATGGAACCCACTATAAGGTCCATTCCTTAGGTTCCTCACCTTGCCACACAAACTTACCACAACATCGCAGATATTCGGTCTATGGCACGCCCGAAAAACAAATAAGTGGCAAACCCCGAGTATCTAATATTCTCCGCAAGTCTTACCCGACAAAAGTGGTTTCAAAAACCGACTCCTAGCAAGCCGGGGGCCGGGGGGCGGGGGGAGGGGGTCTGACCTGGCTTGCTGAAATTAAGTGCAAAAACAACACCTATATAAGTTCTAACTTCATCTTTTAGCCATTTTAAAAGGGTTATAACAAGAATATAAATTTAAGTGAGCAATACCTAGCAATACAAGGTTGTACTTCAACATTTAAATACATCAAATCAGCAAGTATATAATCATATTCACTTCTTACTACGATCCAATCTGCTCGAGACAAGTGGTACCCAATAACCTTGAGGGACGACGATATATATCGATTTACATCCTGTAGGAGAAACCCAAGTACACGACATACGCATCATTTAAGAACACGTATGGCTGCAAGATATCATCGTGACGGTCCGGGTCCTCCCTCCGAGTGTATGTCCCCCTTGCGACCATAGTACTTCGGGTCCAACGCTTAGACCACAAACCCTCCAACCGTCCACAAACCCGTCCATCCACCGTGGACTGATATTTTGCACAAAGGGAGGAGAGAACGTCCAACACTACGACACTTAAGTTACATAAGTTTACCAACTCGCATACGAAGGTGCGCACTTGGTATTGTTCAATACTTGCTCGCGGAGTCACAATGAACCGTCCTCAACCGACACGCATGGGGCTATGGCGAACAAGGGCCAACCTTGACACCGCATCCTACACATACATTTCCCTGTAAGGTCTCCATTTCATAATAATCATGTGAGAGATAACAATTAAGTAAACATATATCGAGAGGTCTTTGTACCACTCGATGTTTTCTACCGATGACTCATCATTTAAGAATACCATTACTACGATAAGGATTATACTTAGAACTGAAATAAGAACACATGCATAAAGGAATAATAATGCAGCTACGGTTGTGATCAATTCCTAAACTTAAATGCACAATACATGACATAAACTTATGTGAAGTAAAACCGGAAATTTGTGAAACGTGGATTATGCACCGAGGCTTGCCTTGGGATTGGTCGAAGTTAGTAGTCTCAATGGTGTTCAACTCAACGTTGATCTCCTCGTAGTTGCCTTCCTCGGTCCTGGGTTCCTAGATAAATGCAATGAAATGCATGAGCATTATCGAATACATAGATATACACGGAACTTTCTCAATAAATACATATGATGACTACTATATGATCATGAGATGAAAGTGATTATGCATGAAATGACATGCTCACATATGTATGTTGAATAATAACTTAAGTCAAGGGGACAAACTTCTAATTAAGAAAAACAAAATCTAGCAATACATAAGCACATTGCTTAAACTTGAATAGAAGAGATAATTCTCTCCTTAGCTAAGTAAAACATGACACAAAAGAAGCATTTAAACTACTAACTTTCTATTATGACATAGAGCTACACATGGACATAAGTATGCAATGTGTCAAAATAAATATTTACATTCTACCCTACTGCCATGTATAACGATAGAACTCGAGGTTGAGCAATGCCATCCATAAATGTAAGACTTTACATGAATTGATATATAAGAAATAGGAAAAAATGCAATGCTAGGTCAAATATTAAGCTTAACAAATTCTAAATTAAGCAAGATGATTCTATATAATTGTCACACCCCAAAACTCTAAGTTTTGGTTTGTGAGCTAGGACTCCCTAACTTCAAATATTGCTAAAAGTTAAAACTTTATTTCAAAGATGTTCTCGAATTTAAAACAAAGGTTTATCATTTTATGTAACAAAAGTTTATCATTTTATTTAACAAGGGTTTATCATTTTATGTGCACAAAAGCTCGATTTGAATTTTTATAAATTTACCTTTGAGTTGATTTGATTATGAAAATGTTTTATCTACGAAAATGTTTATTAAACAAAAACCTTTGGTTTCTGAAAAATAAATGCATTTGCTTTATCAAAATGGTTTGTTGAATCAAATCCTTTGATTTATTGAGTAAATGCCTTTGATTTGTGAAGGATAGTTTATACTTTTGATTTATGAAAATGGTTTATCGAGCAAATAATTTATTTGTTTAAAGTATTTTATGAAGGATTTTCCATTACAAAAACTATTGCAATAAATAAAAAGAGTTTAATTATCTTCAATAACTTTGTTTTAGAAACCAATTATTCTAATACTATTTTTTTTACCTAATTTAAACTAGTGTAAATATAGGTTATATACATTGCATGTTGCATTCATGTTGAATAGATGCATTAGGATTTATGTGTGAGGAAAATGTATTTTAAATCCAATTAGAGATCAATCTGGTTTATAGTTTATAAATTAGAAAAAAAAGAAAACCCCAAACCAGCCCGACCCTAGTCTTTCCAGCTATTCAGTTTTTTTTTATTTCCTCAATCTCTCTTACGTCCAACCAGCCTAACCCACCTGGCGGAAGCCAAAAAAAAAATAAAAATAAAAACAAAATAATCAAGCCTCCACAGCAGCAGGCCGCCCAAAAAGACCCAGCAACGCAAGCTGCAAACCAACCCCGACGCTTTCGTCTTCCTCTCGCACATGCCGCGCAGCACAACCGCCACCGTCGTCGCCTCCGCTCCGCCTCCCGGCGTCCCCGCTCCCTGCCGTTACCAGGAAAAGATGCGCCGCACGACTCTGTTGTTTCCCCTCCCCGTCTCCTCTCTCTAGCGTGGAAACGCTCGGGCTCGACGTTTATTGGCCATTATTGGCCGGCAGTTCGATTCAGCTGGCGAGCCTCCCGGCCGTCCCTCTCCCTCACCCCTTTCCACCTATAAAACGAAGCCCAAACCCTGCTGCAGCTATTCCCCAACTGAGCTCGAGCTCTTGCCCTCTCTTCCGCTTTGAATCCCCATCACCGCCAGCTCCGGTGAGCAACCTCCGA
Organism: Chloris gayana; assembly: GCA_031894775.1. Taxonomy (NCBI): domain Eukaryota; kingdom Viridiplantae; phylum Streptophyta; class Magnoliopsida; order Poales; family Poaceae; genus Chloris; species Chloris gayana. The sequence continues at coordinate 65,934 of JAUNZO010000323.1, read as the reverse complement.
AGCCGCCATCGTTGCCTCTGTTCTGGTGCTCTTCTCAACCTCTAACCCATATCTTTGGAATCGCAGGAGTACGAGGAAGCACCGGAGCCGTTCCGTTTGCTAAGCGGCGCCATCACGAGTTCTCTCGACGACTCGACGAGCTCGTCGATGACCACCTGCCTCCCTTTGCCGCAGATCGCCTACGAGTTCGCGGCCCGCGCGACCACCTAGGTGAGCGCGGCTCCCTTCCCTCTCCGACCTAACCCCGTCGTAGTGAGTTTCAAGCCACGGGAACGCCACGCACGTTCTTCTCCAGTGAGCCTCCAATGGCGCCGCCACCTCCGAAGACGCTGCTGGCAGACTCACCTCGTCGGATAGCTCCCAGCCATCCATCACAGAATGGACGACCAACATTAGATAGCTCCTTAATCCTTCACTTTTGTCCACCATGGACGCGTGTAGACCGTTGCTTGGCCGTGGTCCATAGCGTCGTGGAGTTGGTCCATAGATTTTTCTGTTTTAAATTAATTCGGTTAAATCATGGTAAATTGGTAGTTTCGCGGTTAAGCTCGTGTAGTACCAGAAAATGACGTTTATGTCGTTTCCTTTTATAAAAACAACCATCGACTTTATTTCAATTCTGTTTTAACCCAATCATTTTACAATAAACCTTTTATTTAAATTGCTAAATAATATTTAGGTCCCTAAACCTTCAATTCTAATGTTTTAAGCCACTACCTTTTTACATAAATGCCCCTAACCTTATATTTCAGTCAAAAACCACTAGTTATTGCACTTTTACCAAAGCAACCCTAGTGTTTCATAAAATTACAATTTAGCCCCTATTGTTTTTACATTGTAGACCCCGAACCTTTTAATATTTAGAAATCAGTTCCTACCTTTGTTGTTTTTAGGTTTTAGCCGCTAGAACTTCAAACCCTCATAACTTTTTGCTCGTAGCTCCGATCTAGGCGATTCTTGCACCTACACAATCGTAGTGACGCGTACTATCTTTTTGTAATGTTTATATAACCTTTTGGAATGGTGCATTTCTCTATTTCTTAGTTTATTTGTATGTTTGTTTGCATGCTTGATCGACGTGACGTAATTAGAAGACGAGCAAATCAAGACGAAGAGCGAGAAGTTGAAGACATAATCAACAACAAATAGGAAAGAGGCAAGTGTCCTTGACGCATTTTGCACCTACTTCTTTCTATCTGCACATGATTGTTTGCATTGCATAAAATATGAATCCTATGTGTCATATCCTTCCATACTTGTCCTTGTCGCCTGGGTGGAATTAGACGCAGGTTTGGGTATGTCATGCTTAGTCCGCTTAATTACGGTTAAAGACTTATAATGAGAACCTTGATGATGATCCATGAGAATGATCGTCCGTGTTGGAAATCCTATTAGATAGGAATCTAAGCAAGTGGTATGTGATGGATGGTGTCGAGGGCACAATGTGGTTTGTGGTATGTTTGCTTGTAGATTTAAGGACCGGTTCTTGGAGCGGCAACCCGGGCTTTACAGCACAAAGCACAAGGCTGATATGGGAAGGCTTGGCCCAGTAGTTAGGTAATCTCCCGGCCTCGTATGAAGCCGTATTGGGGGCGCGGGGACGGACAGGTACGAGAGGGTAGTCTTATGACCCGCAAGGCACAAGAGGGGGCCTATAGGTGGACGGGGTACTTAAAGGTAGTCCCCTATCGGTGAAACCTCGGTGGGTACGTACGTACTCGGGAGACCCTAGTGAAAAGCTTCGCGGTGATCTCCTGGCTACACACCTAAGGAAGTGTGTTTGTGTTTGGCCGACACAGCAAAATGGAGACTTTAGTCCACCCGGAAACAGGGAACGAAATCACCGACTTGTGGGTAAAGTTGTGCAACCTCTGCGAGTGTCAAACTCGTTATAACAGCCGTGCTCACGGTCACGAGCGGTCTGGATCCTCACTTGATTAGGGGGCATGGATGGGTGGTTGGATCGGTTTGTGGATCGGATGATGATATTGGATCGAGAGAACTTCACACATAGTAAATAGGTTGCTTAATTAATGAACTAGATATAGGTGCTCTATGCAATAAACCTCATGTTAAGCCTTTCTTGACTTAAGCCGGACATGTCATACCTTCCCCCACTTGCTGAGTACGTAATGTACTCAAACGTTGTTGCTTCTCTCTTTTGCAAAACTTGTTGATGATCGGAAACCAAGTACAAAGCTGGACTTTGGATGAAGACAAGGAGTGAAGAACTAGGCTTGTGGTCTTCCGGCCGACTGCTCGTGGGAGTTGAAGGACGCCGACGCTTAGATTATTCCGCTGCATTGTAATCTTTTATTTAGACCTACGGGTCCTTGTTGTAATAAAATTATCAATTTAATAAAGATATCGTTCTTTTTACCATATTATTGTCCTGTGTGCGTGAAACTTGATCCTGGGCACGCATACGGATGAGTTCGGTTTTATTCGTTAAAACCGGGCATGACAATAATAATAATATACATGAGTTTCGATGGAAATGCATAAAAATATAATAAATAAGGATAACAACTAAGTGCGCAAAAATCTTATGGCAAATATCTAAATAATTTAATTATGGGAACTTATCTATATAAAGCAAGAAATGTTAACCATGATAAAAACATGTATAAATGCATCATCATCATGCAGCAAGAGATGAAATATGTCATAAGAGGTGCATAAGAAAATGTTTGTGATTTTCGCATTTTCCAGGAATTAATTATGAATTTTACAAGCTTAACAAGGTGTTAATGTGTTATTTAGTTTTAATTAAATCTTCACATTTTTGCAAAGAACAATAGGCCAAAAAGTTGACCGATGCAAAGTTCATGTTTCAAGGATTCCAAAATGTTTAAGTTTGCATTTTCCCCATTTTTAATTCAGGAGATATTAATTTTGCAAATTTCCCCAAAGTTCACTGGTATTTATAGAAATGCCATCGGTTCAAAACAGAGCTATACAGGGCGGACGCGGAGGCGCTCTTGCCGGAGCGACAGCGAGCTCTCGCCGCCGGCCAAACTACTCGACACCCCTACCTTGCAAAACAATAGGGATTGTTGCACAGGACCATGTCAAGAGACATTCGACGAAGCGAGCGTTCATTGCACATACATCAACGATACATTCACAATTTACATGACATATTTAAATGCGTAGGTAGCAAGTTTTACATATGACATGTGAGTTATTACAAATCATAAGTTTTGAAATTCAGATTACACATACTTATGTTCGATTTTTACATTACAATAATATACATGAGAGGAAGCGTAACATCTCAACGATAAATATATAACAACTTAGTAGGAAAACCACATCAGCCCATACGACGTGGTTTCACTCCTGGTTTGGTGATGCCGGAACCCACTCCACGGTCCATTCCGGGGCTCCTCACCTTGCCACACAAATTTCCCGCAGCAGCACGAGTAGTCGGGTTGCGGGATGCCTGAAATTAATTTAGACGTAAACCCCGAGTATCTAGTATACTCCGCAAGGCTTACTAATATGCAGGGGGTCTGATCAGAGCTTGCTGGAAATGCCAAAACAGCACCTATGTACTTCTAAAATTTCATGTTTTAGCCATATTAAGAGGGTTGTCACATGAAAATAAACTTAGTGAGCTTTTCTAACAAAACATAGTTGCAATACATGAAGTAATACTTCAAAAACAACAAGCTTAATAATCATATTCAGTTTATTACTACGATGTAATCTGCTCGAGTCAAGTGGTACTCATCATCGCGAGAGACGGCGAAATATATCGATTTACATCCGAAAGTGCATCTAGGCCCCTCATTTTATTTTGGATGATTGATATCAATACAATTAAATTTGGACTAATGTTTTCATGAGAATGCGTATAGTGAACATCCAAAGAACATGAAAGCATAGCAAGTATGATCAAAAAGAAGAAAAGAAATGAGAAATGCAATAAAACAAGAAATTGGAGAAGACCTATCTCAAAGCTTGAGCTTCTCGTTTTATCTTTGCTTTGAGTCATAGGGATGCCGTACTATAAAGAGGGATGCAAATCACAATCTTGATAAAGAATGAAGATGCTCACAAAATTCAAGAAAAACCATCCCAAGCCTATTCTTTCGGGACCCATCGGAAGTTACGGTGTGGTATCGAAAGTTCCGGTAGGCTAACGAGAGAGTTTGAGCTCTCTCGGAATGCCATACCGGAAGTTCCGGTCCCCGGTATCGAAAGTTCCGGTAGGCTAATAGAGAGTTTGAGCTCTCTGGAATGCCATATCGGAAGTTCCGGTCCCCGGTACCGGAAGTTCCGGTAGGCTAACAGAGAGTTTGAGCTCTCCGGAAAGCCATACCGAAAGTTTCGGTCCCCGGTACCGGAAGCTCCGGTAGGCTAACAGAGAGTTTGAGCTCTCCGGAATGCCATACCGAAGTTCCGATAGGACACCGGAAGCTCCGGTGCGGCCCCGTTTTCAAACCCTAAACCTACGTACCGGAAGTTCCGCTGCGGGCCGAGTTCCGGATCTAACCCCAATCTGACCATACCGAAAGTTTCGATATGCCATCGGAAGTTCCGGTGCGGGTCGTTCGAGACAGAGCCAACGGCTCTTTTTGGAGCTGTGGTATATAAGCCACACTCCACCCGTCACTCACTCTCTCTTGCACATTCCGAACTCGCAATACACTTGAGCCACACTCCACTCACTCCAAATCCTCTCCAAAAGCAAAATTTCCATCCTTGAGCAAGGATTCGAGTGAGAGACTTTAAGCAAGAGATTGAGAGACTTGATTCCATTCTTGAGCATCTTCACTCCCGTCAAGCTTGCGATTTGGATTTATTACTCTTGGAGCTTTGAGCTCCTAGACGGCTAGGCGTGCTCGTGAGCTCCCAACTTGTGTGGTGACGCCCGAGAAGTTTATTTTACCCTTCCCGAAAGGGACTTTGATAGTGGAAAACTCAAGCTCAACCTTGGTGTTGACTTGAGGGAGAAATAGGGTTGAAAGAAACCCGATCCTTGGTGGACTTTCCCAACGGAGACGTAGAGTCCTTGGTGGGCTTGAACTTCGGTGGAAAATCCATGTCTTGTGTGCTCCCTCTTTTACTTAAGCGCTTTGTTGTTTACTTTACTAGGTTGCTTGTTAGTTTCCCTTTGCGCTTTTAAATTCCTAGAATTGCATAGGGCTGTGCTTTCCTTCTTGCAATCACTAGAATTGTGTAGGGTTTAATTCCGCAATTTTCACCCTGCACCGGAAGTTCCGGTACCCTACCGGAAGTTCCGGTACTTGACGTTTTTGCCTTAGTCTTATTTCACAGAAATTTTTAGGATCGCCTATTCACCCCCCTCTAGGCGACTTTCAGTTGGTATCGGAGCGGGTATCTTCGTTGAAGCCTCACCGCTTGAAGATTAAAGATGACAAATGACAAAGATGCAAAGACTAGTGGTAGTGGTAGTGGTGAAGCTCCACCAAAACCAACCGGTGAAGTAGGTAATGAAAACTCACCGGATGAAGCAATTCTCAAGGCAAGAAATGAGAGTGGAAAAGGAATTGCTAAGGATGGAGATGTGTTTAGTGCGTTGCCAATACACTACAACAAGATGCCATACACCTATAGTGATGGAAAGGATGAGCACGTTGGACCCGGCTCCGGAAGACTTCCCTATTTCGATGGTCAATACTTTGATCATTGGAAAACAAAGATGCTCCTACACTTGGATTCCATGCATCAAAATGTGAGGAGTGTCACTCAAAATGGATTCTTGTGGGAATGTAGAAGCAAGCCAACCGCACAAGACTTGTTCAATGTAAGATGCAATGTGACGGCAGCGAGTGCTCTTGTGTCCGCACTTAGCCCCGCCGAATATGAGAAGATAGCCGGATTGCAGGGTGCTCATCAAATTTGGTTGAAGCTTGAATTAGTTCATGAGGGCATTGATAGTGTAAAGGAGTCTAAGCTAGAAGGGCTTAGAGAATAGTTTAACTACTTTGTCATGAGGTCGGAAGAAGGGCCAAAGGAAGCACATGAAAGAATGATGAGGATAGTAAACAAGAGAAGAGCACTTGGAGAAAAGGTGTCGGATTTGGATGTCAATAGAAGGTTGCTACAAGCCTTGCAATCATGGGATGCCAACATAGTGTCCAACATAAGAGACAAAGATGGCTTTAGATATTTCACCACCGATGAAGTAATTGGAAAGGTGCTATCCCAAAAACAGCAAATTGAACAAGGCAATAGGATCAATGCTTTGCTCAAGGACAAGGAACGAGCTAGTGGGAGCAAAAGTGATTTAGCTCTAAATGCCGAGCAAGAAAAGAGAAAGAAAGTGGTTGAGGAGAGCGATGATGATAGTGATGATGATATGGCTCTCTTTGTAAAAAGGTTCAACAAGCTCATGTCAAAAAGAAGCTTCAAGAAGAATGATCAAAACAAGAGCAATTTGAGAAAAGCCAAAAACAAGTGCTACATTTGTGGAGACAAAGGTCGTTTCATGGCGGAGTGTCCGGAGAACTACAAGAACAAGCAAAACAAGAAGGGTGACAAGAAGTACAAGAAGCATAGAAAGTATCATCGGGGTGAAGCGCACATTGGACAAGAATGGAACTCCGATGGATCATCCTCCTCCTCCGAGTCGGAATCCGATGAAGAGAAGGGAGGCATTGCATCACTTGCAATTGGACTCACACCGACCAACACCTCCTTGTTTGGAAGCTTGACCGATGATGAAGATGACACCGGGCACAAATGCATGATGGCTAAGGGCTCCAAGGTAAATGTCAATGGAAGTTCTCAAATTCCTAACATGTTCGACTTGTTGGACATCATTGAGCAGGAAAAGGAGACTAATGAGAGGCAAGGGGAGCTTCTTGAGAAACAAGAGCAAATGCTTGTTCAAGAGAAGCAAAGGGTGCTTGAACTTGAGAAGCTCCTAGAAGTTGAGAGGAAGAAAATGAGGACTTGGTGAAGTCTCTCAAAGTGGTTGAAAAAGATAGTGAAACACTTAAAGTCACAAATGTGTCACTTCAAGAGAAATGTGATGACTTGCAAAAGACTCATAATTCTCTTAAAGTGCAATTTGAGGAAATTAAGTGTAACACTACTTCCTCTCAATCTTTGTCTTGCCCCTCATCTAGCAATGAATGTGCTAGGTGCCACAAGGTTGATATTGAAGCTTGCACAAGAAACGTCAAGACCATTGATGACTTGAAGAAGCAAGTACAAGTGCTTGAAGAACAAGCACAAAAGAAGGTGAAGGCCATTGATGATGTCAAGGCCGAGTATGCAAGAGGTGCATACACCAATGCAAGACGGCCACATGTGAAGGATGGCATTGGCTACAAGCAAGGTGACAAGCACAATGCATGAATCAACAAAAATGGCACCGAATTCATCAAGTTCACCAAGGAGGGTGAACATCAAAAGAAGCAAGTCAAGAAGGAGAAGCAAATCAAGAACACTAATAAATCTTCTCTTATTTGTAATTTGCGTACTAACGTGCCTAACCCCTCTTGTGCTCTCTTTAATGATTTCGATGCAACCTATGTGCTAATGAGGAACAAGCATGGCCGTGTCTATGCAAAATATGTTGGGCCACGCAACAGGACCCACAAATCTTGTGTGTGGGTGCCCAAGGCACTTGTTACTAATGTGAGAGGACCCAAGCAGATTTGGGTACCTAAAAACAAAGCTTAAATTGTTTTGTAGGAATACTCCTCCGGTGGCTCATCTTGGGTGGTGGATAGTGGATGCACCAATCATATGACCGGAGACAAGAAAATGTTTGAATCATTTGAGCCAAGCAAAGATAGAAATGAGTACATCACCATTGGAGACAATGGAAAAGGCTATGTGTTGGGTTATGGTAACATCCCTTTAACTTTTCCGCATTCACTTTCGAAGGTTATGCTTGTGGATAACGTTGACTTCAATTTGTTGTCTATCTCACAACTTTGTGGAATGGGCTACAATTGCTTGTTCAACGACAAGGGTGTGATTGTCTCAAGGAGAAGTGATGGCTCGATTGCCTTTGATGGTGTGCTCAAAGGAAAGCTTTATGTTGTGGATTTTACCGCGTATAAAGCAAAACTTGACACATGCTTAGTTGCAAAGTCCGACATGGGCTGGTTGTGGCATAGACGACTAGCCCATGTCGGTATGAGAAATCTTCACAAACTCCAAAAGGGCGGTCACATCCTTGGACTAACGGATGTTTGCTTTGAGAAAAATAAAATTTGCGAGTGCATGTCAAGCCGGAAAGCAAGTTGGAGCACCACATCCATCCAAAAACATAGTGACAACAACAAGACCGTTGGAGATGCTACACATGGATCTCTTCGGTCCCATTGCCTACATTAGCATTGGCGGTAACAAATATGGTCTCCTCATTGTTGATGATTATTCTCGCTTCACGTGGGTATTCTTTTTGTGTGACAAAGGTGAAGTAAAGGATGTACTCAAGTCATTCTTAAAAAGAGCACAAAATGAATTTGAAGTGAAGATCAAGGCCATAAGAAGCGACAACGGTACCGAGTTCAAGAACACTCAAGTTGAAGAGTACCTTGATGAGGAAGGCATCAAGCATGAGTTTTCGGCACCCTACACTCCTCAACAAAACGGTGTAGCCGAAAGAAAGAACCGCACTCTCATAGAGATGGCGAGAACCATGCTTGATGAGTACAAGACCTCCGATCGTTTTTGGTCCGAAGCAATCAACACCGCATGTCATGCCTCCAACCGGTTGTATCTCCATCGACTCTTGAGGAAAACACCATACGAGCTACTAATCGGTAAAAAGCCTAATATCTCATATTTCCGTGTTTTTGGGAGCAAATGCTTCATGCTCAACAAGAAACCCAAGGCTTCAAAGTTCTCCCCTAAAGTTGATGAAGGTTTCTTGCTTGGGTATGGATCAAACTGTCACGCCTATCGTGTTTTCAACAAAACCACCGGTTGTGTTGAAGTTGCACGGGACGTGACGTTTGATGAATCTAACGGCTCTCAAGGGGAGCAAGTTGTTATTAACAATGCAGATGTTGAGGCTCCTAGACAAGAAATCAAGAGAATGGCCATTAGTGATGTGAGACCGCAAGAACCGCAAAATGATCAAGATCAACCTCTCCCCTCAAGTCAAGACCAACCATGCACAAATCATGATCAAGCTGATCAAGATCAAGAAATTGGTAATGAGGATCATGCTCAAACATAAGATGTTGAACCTACATCGCATGATCAAGAGGTTGAACAAGATGGCGGTCAAACAAGCTCACATCCACCACACCCAAGGGTGCACCAAAGTGTGCAACGTGATCACCCCGTAGAATAAATTCTTGGAGACATAGAAAAGGGGTAATCACTCGTTCTCGTGTTTGCAATTTTTGTGAACATTACTCTTTTGTCTCTTCTTTGGAGCCATTTAGAGTAGAAGATGCACTAGAGGACTCGGATTGGGTGATGGCCATGCAAGAAGAATTGAACAACTTCACAAGAAATGAAGTTTGGACATTGGAAGAAAGACCAAGAGGCAAGAATGTTGTGGGCACCAAGTGGGTGTTCCGCAATAAACAAAATGAAGACGGTGTTGTGACAAGGAACAAGGCAAGATTGGTGGCAAAAGGATACTCACAAGTAGAAGGATTGGATTTTGATGAAACCTATGCCCCCGTGGCAAGGCTTGAATCAATAAGAATACTACTTACGTTTGCCACTCATCACAATTTCAAATTGTATCAAATGGATGTGAAAAGTGCATTCCTCAACAGGCCAATCAAGGAAGAAGTGTACGTGGAACAACCACCGGGATTTGAAGACCCAAAGTATCCTAACCATGTTTACAAACTCCATAAGGCGCTCTATGGGCTTATGCAAGCACCAAGAGCATGGTATGAATGCCTTAGGGATTTCCTTTTGAAGAAGGGTTTTGAAATGGGCAAGGCCGATGCAACCCTCTTCACAAAGCGTTTTGACCATGATATCTTTGTGTGCCAAATTTATGTCGATGACATAATATTTGGTTCTACTAATCAAATGTTTTGTGATGATTTTAGCAAGATAATGGCAAAGAGGTTCGAGATGTCTATGATGGGAGAGTTGACATTCTTTCTAGGATTTCAAGTGAAGCAACTCAAGGAGGGCACCTTCCTATGTCAAGCCAAGTACACTCAAGACATATTGAAGAAGTTTGACATGGACAAGGCAAAGCCCACCAAGACACCCATGGCAACAAACGGTCATCTCGACCTCACCAAGAAGGACAAGCCGGTTGATCAAAAGGTATATCGTTCTATGATTGGCTCCTTGCTTTACCTTTGTGCATCTAGGCCCGATATCATGCTTAGTGTGTGTATGTGTGCACGTTTTCAAGCCGCTCCTATGGAGTGCCACACGGTGGCCGTTAAAAGAATCTTGAGATATTTAGTGCACACACCCAACCTAGGGCTTTGGTACCCCAAGGGTTCAACGTTCAACCTAATAGGCTATTCCGATGCGGATTATGCCGAGGACAAAGTGGATAGAAAGATTACCTCCGGGACGTGCCAATTCTTGGGTATGTCTCTAGTGTCATGGTCGTCCAAGAAACAAAATTCCGTTGCCCTATCCATGGCCGAAGCGAGTATGTTGCAGCCGGTAGTTGTTGTGCACAACTATTATGGATGCGACAAACTCTAAGGGATTATGGTTACAAGTTGAACCGTGTCCCTCTCCTATGTGACAATGAGAGTGCCATAAAGCTAGCATATAACCCCGTTGAGCACTCGCGCACAAAGCATATAGATATCCACCATCATTTCTTGAGAGATCATTCTATCAAAGGGCATATTGAAGTGAGCCATGTGAAAACCGAAAATCAACTAGCCGATATTTTCACCAAGCTACTAGATGAGAGCCGGTTTTGCTATCTAAGGAGTGAGCTAAATATTCTTGACTCTAGTAACGTGGTGTGAATGCATGCACATCTGCTTGTTGTTTTAATCGTTTTTGGATCTTAAGTCGAAAATGCATGCTTTCGAAAATTATATAAGTGATTTTGAAAACTTTTCTTGGTTCTCGACCAAAAGGTCAAATCTTGTCAAAATGTGATCATAGCCTTGTTTGTTGATTGTATACTGATCACATATTGTCAAGATGTATCACTAGTCCATCAAAACTATCTTTGAAAACTCTCTCAAAAAATTCTCCTCTTTTCTCTCTGTTTCACCCCCTACCGGAAGTTCCGGTAGGTTACCGAAGTTCCGGTATGGGTTGTCGGGTTTCTTCGGCGTGTCCGGGTCTCTCGGTGCTTTTCCCGGTCGGAAGTTTCGGTAGGACACCGGAAGTTTCGACTGGAGGTCGAGACAGAGGAACTTTTCCTTCCGAGTCGGAAGTTCCGGTACCTAGTACCGGAAGCTCGACCGGGAGCTCACCTGTGGTGTCAAGCCCACACCGGAAGTTTCGGTATGCTACCGAAAGTTCCGGTGTGGGGTGGTGACCTAGGGTTTGAGCCCGCACCGGAAGCTCCGGTAGGCTACCGGAAGTTCCGGTGCGGGGCGGCGATATAAAAGGGGAGCCCGTCCCTTTGAAAGGGACGACTCCCATTTGAAAACTCCTCCACTTTTCTCCACCTTTCCTCCTCCACTTCGATTCCTAATCAACCGGAAGTGTTCCTCAACCTCCGGTGGCAATCTTCGGCAAGGTTCCTTCAAGCTCACCCCTCGGTCATCTTCAAGTCCCCTAGCTAGAGGAGAAGGTATCTTTCATATCCTTCACTTCTAGATCTAGGGTCGTTCTCTTAAATCCCTAGGAGTACTTGTTGCTTAGATGATTCTTTAGCGGTTCTAGGACACTAGCATGCTTCTAGGAAGTAACTCCATTGGCTAGATGTAATATTTTCGCACTTGCTAGGGTTAGGGTTGACCCCTACCGGAAGTTCCGGTAGGCTACCGGAAGTTTCGGTATGGGCAACCCTCCGACGGTTGAGGAGCCCGTCGGAAGTTCAGGTACCCCGTACCGGAAGTTCCGACAGGGAACCTCCTGTTAACATCTATTTAGTGCTCCTTCTAGTCATCGACATTGTGTATGTTGTTTCTTACACATGTATCGTCTCTTGTCGGATGACTTGTGGCAGGAATGAAACCTTCACGAAGCGTCCGTCGAGTCTTAAACTCGGCACTAGAACTACCCGGTCCCTCACGAGTGTGGAATTCGATGGTGCAACACACGGAACACACAAGAACACGCGATTTTAGACAGGTTCGGGCCCCTCGAATTGAGAGTAATACCCTACGTCCTGTATGTTATGTATTGCCTTTAGCGGATTGCTAATTGCTAGACCTCGGAGAGTTTTTTGGGGGTCCCTGCTCCGCCTTATATATCCGGGGAGCTAGGGTTACATGCAGAGTCCTATTTGATTACATGGATTACATATATGGGAGTTCTATCTCTAGCTTTCTTTATTGATTCAGAGTCCTAACAGACTACAAATCACTCCTTAACTTGCTTCTCAAGCCATTGTACGCCGGTCTTAATATCCACCTTGTTTCCATACCGGTATACGGGATCTTCTGCTACCCTAGACCGGTCGGTGACCGATCCGTTGACTATTTCCACCTTCTTTATCTTCATTAGTTTGTTACCATGTCTCCGCGTATCCATTCCTTTACCATATGTATACCCATAAGGCAAGTATACGACAGCAGCCCCCGAGTAATTTTTTATTTAACCTTGAATAAGACCGACCAGTCTTCCGCATGTTGGTCTTGATTCCATGGTAAAATTAAAAAGAACTCTAATCTGCTGCAATCATTTTTCTTTCTTCAAAGCGCTTTTAAGAAAGCCCAAAAAATTAGTGTTTTCACCCTTCATATCACCTAATTAGGTAATCTTTGCATACTCTTTTTCTGGTGCACCGACTAGGTGCACCCAATTAGGTATAGCCCCGACTCTTGGATCATTTGAACTCCTTTCAAATAATGCAAGAGTCCACTAGTTGATTCTTCATTATTTCCTTCATATGCAATCTTTAGAGACTGCTCCATTGAATTTTCCATTATTTTTCAACTCCCGCGATTATTACGGACCGCTCCTGAAGTATGGTGCACCGATCAGGTGCACCTAATTAGGTATAGCCCCCGACTCTTGTATCATTTGAGAATCGCAAATAATGCAAGAGTCTTTCTGGAGAGACTATGCTTTATTATCTTTCATGAAATCACATACCTCTTAGCAATTTCTGCCAAGAACACATTTATCGGACCGGTCTAACCAGTCATATCACATTTAACTAAAATTTCTGGTTGATCGGACCAGTTTATTCCCCATATTCTCACAGCGACTCGAGTCTCCAAAGCCTATAATCAGCCGGATGATTAACACCCACAGCCAAAGGCATCTATTATCACCGAGTTATGTAAAGTCTGACTCTTTCATACTACTAAATTATGAAATTCAGTATTACTTTAATTCCCATCTGAAAACTTCCATATTTCAGACCGCTTTTTATTTCACAAAAAGCATGATGGCTTACTCTTATGACCGTTAGGTCATAATTAACGCAAATAACAGATCTTTAATATCCTAATGGCTGTTAGGTCATAATCGCATAGTTATGGCATAAATCATTAACGGTAAATCCATCGGGCCTCTCAAAATAGCCCAATAACTTTTCAGCCCCGGGCCCATCCCAGTGCCTATAAAAAGAAACGAAAGGTCGACCTAGGTCAAACCCATTCCCGAAAGCTCATACGCGTCCGCCATTTGCCCTTGTTCTTTCTCTTCTTCCGCACAAACCAATCTCAAATTTTCTTTTTCCATCTCTCACGATGGGTAAGAAGAAATCCACCGCCAACCCCGCATCTTCTTCCTCTGTTCCTCGCGATCAACTTCCATTTGGCGTTCAGGATCTAGGTAACAGCAAGGTCACCGAAACATCTCTCAATGAGGCAGTTTGTGACGGTTACCTTCCTCCTCAACCAATTCTAAATTGGAGCGTCCCTTCTCCTGGGCAAATCCCATGGGGAATAGATGATTCTCAGCAATTAGTTTTTAAAGCTTTTTTCCTCCGTGGCCTTGATCTCCCTTGCTTGTTCCTTTTTTAGGGGACTTCTTTTCTTTTACGGATGGGAGTTAGTGAACCTCAATCCTAACTCCATCCTGCAGATCGCTTTTTCATCCACCTCTGCGAAGCCTTCCTTGGAGTTCTCCCCCACTTCAAGTTATTCCACTATCTGTTCCAAATTCGCCCACTTCCCTCATCGGACCGCCAAGCTACGGTTGGCGGAGTAGGAATTCAATGCTGGAGTGCAGACGAATATTTTTCTATTTCTTTGAACAAAAGCATAGCCCATTGGAAAAATGGATGGTTCTTCCGTGATAATCCCCGACCTGCACTTCCTCCCTTCAGCGCTAACATAGCCAAAAATTTCCCTACCGCAGATACTAGGGAAAAACTTAAAGAAGACAGTGAAATCCTTTCACTCCTGGCTTGCATTAGATATTTAAAGGATGTCGAGGCGTCACCGCCGAGACAGGTCCTTTGGAGCTTCATAGTGCGAGGAGTTCAACCACTCGGAAGGCAAGAGCACCCAGCATGGTGTTTCGATGAAGACACTGCCATGCCATTGGATGGAACCCTTCTTCCCGACAAAGAGCGGTTAGAAGCCCGCATCGAGCAGCTGCTCCAGCCAAAACCAGATCTATCTGGATGACAGCTGTGACATCCCCTCCGGGATACCCAGGAATCGAAACAGAGGGACACTCGACGAAGCGAGTTACAACAGAAACATCATCTCATACAAGCCACAATATATACATCATGGTATAATACAACCAGGTTTTCGAAATACAAACATTCGTGCAGCGGAAATATAACATTATTGAAGTTTAACATCCTACGAGTATTCAGCGGAAGCTTGTTCTTTATACAACAAAAGACCTCTCAACAATTAACGTGATGTACTGAGCCCGTCGTACACCACGGTCATTCCTCTTCACGACTTGGGGATACGTTCCCACCGAAGGGAACCTCCCTCCGGGCATTGCTCCTCTTCCGGGAAGCTGCCATACAAGTCGTGGTAGTACGACTCGTTCCCTGAAAGATAACGAACAAACCCCGAGTATTCTAATACTCAGCAAGACTGACCCGTCAACATGGCATGCTAAGGCCGACGCCTAGTATGCAAAGGCTTTCTGGCTGTGGGGTTTACTCCTTTGCGAAAATAGCATTTAAGGGTGGATCCTTACTTTCAATATTTTAGCTCGGTATTAAGTTCATTAGCCTTGACATTTGCAGCCTATCACTATTGCAATCAAGTTTGTAAGACAAGATAAAATAGATCATTAATCCTTTGATCTCTCATCTTCATCTTCCATATAACTTACTACGATGTGACGAGCTAAACAAGCGGTGCTCATTACTGCGAGGGACGAGTGATTCGAATCGATTTATATCAGCTGGCAAAACCCGACTACACGACGTAAACGCACCGCACTGGTCGTATATGACAACTTTTCCCGCTAGCACTTGACAGCAGATTAGCCATTTCCAACTCCCACGGGAATATGGCGACCCCACGACTTCATCCGTAGGCGACCCATTTCCCTCCCGTGAGACTAACCTCTCACTAACAGCCGGCAAAAGAGAGTTGGCTACGCTACATCTCTCGGGGTGAATGGGGTACATCAGCTTGCTGGGCCCATGATACCAGCATGTAGTACGGTACGTTCAAACTTGTTCAACTAAGCCGACAACGGTACGGTCCTTGACCGACACGGACGGGGCTACCACCTTGCAAGACCTCATCTCCGTCTTGTCCTTTCTCCTACGGGGCCCGTCCGGTCTCAACTTCATTCACACTCTCTTCATCTTAGTGTCAACACAAAACCCTTAAAGCCTCCATGCTTTAAGATTCCCTAAAACATCTACCGTTGCGACTATGAATTAAGCTTAGCCTCTATTGAGCTACCTGTACCGAGTATAGTATAAACAAACGGAAACCTACCATAATGCAATTAGGGTATCAACATTCCCTAACACCTAATGCACAAAGATAAGCTGAGCTATGTGATAAAATAAAATATTTAAAAACATAGGTAGGATGCACCGGGGCTTGCCTTGATACTGTTCGGAGTTAGCTTCCTCGGCGCGTGGGTCGACCTCGAGATTCCCGTCTCCGACTCGACCTACGGTGGAACCTCGATCACCTCGGAACCTAGATCGACCAACAATGCGTTGCGAATCACAATCATGTATGCATGAATGATCACGATGAAATTATGCAAGGGTTTCATTAATTAAGTCCAATAATTAATAATTAATAATTAATGCTTCGTCACCTTGGTTAATTAATAAATCACGAATAAGCATGTTCATTAAGCGAGTAATTAACAATTGGTTATGCTGATTAATAAATGCTTAATCAAAGTTATTAAGTATTTGTGACATCCCATGTCACGATTAAGGCTAATCTCGTAGTTAGTACCCTAATCACCCCACTAATGAAGTACTAACCCTAATTGCCCAAAGGGAAAAGAAGGAAAATAAAAAGGAAAAAAGGAAAAAAACCACCCCTAAACCCTAGCCCTAACCAAAATGCAAAAATTATAAAAACACTACCCACATATTTTTGCACCACTGGATTGCTCATGTAAAAAGATGAATTTACAATATTTTTACCAAATTTTTGAAAAAAGTTTTGAAAGCCCAAAAATTCAAATTCAAATCTGAAACACTGCTACTTGTGAATTTTGTATGAATTTTTGGAGGCAAGTTTGTGACTTCAAACTAAAAGATGAAAATTAAAGTGATTCATCCTGAACCTCCCCATATTTTTGGTTTTATTTTTGGAGCACTGGAAATGCGAATTTTGGTCAAACTACCGAACCATAGATTTGAAATTCAATTTTGGAACTCGAGCTACGGTTGCCCCCGGGCAATGGCGACCGGACCGCCGGTCCGGCCAGCCCGGCCGCCGCCCCGGGCGTGCGCCTGCCCCATCCCATCGCCGCGTCCCTCCTGGCCACCTCCCCAACCAATTGTGTACCCGCCGGCCAACGGTAGGGCGTCGGAGTAAATTTCCTCCGCTCCGGCCGCCGCTCCCGTCCGGCCGCCCCCTAGAAAACGCGCACGGGAGCCAAGGCCCATCCCCATCCGCATCAAACCACTCCCCCAGCTCCCTCCGCAGCTCACGGTGCCCCCAGCTCTCTTCCTCACCCTCTGCAGCTCGCGCGCGAGAGCAAAAGCGCCACCGCCGCCCGGAGAACCGCGATGGCCGCAGCTCGCGATTGCTCGCGTCTAGGCGAGTTGTCTTCACCCGTTATCCGTGTCGGTGGGTGCGCAAGGCCTCGGCGGCTCTTTCCCTAACCTCCCTGCCCGGCTCGTGCAGTGCAGCGCCGGAATTTGTGCGGAGGAGCCGCCGCCGTCGCCCCGCCCCGCCGCCTCCCACGACGAGCCCCCACCTCCGGTCGTTCCCTCCACCGCGCGACCCCACGCCGCCACTCCCCGCACGAAGGTGATGCTCTCCGAAGAAACCGCCCCTCTTCTCTCTCTCTCTCCCGGACGCGCGCCCCGCCGGAGCCGCTCGGGCGCCGCCGCTCGTCGCCGGCCGCCTCCGGCCAACCGCCGCCCCGTGGACCCCACCCTCGTGTTCCCCTTCGCACGCGCATCATTTCCGCCAAGTCTCGGAGCATGAGCTCCACCCTAGCGCCACCGCGGCGAGCCTCGCCGGCGCCGACCACCGCGGCCGGAGCCCGCGCCGCCCCCTCTCGTTTAAATGTACTCGGTGGCATTTCCGTAAATATGTCCGAACTTCATTCAAGTTTGAAAAATTCATATCTAGCGTTTGAATCGTCCAAAAATTACAAACTAAAATGTTTTGGAAACTAGAAGACCTGTACTTCCATAAAAGTAACATGAACTCCTCAGATCTGGTCATTTTCACATTTTTATAAAAATGACAAAAGTCAATCCCTAAAAATTTAACTAGGCCACAACTTTAAAAATATAAATCCAAATTAAAAGCCACTTGGCCAAAGTCTTCACCCTGACACACATGAATTTTTGGCACTGGAAGATCTACATTTCATTTCATATTTTTCAAGTTATTGCATTTCTTGCATTCTCTGTATTTAAATTTTAATTAATTCTGTATAAATTATTTTTGCATGACACTTGGCAATTAATTTCCTTTTGGTACTGTACATATGTAGAAAATCCCATATTAATTTTTGAGCATGTTAAGTAATGATTTTTGCAAACCCTAGATCCAAATTTCAAAGGAATCAATTTCAGCACAAACATAATTCGTTTTATGTCATTTAAAATCGTGTTCATGCATGTCTATGTAATTCCTACTGTTCATTATGTCCTTTAGTACCCCATGGCAGGTTTAGTCAAAAGGTTTTATGTATTTCACCTATGTATGAATTTTGAAACCAAATTTCTATTCTAAAAGGGAATCGTCATCGCATGTGATGTCAAAATGCATAGGCCTAGATTTCTTCGTGTTGCACTATAAAAACTTGCTAAAATATTAGTGCTAAACCTACACTAACCACAGCACTCATGTCTATGCATCAAGTCATTGCTCATTATATTGGTATGGTTACGCTTGCTCATGTAATTGGGTTCCGTAAAAGAAAACAAGAGACATGTCATGCTTATTAGGGTTCGAACAAACAAACTTTGGAATTACATACTCATTTGAGTCTTTACAAAACAGCACCCATGCATTACTCTCATCATCGACCTTGTACTCATATGACTTATGCATTGCATTTCATTCCTTAGGTGACGACGCCGAATTGAGCCCGCCGGAAGAAGCTATCGCCACGCTCAACGCTTGTGAGGCTAGTGCTAACTTCGATCACTCTCAAGGCAAGCCCCGGTGCATTCCTATTATTTGAAATGTCTTTCTTTTATCACTAAATTAAGGATGATGGTTGTGCATTTAAGTTCTAGGAATTGATTGGAAATCCACATGCATAAATTCCTATATGTCCTATGTCGCTTATGGGTCATATCCTCGTTAGAAGTGCTATGCTATGTTCATGGAGTCAACGATAGAATGGGGAATCTCACCTATGGTTTATGATTAAATGTGAACATGATGAATTTGGTTAAAATTGAGAACACCCCATTGTGGCTCCGCGAACAAGTTTGAGTTGTGTACCACTTGCATACCTTTCTTATGGGGATTGGTAAACCTATGTAGCTTGTAAGTTGTAAAGTGAGCCGGATATCTCACCGACCCGGAGGTGATGTGTATGGCACGGTGGTTGCACGGGTTGAGGACCGTTGGAGAGTACATGGGTTAAGCCTTGGGCGCGTTGTTGAACGGTCGCAAGGGGGACGTGTACTCGGGTCGGTGGCCCCGTGTTTTACTTTACGATGAACTCGCGAACGGTGGCCATACGTGTTCTTAAATGATGCGTATGTCGTGCATTTGGGTTCCTTCCTGCAGGATTAATAATTCGATAATTATCGCCGTTTCCTCTCGGTTAATGAGTACCACTTGATTCGAGCAGTTCGCAATGTGTGGTAATGGAAAGAGATTGAATAGCTTGCTGTTATATATTGATATTAAATTGTATTGCAAACTCTTGTATTGCTAGTATGCTCACTAAAGTTTCTTTTATGCAACAACCCTATTAATTTGGCTAAGTAATAAAATTGTCAACCTAATTAGCATAGGTGCTATTTATGCAAAATGCCAAGTTAAACCGGTCAAGCCCCATGCATCTAGGAGTCGGTCTTAGATGGCCAATTTGACGGGTAAGACTTGCGGAGTATGTTAGATACTCAGGCTTTGCCACTACATGTTGATTACAGGTTTCCCGCAAGCCGGTTTTTGTGATTGTTGTGGTAAGGTGGTTTGGGATGGAGAAGAGCCCAAAGAGTGGACTATTGAATGGGTCCCTAGCTCTCCGACCCATGATGAGTGAGCCATGGCCTAGGCCGGCATGGTTCCCTTAAGTTATCTATGTATCGTCGAGTTATGTATTTCGCTTCCGCACTTTAAATTCGAACAAGGATCATGGTTATGTAAGACTTAATCTCGAACCTAATGTATCGTTTATTCGAACTCTATGTTGTAATCAAGACTTAATTATGTAAACTTGCAAATCGTGTATGTTTGTTAATGTGATGCTATGTATGGTTGCTTCGTCAATCATCTCCCAAGGCGATCCGTACCACACTTAACTATCTTTCGGGATAGGGGTGTGACACGTGGTATCGTAGCCGACTTGGGATTTGCGTCACACTAACACTCATTCTAAAAATCTTAAAACCCGTTTTTGAGTCACGGTGAGGCACGAGTCTAGATAGAAAGGCCAATGTAAGGACTATATAGAATGGTGGCAAAACTAACCCCGTGTTATGATTGTTAAATATTTTGCAACTACGGCTTGAGCAAAGGTATGTGATTGGGTGTTGTCGATTTTCGCATGATATTATTGGTGTGACTCGAATACACTCTTATTCGAGAGCTCTCCATGTGAGGCGAGGTGACATGGATTTATTTTTGGCTTGTTTCTTTTGAATTTGATGTAATGTTTCTGGAATCCATCTCTTGCAGGTACATAACAACGTTTTAGCTCGTGTAGTATCGTGTGAGAGGTGTGTGTGTGCCACCGATGCGCTTGTCCGATATTCGTATCGGCGGGCGCGGTCTTTTAATTTTTGTGAGGACGTACGAGACGACATATTGAGCATCCATCATAATTGCATATCATCTCATCATGTCAAATATATGCATGTGAACTCACATAAATGGAACAATCACCAAAAATTTGATCACCTAGCTTAATTCTCACAAAAAGTTGAAAAACCGAAACACTAAAACGTGACAAACCGTGGCAGATTTCTTGACTTTCACGAAAATGAGCATAACTTTCAAGTTACTTATCCAAATAAGGCAAATGAGGACTTTCTGGAAAGCTTGTATTATGCACTACAACAATCTCCTAGTCTCGGGTCTTGTAAAAATCTGGAACGTAGCTAGAATTGCCCATTACAGAGAGCTGTTCTGGAATTCCAGAATGTGCTCCGGTTCTGTCCCTGTCGTAGATCGTGCATAACTTTCAAACGACAAGTCGGATTGAGCTGTTCTAGGATGCGTTGGAAAGCTTAAGAATTGGTCTAAAACTTTTGTAACAAACTAAAAGTGTGAATCAGCCCAGAAACGGGAGTAATCATCGAGTTTCGGTAGCATGTCAAGTCTGTCCAGAAAACAGAACCGTGTTAGGATTGGGCGAAAGGGTTTTGTCGCATTCTTTTGCTAAGTTGGTGCCATTCCATCATTCATGCTTTACTTATTTAGCATGTTTTGTTGTTGGATCTTGAGTTTTGACTTGTGTTTCAAAATTCTCCGACAGATGGCCCCCGGCAAGCTCATGTTGGACCGTGAGAACCTCGCGAGGCGGGTGCTCGAGTTGGAGCAGGAGCGTGCTGCCCTGCAGGCCACCCTCGCCACCCGCGACGCCGAGCTTACCACTCGCGACGCCGAGCTCGCCGCTCGCGACGCCGAGCTTGCTGCCCGCACCGCCGAGCTAGCCGAGCGCACTACCGAGGTGGACACCCTCCGTACGCAGCTCGAGTATAGCGAGACGGAGCGTTGGAACTTCTTCGAGCAGCTCCACGACGCCCACCTTACCCTTGAGGGCAATGGAGCCGCCGCTCTGCAGGCCACGCTTGATGAGCGTGATGCCCAGCTCGCCGCCGCTAATGAGGAGAACTACGTCCTCTCCGGCCAGGTGGATGCCCTTCTCGAGGAGAAGGATGAGTTGGATGTTACTCTCCTGGAGACTCAGTGGTGCTAGGGATGCTTTGGAGGGAGACCTCCGTAACGCCTGAGCGACCATAGCGCATAACAACGCTACCATTGAGCATCTCCAAGCCGCCAACGACGCCCTGCACGCCATCCTTAATGGCGGACCTCCCGAGCCACTTGAGATCATCCCACCCGAGGAGGATGTGGAGATGAGCGATGGCGAGGATGTTTCCGACGTTGAGGACGGAGCACCACCCTCTCCCATGAGGGATGACGCCGACTACTACGGCGATGACGACGAGTAGTTGTCACGACCGGTGGTCGTAGCTCTATGTGTGTAGGATTTGTAATCTCGTGAGGCATGTAATCGTGTACGGAAAACGATCCGCGTATTGTTAATTAAGCTCTCCGAGATTTGTGTTTGTTTATGGGTCACATGTGATGTAACCTAAGACCGTGTTGTGTCGGATTCGTGGTTTTCCGTGTACCAAAAATTTCTATCATGTTGCTACTATGTTAGAATCTATGGAATATGTGTGTTGCCAATGCATTATGCTTATTTCATCAATATTTTCTTCGTACATGCAATCTGAAATTTTTGGTCCCCTATGCCCAATGTCATGTTTTCTTGCTATTTTAGCTCTTGGTCTAATGAGCTAACGTGAGAAAAATTTTTCATGCATGACAGATGGTGAATACCCGCCGTGGTGAAGCTTCCGGAAGTGGGCATGGTGCGAGGGAAGAGCAACTCCCTAACCCTCCACCTCTCACGCCGTTGGAACAACTCGTGTCCAACCAAAACGAGATGTTCCGCTTGTTCTTTGCAAGCCAAACCAACCAAGGCCAAGGCCAAGGACCGCCACCCCAAGGGCCGAGGAATTCCACCTATGCCGACTTTTGGGCCACTCAACCGCCCAAGTTTGGTGAAGCTACTACCGATCCGTTGGAGGCGGATAATTTCCTCCGCACCATTGAGTCGAAGTTTGCTCTCCTCAATTGCACATCGGAGCAAAAGGTCCTCTTTGCGGCTCAACAACTTCGTGGTTCCGCTAGTGCGTGGTGGGCAAGTTTCACCGCCGCACTTCCCGCCGGTACTCAAGTGAACCGGCCGGACTTTTGCACCGCATTTCGCGCGCATCACATTCCCGCCGGTCTCATGAAGCGCAAGTTGCAAGAGTTCCTTAGTTTGAAGCAAGGTGCTGGAACCGTGCAAGAGTATGCACGGAAGTTCAACTACTTGGCTCAATATGCATCCTACCATGCCGACACGGATGACAAGAAGAAGGATTGCTTTCGCTCGGGGCTAAGCCCGAAGTTACAAGATCGCTTGGCTCAAGTCACTACCGGCACGTTCAATGACTTGATGAGTGCCGCAATTGTGCAAGAAGATGCTATCCGTGCTCACCAAGAGGACAAGAAGAGGAAGCGTGCCGTAGGAAATCCATCCGGCTCCGCTCCGCCCAAGTACAAGCTAGCTATCACTTCCCCGACCGGACGAAGTTTCGGGCCGCATTGCCGCCGACGGGGGCTCACGTCGGCTTGTGCCGCAGCAACACCACCACTCCCACGGTGGAAATCAGCAGCATACCACCTCGTTCCGCCCTCCACAGCAGCAATACCAAGGTGCTAGGCCCGGTCCGCAAGGTCCGTGCTTCAATTGTGGACGTCCGGGTCATTTCGCAAAGGATTGCCGTGTTCCGACACGCAACCCGGCAACAACAACAACAACAATGGTTCCGGAAGCGGCAACAACAACCAAAACCGCAATGGGAATAATGGAAATGGGAACCGCAATCAATCCTCCACTCCGAATGCTAAGAATGGCCGAGTCAACTATACCACGGCCGAAGAGATTCAAGCGGGAGAACCGGTACTTTCGGGTATGTTTTCGGTCAACAACCACTCCACTTTGGTTCTTTTTGATTCAGGTGCAACTCATGATTTCATTAGTCAAGCATGTGCAAAAACCCTACAACTCACTCCTACCGTTTTGGATATTCCCTATATCATCACATCACCCGGTGGAAAGATAAAAACAAACCTAGAATTGAGGCAAGTCCCACTACACCTAGAAAGAAAAATATACCCCTCATCTCTCATAGTTTTGTGTGGGCAAGGAATAGATATAATCCTAGGTATGAGGTGGATGAAACTCCATAGAGCCGTTTTACACATCGATTCTCGTGAAGTTCACCTAAACTCCCCACTCCATGGTTCATCTATTCTCCGATTACCCCACCCAAAATCCTCCACTTCAAAAATCTACCATCTTGAGGGAAAACGGATTGAGGATATTCCCGTGGTATGTGAGTTTCCCGATGTTTTTCCGGATGACTTACCGGGCATGCCACCCGATCGGGATGTCGAGTTTAAAATTGAGCTCCAACCCGGTACGGCACCAATTTCCCGTAGGCCGTACAAGATGGCTCCCAATGAGCTAGCAATCTTAAAAGAGCAATTGAGTGAGCTTATGGATAAAGGATATATTCGCCCTAGTTCATCTCCGTGGGGATGTCCCGCTCTCTTTGTGAAGAAGAAAGACAAGACGCTACGCCTATGTGTGGATTATCGCCCTCTCAATGCGGTAACTATTAAGAATAAATACCCGCTCCATCGGATTGATATTCTCTTTGATCAATTAGTTGGTGCTAAGGTTTTCTCTAAGATTGATCTCCGATCCGGTTACCATCAAATCAAGATCCGAGCCGAAGATATTCCAAAAACCGCATTCTCTACGCGGTATGGTCTCTTTGAGTATCTCGTCATGTCTTTTGGGCTCACGAATGCCCCGGCTCATTTTATGTACTTGATGAATTCGGTATTTATGCCCGAGTTGGATAAGTTTGTCGTGGTCTTCATTGACGACATTCTTATTTATTCGAAGTCCGAAGAAGAGCATGCCGAACACCTTCGCATTGTTCTCCAACGGCTTCGTGATCATCAATTGTATGCCAAGTTTAGCAAATGTGAATTTTGGTTGAAGCAAGTGCCTTTCTTGGGTCACGTTATTTCCGCGGAAGGTGTCGCCGTTGACCCAAGTAAAGTGGGAGACGTGCTCGCTTGGAAATCCCCAAGGTCGGTGAGACAAATCCGGAGTTTTCTAGGTCTTGCCGGCTACTATCGGAAATTCATCCCCAATTTTTCAAGCATAGCCAAGCCTATGACAAAATTGTTGGAGAAAGATGCTAAGTTTAAATGGAGCCGTGAATGTGAAGAAGCCTTCCAAACTCTCAAGAAGCATTTGACATCCGCTCCGGTGTTAGCACAAGCCGACATCACCAAGCCGTTTGACGTGTATTGTGATGCGTCCGGCACCGGTCTAGGATGTGTGTTAATGCAAGAAGGTCGTGTCATTGCTTATGCTTCTCGTCAACTTCGTAAGCATGAACAACATTACCCCACCCATGATTTGGAGTTAGCCTCGGTTGTCCTTGCTTTGAAAACTTGGAGGCATTATCTACTTGGAAATCTTGTCAATCTTTACACCGATCATAAGAGTCTCAAATATATCTTCACCCAACAAGAGTTGAATATGAGGCAACGAAGATGGTTGGAATTAATCAAGGATTATGAGTTGGAAATCCATTACCATCCGGGCAAAGCTAACGTGGTTGCCGACGCTTTGAGTCGCAAGGATCAATGCAATCACATTACCGGTTGTTCTATGGAAAAGTCGGAAGTTTCGGATTCTAGTGAACCAAGCCTTCGAGTCATTCCCTATGGTTCACTATATAATCTAGCTCTCATTCCTACCCTTCGCGAGGAGATTATTGAGGCACAAAAGAAGGACGAAGGTATGGAATTTATTCGGCAAAAGATTGAGAAAGATGAAGCTACGTGTTTCCGACAAGACGACGATGGTGTATTATGGTTCAACCGACGTCTCGTTGTTCCAAAGGATATGGAATTACGGAAGAAAATAATGGACGAGGCACATTTGTCTAAATACTCTATACACCCCGGTAGTAACAAGATGTATCGCGGCCTAAGAGAAAAGTTTTGGTGGACACGCATGAAGCGTGAGATTGCACGGTATGTGGCCGAGTGTGATACTTGTCAACGAGTGAAAGCCGACCACTTGAGAAAAGCCGGATTATTGAACCCATTGAAGATTCCCGTTTGGAAGTGGGAGGACATTGCTATGGATTTTATAGTTGGATTGCCTCTCACGTCAAAGAAGCACGATTCAATTTGGGTTATTGTGGATAGGTTAACCAAGTCCGCACATTTCATCCCCGTCCATACTACCTACAATACCAAGAAATATGCCGAGCTATACATCTCAAGAGTGTTGTGTTTGCATGGAGTACCTAAAACCATTGTTTCCGATCGAGGTCCGCAATTTGTATCTCGCTTTTGGGAACAATTGCATTCTTGCCTTGGAACCACCCTCATTAGAAGCTCCGCATATCACCCTCGGACGGATGGACAAACCGAAAGGTTGAATCAATATTTGGAAGATATCTTGAGAGCATGTGCTATGGAAAATAGAGGAAATTGGGATGATTGTCTTCCATTCGCCGAATTCTCGTACAACAATAGCTATCAAGAGAGTTCGGGAATGTCACCGTTTGAAGCGTTGTATGGTCACTCTTGTCGTACACCTTTAAATTGGTCGGAAGCGGGAGAGAGAACTACTTTTGGTCCCGATCTTGTCACCCAAGCCGAAGAGAAGGTCCGACAAATTCAAGCCAACATGAAAGCCGCACAATCTCGTCAAGTGAGTTACGCTAACAAGAGGAGACGCCCCTTGGAATTTGAGAAGGGAGATCACGTTTATCTTCGTGTCTCTCCGAATAAGGGCGTATCTCGGTTTGGAATTAAAGGAAAATTAGCACCCCGCTATATCGGACCCTATCCGATTGTGGAAAAGCATAGCGCGGTTGCTTACCGATTGCAACTACCGGAAAGTCTTGCTCGAGTGCACAATGTGTTCCACGTATCTCAACTCAAGAAATGCTTGAAGCCTCCGATAGATGTGGTCATTTCCGACACCGATCAATTAGAAGAAGATCTCTCCTACCCCGAATACCCCGTCCGGACTATCGATCAAAGCGACCGAGTAACTCGCAATCGCACCATCACCTTCTACAAAGTGCAATGGAGTAACCACACCGAAGAAGAAGCGACTTGGGAACAAGAGGATTTTCTAGAGAAGAATTTTCCCGAGTTCCTCGCGTCACACAAATCGGTAAATTTTCGCACTCCCTCTCCTTAATTCGTAGCGATTCTCGGGACGAGAATTTCTTTAAGGGGGAGGGCTGTGACATCCCATGTCACGATTAAGGCTAATCTCGTAGTTAGTACCCTAATCACCCCACTAATGAAGTACTAACCCTAATTGCCCAAAGGGAAAAGAAGGAAAATAAAAAGGAAAAAAGGAAAAAACCACCCCTAAACCCTAGCCCTAACCAAAATGCAAAAATTATAAAAACACTACCCACATATTTTTGCACCACTGGATTGCTCATGTAAAAAGATGAATTTACAATATTTTTACCAAATTTTTGAACCAAGTTTTGAAAGCCCAAAAATTCAAATTCAAATCTGAAACACTGCTACTTGTGAATTTTGTATGAATTTTTGGAGGCAAGTTTGTGACTTCAAACTAAAAGATGAAAATTAAAGTGATTCATCCTGAACCTCCCCATATTTTTGGTTTTATTTTTGGAGCACTGGAAATGCGAATTTTGGTCAAACTACCGAACCATAGATTTGAAATTCAATTTTGGAACTCGAGCTACGGTTGCCCCCTGGGCAATGGCGACCGGACCGCCGGTCCGGCCAGCCTGGCCGCCGCCCCGGGCGTGCGCCTGCCCCATCCCATCGCCGCAGTCCCTCCTGGCCACCTCCCCAACCAATTGTGTACCCGCCGGCCAACGGTAGGGCGTCGGAGTAAATTTCCTCCGCTCCGGCCGCCGCTCCCCGTCCGGCCGCCCCCTAGAAAACGCGCACGGGAGCCAAGGCCCATCCCCATCCGCATCAAACCACTCCCCCAGCTCCCTCCGCAGCTCACGGTGCCCCCAGCTCTCTTCCTCACCCTCTGCAGCTCGCGCGCGAGAGCAAAGCGCCACCGCCGCCCGGAGAACCGCGATGGCCGCAGCTCGCGATTGCTCCGGTCTAGGCGAGTTGTCTTCACCCGTTATCCGTGTCGGTGGGTGCGCAAGGCCTCGGCGGCTCTTTCCCTAACCTCCCTGCCCGGCTCGTGCAGTGCAGCGCCGGAATTTGTGCAGAGGAGCCGCCGCCGTCGCCCGCCCCGCCGCCTCCCACGACGAGCCCCCACCTCCGGCCGTTCCCTCCACCGCGCGACCCCACGCCGCCACTCCCCGCACGAAGGTGATGCTCTCCGAAGAAACCGCCCCTCTTCTCTCTCTCTCTCCCGGACGCGCGCCCGCCGCGAGCCGCTCGGGCGCCGCCGCTCGTCGCCGCCCGCCTCCGGCCAACCGCCGCCCCCGTGGACCCCACCCTCGTGTTCCCCTTCGCACGCGCATCATTTCCGCCAAGTCTCGGAGCATGAGCTCCACCCTAGCGCCACCGCGGCGAGCCTCGCCGGCGCCGACCACCGCGGCCGGAGCCCGCGCCGCCCCCTCTCGTTTAAATGTACTCGGTGGCATTTCCGTAAATATGTCCGAACTTCATTCAAGTTTGAAAAATTCATATCTAGCGTTTGAATCGTCCAAAAATTACAAACTAAAATGTTTTGGAAACTAGAAGACCTGTACTTCCATAAAAGTAACATGAACTCCTCAGATCTGGTCATTTTCACATTTTTATAAAAATGACAAAAGTCAATCCCTAAAAACTTAACTAGGCCACAACTTTAAAAATATAAATCCAAATTAAAAGCCACTTGGCCAAAGTCTTCACCCTGACACACATGAATTTTTGGCACTGGAAGATCTACATTTCATTTCATATTTTTCAAGTTATTGCATTTCTTGCATTCTCTGTATTTAAATTTTAATTAATTCTGTATAAATTATTTTTGCATGACACTTGGCAATTAATTTCCTTTTGGTACTGTACATATGTAGAAAATCCCATATTAATTTTTGAGCATGTTAAGTAATGATTTTTGCAAACCCTAGATCCAAATTTCAAAGGAATCAATTTCAGCACAAACATAATTCGTTTTATGTCATTTAAAATCGTGTTCATGCATGTCTATGTAATTCCTACTGTTCATTATGTCCTTTAGTACCCCATGGCAGGTTTAGTCAAAAGGTTTTATGTATTTCACCTATGTATGAATTTTGAAACCAAATTTCTATTCTAAAAGGGAATCGTCATCGCATGTGATGTCAAAATGCATAGGCCTAGATTTCTTCGTGTTGCACTATAAAAACTTGCTAAAATATTAGTGCTAAACCTACACTAACCACAGCACTCATGTCTATGCATCAAGTCATTGCTCATTATATTGGTATGGTTACGCTTGCTCATGTAATTGGGTTCCGTAAAAGAAAACAAGAGACATGTCATGCTTATTAGGGTTCGAACAAACAAACTTTGGAATTACATACTCATTTGAGTCTTTACAAAACAGCACCCATGCATTACTCTCATCATCGACCTTGTACTCATATGACTTATGCATTGCATTTCATTCCTTAGGTGACGACGCCGAATTGAGCCCGCCGGAAGAAGCTATCGCCACGCTCAACGCTTGTGAGGCTAGTGCTAACTTCGATCACTCTCAAGGCAAGCCCCGGTGCATTCCTATTATTTGAAATGTCTTTCTTTTATCACTAAATTAAGGATGATGGTTGTGCATTTAAGTTCTAGGAATTGATTGGAAATCCACATGCATAAATTCCTATATGTCCTATGTCGCTTATGGGTCATATCCTCGTTAGAAGTGCTATGCTATGTTCATGGAGTCAACGATAGAATGGGGAATCTCACCTATGGTTTATGATTAAATGTGAACATGATGAATTTGGTTAAAATTGAGAACACCCCATTGTGGCTCCGCGAACAAGTTTGAGTTGTGTACCACTTGCATACCTTTCTTATGGGGATTGGTAAACCTATGTAGCTTGTAAGTTGTAAAGTGAGCCGGATATCTCACCGACCCGCAGGTGATGTGTTTGGCACGGTGGTTGCACGGGTTGAGGACCGTTGGAGAGTACATGGGTTAAGCCTTGGGCGCGTTGTTGAACGGTCGCAAGGGGGACGTGTACTCGGGGTCGGTGGCCCCGTGTTTTACTTTACGATGAACTCGCGAACGGTGGCCATACGTGTTCTTAAATGATGCGTATGTCGTGCATTTGGGTTCCTTCCTGCAGGATTAATAATTCGATAATTATCGCCGTTTCCTCTCGGTTAATGAGTACCACTTGATTCGAGCAGTTCGCAATGTGTGGTAATGGAAAGAGATTGAATAGCTTGCTGTTATATATTGATATTAAATTGTATTGCAAACTCTTGTATTGCTAGTATGCTCACTAAAGTTTCTTTTATGCAACAACCCTATTAATTTGGCTAAGTAATAAAATTGTCAACCTAATTAGCATAGGTGCTATTTATGCAAAATGCCAAGTTAAACCGGTCAAGCCCCATGCATCTAGGAGTCGGTCTTAGATGGCCAATTTGACGGGTAAGACTTGCGGAGTATGTTAGATACTCGAGGCTTTGCCACTACATGTTGATTACAGGTTTCCCGCAAGCCGGTTTTTGTGATTGTTGTGGTAAGGTGGTTTGGGATGGAGAAGAGCCCAAAGAGTGGACTATTGAATGGGTCCCTAGCTCTCCGACCCATGATGAGTGAGCCATGGCCTAGGCCGGCATGGTTCCTTTAAGTTATCTATGTATCGTCGAGTTATGTATTTCGCTTCCGCACTTTAAATTCGAACAAAGATCATGGTTATGTAAGACTTAATCTCGAACCTAATGTATCGTTTATTCGAACTCTATGTTGTAATCAAGACTTAATTATGTAACCTTGCAAATCGTGTATGTTTGTTAATGTGATGCTATGTATGGTTGCTTCGTCAATCATCTCCCAAGGCGATCCGTACCACACTTAACTATCTTTCGGGATAGGGGTGTGACAGTATTATTTAGTCCTGTTCTTTAATTAAGTTCACTAATTACTTAGGTTTAATAATTAATAATTATTTTGGTTTATTAAGCAATAAATAAATCATTACTTTAAGTGACATGTGATAACGAGAATAATTAAATTGGAATCACATAAAATGATAAAGTTTAAGTTTAATTTTGAAAAAAAATTCCATAATTAATTTCGTCTGCAGTATCTCCTTCATCTAATTAAATTATTTTTCTTCATTAAATATTTAATTAACATAAAATAATGGCTTTTCTTTAAACAAACAAAGTGATTAAATACTATCTATGAAATAAATTTACTCAAAATAAAAATTTTATTTCACAAATAAATAGATCTTATTTTTCTAAGTCTAACAAACTTGGTTTGGCATTTTTCCGATTTTTACTGAATTTTCTACGAATTTTCGAAATTTGAAAGGGGCTCTGTGCCACACATCGGGCCACGGGGTGGCCACACGAAATCCCCGCGTGGCCACACGCGATCCCGCGCGTGTGGCCCGCGGTGTGGCGCCACCGCGGCGGCCGAGGGACGGCGGCGCGGCCGCCGGCGATGGCCGGAGACGGCCTAAAGCTTGCCGCAAGACTATCTATGCGATCAACTCGACATGGCGGACCTTGTGGTGATGACGCGCTCACATGAGCTTGATCGGAGATGCGCCGGCGGCGAGGTCCGGACGCGGCGGCGGTCCGGCACGGTGTGGAACTCGATAGATAGCTCAAAATTTAGGGAAAAACGACATGGAGCTACTAGGTACATGGGCAAGCTCGACGCGAGGCCCTGGAAGCTTGAGCAAGCTCGGAAAGGGTGGCTCACCGTGAAGGGTGCGGCGGCGGTGAGGAAACTCCGGAGAAGATGGCGAACTCCCGACGCTCCTGCATGGCACATGCTACGGTGAGGGTACTGGGTGTAGAGGGGACACTTGCGCACCTCTAGGAAGAAAAAGGACCGAAAATAGCTCACCGGAGCGGACGGATTGTGAGCCGCGGCGATGGCGGTCCCGTGGGGAGCTCCTCCGGGAATTGGTCCGATTCTCCGTGGTCGGAGGGGCTTGAGGGTGAGCGGTGGCTCGAGAGAGGAGCAGGGGGTTCTCGGCGGAGTCTGCGGCGACGGTGGAGCAGGGAGTGCGGCAATGGTGGTTGAGAGAAAAAATGAGAGAGGAGGAGATAAGGGCGAGCCGGGGAGTCTTATCCCGGCGGAGAGGCGGTGAAGCCGCCGAGCAGCTGCGTGGCTGCCAAGCAGCTGCGTGGTGAGGCGGCGTGGCGGCCCGGCCGGAGGCGGCATGGCGGAGGCGGTGGCGAGAGCGCGGGAGAGAGAGGAAGAAGAGACCGGCGCCGGGCACGGTCGCAGCGGTTTTGCAAAAAGGCCCTTCTCCTTTCGCGAAATTAAAAAGTTATCTTCCCGAGCTCCAAAAATTCCCAAATTTTTCAGGGGTCTTAATGAAAATATTTTAGGCACTTTTCCTATTGAGTCCAGGTTAAGGTTCCAAATCATTTTTGGATTAAAAACTCATAGTTAAATTAACAAAAGAAGCTTTGTTTATTTCTTGTAAATATTTTTACAAGGCAACATAATTTCAGGAGATTTTTATAAATCTTTATTTATGACATTTGAGCCAAAGAAAATGTTGAACATATATTTTATTCTTATTTCATTTCTTTTTAAGCATTTTCTTTATTCTATAGCTATTTTGATATTTTATGTGTATGTTCTTAACATAAAATTTGATATCTTCAAAAATGCAACAACATGATGCAATGCTCATGATGACATGAAATGTATTTATTTTTCCGAGAGTTGTTTCAGCCCTCCCCCTTACAGGAATCTCGTCCCGAGATTCATGATCGAAACGACTAGACGATAGAGCTAAAGAACTCGGGGTAGTTTGATCGAAGAAACTCCTCTTGCTCCCAAGTAGCTTCAGCTTCCGAGTGATTACTCCATTGAATCTTGTAGAACTTGATGGTCCGATGTCGAGTCACCCGATCCTTGGTGTCGAGAACTTTGACCGGACGTTCGTCATACGTCAAGTCCGGTCTGTAATCTGTTCCACCTCGGTCTGTCGGTATATCCACTGGTGGTTTCAAACACTTTTTCGGTTGAGATACGTGGAATATATTATGTATACCCGCCAAGTGGGTCGGCAACTCCAAACGATATGCCACAGCTCCACATCTTTCTAGGATTGGAAACGGTCCAATGTATCGTGGTGCTAACTTGCCTTTGATTCCGAACCATTGAACACCTTTGGTAGGAGATACTCGGAGATACACTTGATCTCCAACCTGGAATACTAACTCCCGACGTCTTTTATCGGCATAGCTGATCCGTCGAGACTTAGCCCTCTTAAGATTATGCTGAATGAGACGTACTTGTTCCTCTCGCATCTTTTACCGGATCCGGTCCGAAGATTACTCTTTCTCCACTTTCGGACGAATTCAAAGCTGTGCGACAACTACGTCCATATAGAGCTTGGAACGGTGACATTCCTGCACTCTCTTGATAGCTGTTATTGTATGAGAATTCTGCTAATGGTAAACACTTCTCCCAATCTTTACCATAGGTCAAGACACATGCTTGAAGCATATCCTCGAGATATTGATTTATCCTTTCTGTCCGTCCATCTATTTGAGGATGATACGCGGAGCTTCGTATTAGTTTTGTTCTAGTGATTCATGCAATTGCTCCCAAAATCCGGAGACAAACTGCGTTCCTCTATCCGATATAATGGTCTTCGGCACTCCATGTAAACAGAGAACACGAGCGATGTACAACTCGCATATTTCTCGGCGAGTGTACCGAGTATGTACCGGGATGAAGTGAGCTGACTTCGTCAATCTGTCCACAATAACCCGGATAGAGTCATGCTTTCATGGGCTTAGTGGTAACCCAACGATGAAATCTATGCTGATGTCTTCCCACTTCCACTCAGGAATACTCAATGGTTGTAAGGGTCCTGCTTGCTTCGGGTGCTCGGCTTTGACCCACCGACGGACATCACACTCATTGACATACTTGGCTATTTCCCGCTTCATGCGTGTCCACCAAAATCTTTGTTTCGGATCTTGATACATCTTGTTGGTTCCGGGGTGAATAGAGTACTTGGACATATGAGCTTCACCCATTATCCTCTTGCGAAGTGATAGATCTTTCGGTACTACCAATCGATTATTGAACCAAATAACTCCTGCATCGTCCTCTCTAAAGCATTTAACTTCGCCTTTCCTGAGTCGTTTCCTTATGTGTTCCATACCAACACTTTTCTGTTGAGCAGCTACCACTTCTTCACGAATGGTAGGGATAAGAGCAGATTTGTCAATGCTCCATACGGAACTATCCGAAGATTCGGCTCTTCACTTCCTTGGGGAGATGCTGGAATCAAGAGTTGAGCCATGAGATTATTGCAATGAACTTTGCGGCTTAAAGCATCGGCTACCACGTTCGGCTTGCCTGGATGATAGTGAATTTCCAACTCATAATCTTTGATTAATTCTAACCACCTTCGTTGGCACATATTCAGATCTGCTTGGGTGAAAATGTACTTAAGACTCTTGTGGTCGGTGTATAAATGTACCAAATTACCCAAGCAATAATGCCTCCAACCTTTCAATGCAAGCACCACTGCAGCTAGTTCCAGATCATGTGTAGGATAGTGTTCCTCATGACGCCTAAGTTGTCGAGATGCATAGGTAATCACTCGACCTTCCCGCATTAGAACACATCCAAGTCATGTTCCTGACGCATCACGAGTACACATCAAAAGGTTTTGTTAGATCCGGTCGAGCGAGTACTTGGAGCTCGTTGTCGGCAATTTCTTTAATGTTTGGAAAGCTTTTTCACATTCTTTGCTCCATACATACTTCTTATCCTTTTCCAATAGTTTAGTCATTGGCTTGGCGATCTTCGAGAAGTTGGGAATAAATCTTCCGTAGTAACCAGACCAATCCTAAGAAACTTCGAATTTGCGAAACCGACTTCGGCGGCTCCCAATCCAGATCTTGCTTGAACTTTGCCGGGATCAATCGGCACTCCTTCGGCTGATATCACACGATCTAGGAACGGCACTTCCTTCGACCAAAACTCACACTTGCTAAACTTAGCATATAGCCGATGATCCCTCGGTCGTTGCAACACCACTCGTAAGTGATTAGCATGTTCCTCTTCCGACTTAGAGTAGATCAAGATGTCGTCAATGAACACTACGACAAACTTGTCCAGCTCGAGGCATGAACACTGAATTCATGAGGTACATGAAATGTGCTGGTGCATTGGTCAATCCAAAAGACATTACCAGGTATTCATAAAGTCCGTATCTTGTGGAGAATGCGGTCTTCGGTATATCTTCGACTCTTATCTTAATCTGGTGATATCCTGAGCGAAGATCTATCTTTGAGAAGACTTTGGTTCCCATCGGCTGATCAAACAAGATATCAATCCTCGGAAGAGGATACTTGATCAGCGATAGAAAACGTACCCGCTAAAATTTGTCCTCCTTCGGGTAGCTCCTCGGCCGTGGTGAAATTTGCACGGCCGGTCTTCACTGGTGTATTCTTAGCTTGTGCTCTTGGCTAATTCTGCTGTTGTCCCTGTGGTCTTGGTGCATATGGTGCCTTACGTGGATATGGACAAGCTGCGGTAATAATGTCCTCGGACGGCCACAATTGAAACATGGCGGTCCATTCTGTTGCGATGCTTGATTCGCCGGCCTGGGATTCCGAGTATTCTGCTGCTGATATGGCGAACGGTATTGATTCGGCCGCTGTTGCTTGAGATTGTTGGGGTGGTTGAGACTGCCGGTAGAAATTTGGACGAGAAGGCGTGTGTTGATAACGCCGACTCGACGGTGCGGTGTAGACCAGCCTATACTTTGACGGTCCGCCACTTCCTTGTCCGATGAGCCGGCCTCATCTTCTTCTTCTCCGTCCGATGAAGACGGATAGAATCTTCCAGCGCGATAGCGTCACTCACAAAGTCGGTGAAGCTATCGATCTTGTTTAGCACCGAGCGTGATCGCAGCTTGGTACTCAATCCTTCCTTGAAGAGATTCTTCTTCTTGGCATCCGTGTCCACATGTTCGGGAGCGTATCGAGCAAGACGGTTGAATACCTTGGAGTAGGTATGCACATTCATGTCACCTTGCTTCGGGGATAAGAACTCCTTCCTCTTCCGATTCATTAAGCCTTATGGGATATGGTGCTCTCTCGAAGGCCTTGGTGAACTCGGCCCATGAAACTTGATGTCCTGGAGGAAACATCGCCTTACGGTTGGCCCACCAGGCTCCAGCCAAATCCTTGCAATTGCTGGGAAGCGAAGAGGGTCTTCCGATGATCCGTGCACGGAAACAATTCCAGCTTCGACTCGATGGTGCGAAGCCGGTTATCCGCTTCCAAAGAAGACCGGGGCGTGCGATAAGAAGTCCGAGAAGGTCACCCTTTCTTCCGGGGCATTCCGCCCTTGGTGACGTTCGTGTGGAGCGAGTGTTGTGGACCAATTGCTCCAATAATTCTCGCCGCTCCGCGTGAGAATACAAGCACGACTGCTATGGCTCAGTGCCAATGTAGGCGGTGGTGGTGGTGTTTCCGCCCCGCATTGAGAACTCTCTCGGCTCATCACGTCTCCTTGTTCCAACCATTCTGTCCAAGAAAATTTTACGTTAGACATCTTCATTCCAACATAATAATGGAAGAAACAGGAATACATGAACGAGGAATTCCAAATGAAGCTTATGCAACAACCATCTTTATTAGAACAACCACCAAATGCATAAACACATGCTCGTACATCCATGTTACAACGACTCCTAAGATACACTCATGCGTGGTTACATCACGCTCGTTATTTAACTAGCGCCTAATTTACATACTAATTTTCTCACTTGCTACTAACTAGCACTCTACTCTTCTTCACGAAGCACTGGACGTCACTTCTGGCTCATGGAACTGCCTGTCTCGGATTCCGCATCCTCTAGTTGTGGAATCTCCGTGAAATCTATGACGGAATCCACGTCCATTATCTCCTCGGGATCCTCCTCTTCTTCTTCGATTCAGCCTCCATAGGATTTTCCTGCACTACTGGTTCATCCTCATGAGGTTGCTGTCCTATTGCTGCATTCGGTATCGCATTGTGTGCCTGCAGTAGATCTTGCTCTAACCGAGTGATCGGGGCATGTGCATTTGCCAGCTATTGATCCTTAAATTGAATCTGCTGCTCCTTGTTCAGCAAGCTGCGCCTCTCTAAGTGCTAATAACTCCTCCTTTTCCTGCAGTTGTCTCTCCAGCCTTACTATACGAACATCCTCCCTTTGTCCTCTTACTTCACTAACACCGGTACTCGTGCTGTCCATCTCTCGTGGAGAAGTAAGAATATCAGGTACAAGCAGAAACTAATCCTATTATTTCAGCAATTCTTTTATTCTAGCAACTGCATAGATATATTACTACCACTTCTTTTTCATTATTTATTGTTTGTACAACTCAAACCCACTTTTCATACACTGCCATCTGCCCAACACCTACTATTACCCTATCTACATCTGACCTACGTCGGCAAAATGTGGCTATCCTCCTACATCGGTGAAGTCACAACACAACTAGGCCGACGGCGTGTGGCTGTTAGCGTCCGACTCGACGTCCTCTGCTGGTGAGGCCGGTGGCGGCTCGTAGTCCATCCCGAGAGACCTCCTCGGCGTCGTCCGGTGGACCCTGCTGCTGCTGCTGCAACTGCTGGAACTGCACAAGTAGGTCGTCGTGGTCGTGGATCGGTGCGTGATGTGCGTCGGCCAGTCCGTCAAACATCCCCTCAAGCTGGCCCATCCGGTCCTGCACCTCGATCGGTGTCTCCACAGCGTGGTTACGCTGCGCTGTCATCTCGGCCAAGCGTAGCTCGTGCTCATCGTCCGCCTCGCGAGCGGCGTCTCGCTCCTCGGTGACCGTGGCCAGCTGTGCGTCCAACGCTATAGCCACCCCGTGAAAACCGTCATGGTCCGGGGTAACCTCCACTAGCTGCTCCTCCAGCTCGGCGATCTCGGCGTGGGACCTCCGAACCTCTTGGCAGTCCACGCGGCAGCGGTCCTTCCAAGCGCCCAGCTGTCGGTCCCGGCTCTGCGTCCGCAACTCCGGACTGTGGATCCGCTGCTCCAGCTCCGCAACGCGTGCAGCCCGTGTGTCCTCCTCCTCCTGGGCGTGCTTCCTACCGCGAGTCATCGGCATCTGCAGGGAACATTTTTAAACGAGTTAAACACTTCTTCCCACAGGAGAAAACGAACAGAAACAACCTATACGAGTACTACGAAACTAGCTAAGTATATACCCCCAATATTTATTTAGCACCCAATATGACATGATGCATGCTCGTAAACTAACTATACGTACTATAGTATATAAAACTATGACGAATAGTTAGCACTTCCCAAAACCCGAACTTCGAACAGTTAGTAAAAATCTAACTATTCTACATCCTTATAGGGCTCCGCACTCTCTCGTGTTCTAGCGTACTAACGTGTTAAGTTTTGAAAACGAGCTTGTAATGATATACTTGTTGCCTCCGAACCGCTCCGATACCAGCTGTGACATTCCCTCCGGGATACCCGGGAATCGGAACAGAGGGACACTCGACGAAGCGAGTTACAACGAAACATCATCTCATACAAGCCGAATATATACATCATGGTATAATACAACCAGGTTTTCGAAATACAAACATTCGTGCAGCGGAAATATAACATTATTGAAGTTTCACATCCTACGAGTATTCAGCGGAAGCTTGTTCTTTATACAACAAAAGACCTCTCAACAATTAACGTGATGTACTGAGCCCGTCGTACACCACGGTCCTTCCTCTTCACGGCGTGGGGATACGTTCCCACTAAAGGGAACCTCCCTCCGGGCATTGCTCCTCTTCGGGAAGCTGCCATACAAGTCGTGGTAGTACGACTCGTTCCCTAAAAGATAACGAACAAACCCTAAGTATTCTAATACTCAGCAAGATCGACCCGTCAACATGGCACGCTAAGGCCGACGCCTAGTATGCAAAGGCTTTACTGGCTGTGGGGTTTACTCCTTTGCGAAAACAGCATTTAAGGGTGGATCCTTACTTTCAATATTTTAGCTCAATATTAAGTTCATTAGCCTTGACATTTGCAGCCTATCACTATTGCAATCAAGTTTGCAAGACAAGATAAAATAGATCATTAATCCTTTCATCTCTCATCTTCATCTTCCATATAACTTACTACGATGTGACGAGCTAAACAAGCGGTGCTCATTACTGCGAGGGACAGCGATTCGAATCGATTTATACCAGCTGGCAAAACCCGACTACACGACGTATACGCACCGCACTGGTCGTATACGACAACTTTCCCGCTAGCACCTGACAGCGAGACTAGCCATTTCCAACTCCCCGGGAATATGGCGACCCCACGACTTCATCCGTGGGCGACCCATTTCCCTCCCGTGAGACTAACCTCTCACTAACAGTCGGCAAAAGAGAGTTGGCTACGCTACATCTCCGGGGTGAATAGGGTACATCGGCTTGTTGGGCCCATGATACCGAGCATGTAGTTAGGTGTCGTATACTTGCCTTATGGGTATACATATGATGAAGGAATGGATACGCAGAGACATGGTGGCAAATTAAGGAAGATAAAGATGATGGCGGTAGGCAACAGATCGGTCCTCGACCGGTCCGGGATAACGAAGATCCTGTATATCGGTATGGAAACAAGGCGAATACTAAGACCGGTGTACAATGACTTGAGGAGCAAGTTATTGAACAATTTGTAGTCCGATTAGAACTACTGAATCAATAAAGAAAGTTAGAAATAGAACTCCATATATGTAATTCATGTAATCGACTAGGACTCTACCTGTAACCCTGGCTCCCCGGACATATAAGGCGGAGCGGGGCCCCCGAAAACTCTCCGAGATCTTGCAATTAGCAAATCGCTAAAGGCAATACATAACATACGGGACGTAGGGTATTACTCTCAATTCGAGGGGCCCGAACCTATCTAAAATCGCGTGTTCCTGTGTGTTCCGTGTGTTGCACCATCGAATTCCACGCTCGTGAGGGACCGGGTAGTACTAGTGCCGAGTTTAAGACTCGACATTTGGCGCGCCGGGAAGGGGTCCCGGCGAGTTCTCGGCGAGTTCGATGGCCACTTCGTTTGTCGTCGACTTTGAGCCCGGCTTCAAGATCCACTTCGGGTCCCTCGACTTTGAAGGCGATTCGACCGGAAAACTGCTTTTGATGAATCCGACTCGTTGCCGGGCCGTTGCTTCTAAAGCGCGATCACCTGCCACGGTTGATGCCTACGATTCGGGACTTAGTGGATCCGACGCAGCTTTAGCGCGAAACATCGGACTCCCTACGCTCGCGCTCGGACCGGTGCCGGGCTGCGGCGATAAGCCGCTCTACCGAGCTGGATAACGACTTCGAGGAAGACGCTCCGGTCTTCTTCCAAGTTTTCATGACAGGACCGGTTATTCGCCAACTCACTTTTGAGGAAGCTGCCGAAGAAGAAGCAAGGATGGCGAGAGTTGAAGCCGAGCGCGATCGTCGTGAAACAGAAGAAGCAAATAGAGATGAACAACCTCCACAAACTCCAGCTGCGGATCCGCGTACAAGTGCCGCTGGCCCGGCCGGAGGAAGCGCTCCCGCAACCGCTCCGCAGCCACGGGCTCCGGATCAAGATTTGCGTGTATCGCTCAATGGGAATCGTGACGCTCGGAACGTGCCGATCGATCGCCATGCGAGAGAGGGCGAAGGAGCGTACAAGACATGAAGAAGATGAGAGGCGACGGACTGGTCATGTTGATGATCGTCCACGGGATCTTGCCCCGCCACGGTCGCGTTTGAACAATTCGCCACGTCACGGGCCGGCCGCTCGGCGCCGCCCCTCAATGCAAATTATCCGTGCAACGATCATCGAGGGCATAGTAATAGGCATGCTCATCGGGATGAACGACCCGGAAGGGATGATCGTCGTGACACTAGAGACCGAAGAGGGCGAGACAACCGGGACAGAGACGTTGAACCCCGGCGCACGAACAATGATTGTCAAGCTGCACCTCCGCCTCCACCTCCATCACAACACGAAGAACCGGCGAGCAACGATCGTCAAGCGGCACCTCCCCCGCCTCCGCCTCCTTCACCGCACGCGGAGCCGGTGAATAATGATGGACAGGGTGGCTCGGGAGATAGATACCAAGATGACCGTTATTACGACTATTCCGACGATGACGGGGATCGTAATTATCGGCATCGCCCTAGCCGTCGATCTCCGTCACCGGTCCGGACCGGTCCGGAAGATGATGAATACTCTGTAATCCCCGCTTTCACGCGAGATTTACGCATCTGCAAATACCCCGGGGATTTAAGCCTGGGGCCAGCTGAGTGGCTTCGTATGTACACCATCGCTATTCGGTCGGCGAGGAGGAGACACGTTCGTGCTAGCTAATTATCTACCGATGTGCATGGAGCGAGCTGGACGCTTATGGTTGTAATCCTTGCCCGAGAGATCCATCTCTTCTTGGGGAGACCTCACTAAAAAGTTGAAAACTTCCGGGCGACTTGTGAGAAGCCGGGAATTACTTCGACCTCAATAGGTGCAGACGGAAGCCCGACGAGACCCTCACCGATTTCATCGGGCGATTCTGCAATAAGAAGGCCTTAATCCCCAATGTTCTCGATCAGCAACTAATTGCTGCATTTCGAGTCGGCGTACGAAGTGAAGCATTAGTTCAGAAGATTGGAAGGCGAAACCGAAACCTCACCATGACGGCGTCGAGTGCTTCAAGATAGCAAACGATTATGCTCTGCTGGAGAATCGAATGTAGTCAATTTGCGCGGGAACAAATGGAAGGAACCGAAGTATGACCAAGGCCACCGATCCGGATCCAAGAACGACAAGAAGCGCAAGGC
This sequence comes from Chloris gayana, assembly GCA_031894775.1. Taxonomy (NCBI): domain Eukaryota; kingdom Viridiplantae; phylum Streptophyta; class Magnoliopsida; order Poales; family Poaceae; genus Chloris; species Chloris gayana. The sequence continues at coordinate 24,231 of JAUNZO010000323.1, read as the reverse complement.
TGATCACCTTGTTGCGGATGTCGACCGGTCTCATGGAGGAGATCGGCCGGCACCTCCTAAGAGAGGTCCAAGAGAACGATTGTCGTTTGAAACACTTCGGATGGCCCTTGTATGATCCATAACGGGAATCATAAAGCTAAGGAGTGCTTCCTGTTAAGGCCATTTGCTCGGTTTGCCTTGAAGGTTGCACCCGGTCCGCCTACGGGAATCGGAAGGATGACAAGGGCAAGGATAAGGATCGCGAAGACAATGAGGATGACGAAGGCTTTCAAGAACCAGCTCCGAGAGGTGAACATGATCTGTGGAGGACCGGATGCATATGAGTCAAAGCGGAAGCAAAAATTGGCGTTCTGCGAGGTTAACGCTATTGCTCCCGCTACTCTTGAGTATCTCCGGAGGTCCGAGGTCCCCAATACATTCGGTAGGGCGAGATCATCCGGAGGTATTGCCGAAGGCTGGTAAATATCCACTCATCCTGGCCCCCATTGTTCCAAAGGTGCGGCGAAGAGAACTTTCATTGATGGAGGAAGCTGCACTGGATATCTTGTTTGCTAAGACTCGCGCGAGCTTGGCTTGAGCGTAGCTGATTTAGAGCGTAGTGTTTCACCGTTCCATGGTATAATACACGGGCGGAATAGTTACCCCTTGGGCTAGATTTTCTCTAACGAGTGACTTTTGGGACGAAGGAGAATTACGGGAGGGAGAATATCATCTTTCGGGTGGGTGACATAGACTCGGCGTATCATGCTATTCTCGGAAGACCGGCTTTGGCAAAATTTATGGCCATTCCAAATTATCAATATTTGATGTTGAAGATGCCTAGGCCAAATGGGGTCCTGTCGTTCCGGGCGACATCAAGATCGCTTACGCTTGTGAAGTACATAGTACGAGTTGGCCTCTCGGGCCAATTCGGAAGTTGAACGTCGAGAGATCGGGAAGCAGTTGAAGCTTTCGAAGTCCAAGCAAGATTGGAAGATGAAGTTCTAGTCAAGAAGGTTGCAAAGGAGAAATTGAAAGCTGATGCGGTGGTTTCCAAGACTCGTCCGACTTGATGAGTCGGACCCCTCCAAGGTCACCCATATAGGGGCTGACTTGGGGGATAAATAGGAAAGCGCGCTCATTCTTTTCCTCCAGGAAAATAGGGATATCTTCGCATGGCAGCCTTCGACATGCCGGGTGTTCCTAGGGAGAAGATTGAGCACGCACCGTTAGTGCGTCCCGATGCGAAGCCGGTGAAACGAAGCTCCGGAGGTTTGCTCAAGACCGCAAGGAGGCTATCAAGAAAGAGATAACTAGGTTGTTAGCAGCTAAGTTCATTAGGGAGGTGTATCATCCAGATTGGCTTGCTAATCCGGTCCTTGTATCGAAAAAGAATACTAAAGAATTAAGAATGTGCGTTGATTATACTGATCTTAACAAAGCTTGCCCCAAAGACCCTTTCGCGCTGCCTCGAATTGACCAAGTTGTTGATTCGACCGCTGGCTGCGAGCGTCTCGATTTCCTTGATGCTTATTCGAGGGTATCGTCAAATACCACCGAGGGTTGAGGATCAGATAAAGACCGCGTTTAACAAGGTGTGGGATGCTCATGATGATCATATGATTGCTTATCGTCAAGAGGTTCGGAAACTTGAAGACAAATTTGATGGTTTGCGGTTTTCTCATATACTGCGCGGAAATAATTCTGCTACGGATGAGTTGGCCGGACTGGGGTCTTCACGACAAGCGGTTCCTCCTGGTGTCTTTCTTCAAGTATTGGATAAACCATCTATCAAGATGAAGCGTAAAGCTACTATTACGAGAGATCGTAGACGAATCAATCTTAAAAAATCGGGAGGAGAAAGCAATATTGAAGGACCGGTCGATGAGGCGGTCTTACCGAGAAAAGATAGTAGGTGAATCCAATGTTGATAATATTCAGCCATTGGATGTTATGATTATTGATTCCGATTGGCGCACTCCGTATCTTAACTATTTGCAATCTGGTAAAACTCCGGAAGATAAAGTGGAGAAGCAAAGATTGGAAGTTTGAGCCCGTAGTTATTTAATTCTCGAAGGAGAATTATATAAGCGTGGAGTTAATATTTTGATGAAATGTGTATCGGTTTCGATGGCATTCGGTTGCTGAAGACGTACACAAGAGAATTTGCGGAAATCATGCTTCTTCAAAGACACTAGTTGGGAAGGTATTCGGACAAGAATTTTATTGGCCTACAGCGACGGATGATGCGCATAGAGTGGTTAAGAATTGTCAAGGATGTCGGTTTTTTGCAAGACGACCTCATACTCCGGCTCAAGAGTTGCAATTGATTCCAATGACTTGGCCTTTTTCTACTTGGGGGCTGGACATAGTTGGACCTTTTAAGCGGGCACCGGGAGGATTTACGCATATTTTTGTGGCGGTAGACAAGTTTTCCAAGTGGATCGAGGCTGAAGCGAGTTACTAGTACGACTACAGCCCGCGCAATCAAGTTTTTGCGAGAACATCTCGTACGTTTTGGGGTTCCATACAGTATTATTACTGATAATGGGCCTCAATTCACTTCGAGCTCTTCAAAGACTATGCTTGAGAGTTTAGGGATCAAGGTGTAATATGCGTCGGTGGCACACCCGCAAAGCAATGGACAAGTGGAACGAGCTAATGGAATGATTTTGACCGGTCTTAAACCAAGAATTTTTGACCGATTGAAGCCATATGCAGGAAAGTGGGTTAAAGAATTGCCCTGGGTGCTTTGGGGGCTGCGCACTAATATTAGCGAGCTACGGGACGAGTCTCCTTTTTCTTTGGTGTATGGATCCGAAGCTATGTTACCTACTGAAGTGAATATGGTGTCAGCTCGGGTACGATATTATGATGAAGAAAAGTATGATGATGAACGTCGGATCGAACCGATTGCTGCGGAAGAATTGAGGGGTCAAGCTCCGGTTCAAGCCGCTAAATATCATCGGGGATTACGTCGCTATCATGATCGTAATGTTTGCACACGGGAGTTCCAAGTAGGAGACTTGGTTCTTCGGAAGATTCGATCTAATAAGAACGAGGCATAAGTTGTCACCGATCTGGGAAGGACCTTTTTTGGTTAAATCGGTCTCCGGACCAGGGGCTTATAGGCTTATCACCCTGAGGGAAGAAGAGATTCCAAATTCTTGGAACATTGATCAGCTTACGTCGTTTTTATACTTAAGAGTATTTATTGTAAAATTTTTCATACTATAATAAAGTAATTTTATCTAATGATGATGTGTTTGTTTTTTGTGTCTCCATACTTTAATTTTGGATTAAATTATTGAGCCAGGGGGCTGCTATGATAAGAGCGATCTGTGATATTTTGCTATTCTCGCTATGATAAGAGCGATCTGTGATATTTTGCTATTCTTGAATAATAAGACCAGTCATTTAGCTGATGGATTGCTTGTGATAAGAGCGGTCTATTTAAATTTTAAATATGTGTTTAATTCTGGTATATTCAGGAAAGGATATTGTATAGCATTCTTTCTTATGAATACTGATTGGTAGGTCTGTTGTGTTAAGGACACTTTGTGAAATCTTAAAATCTTACAAACTAGCTTTTTGCTCATGTTATATGATCTTGTTAAAGTAAGCTATAATTATGAATTGTGATCTGTGCTTGATTAAGAGCCGGAGTTTGATCATAATTATTTAGTTGAAATAACCATCATATCTTGAGTAAATAAGTTAGTAAGTATGATGGTGAAACCGAGTATTCATATAAAAAGAAACGTGATTGGTATTTAAAAGTAAACAAGGTGCTGATCAAGATGTTTGATTACAAAATAGCCCTATTACAAAGTTTTCTAAGCTGGACCGTTGGAAGTACCGGTGTCACCGGTCTTGGGATTTCCTTCGAGCCTATCATCCGAGTGTTTCTTCAGAATCGGAAGAAGATACTTGGTAAATCTCTATCAAGATCTTCGAATGCATCCTCTATCGTTTGTCTAGCGGCGGCTGCTGCATCTTGAGCGTCTTGATCTAGTGCGAAAGCTGCTGGCGCTACGTTTAAAGGGACGCCCGTCGGATCAAGAGGAACATCTTCCACCAATTCGGAAACGGTACCAATGAGTGAGTTCTTCAGCTCATTGAACCGGTCTTACGTGGTATTAGGGCGGGCGCCATCCCCGATGAAATTGAAATCACATTCTTCGTCCGGAGTCCAAGAGCCGGATTATGGCGGCGATGTGTTCCCCTCTGAAGCGACGACCATCCTTGAATGCTCTTTGATCCTTCTTGGGATTGCCCGGATGGCGGACTCGAGGTCTATCTCATTGGGATCAATAGTTTGACCGCCATTGAGACATTCCAGAGTGCGCACTGTACCTGCAGTAAGTTCTGAAAAAACAAGCAAATATTTAAGAGAAAGACCGGTATTTTCAAAAAGATGACATAAGAATGAACAAGATGGAACTTACGCCTATGCACGATCTCGGCAGCTCCGAATCTGTCCTTGATGTTTGTGTTAGAATCTCTCAACTTAGCTTCGATTTTCAGCAAACGCTGAATCTCGCGATCTTTGGCCTGGAAAGCAAGTTGGCTGGTTTCTTGGGCAATCTTCGAGGCGCTTTCTTTGCTCGCTTGTGCTGATTTTGCTGCTTCTAAGGCTTCGACTAGTTCAGCCTTCAAGCGAGCATTCTCGGTATCCGAGCATCTTATTGGAGCGAAGGATTTGAGCCAATATGCTTGTCTTTGGCGATAAGTTCGCCTTCGAGTTCTCCAATCCGCGCCGCTTGTTGTTCTTCGACACGAGAACCTTCTTCAAGTGCTTGCTCTTGAGCAGCTGCTTTCTCGGCAAGGATTTCTTCGACTTTTTTGTGAGCGGCGACAAGGTTCTCAAGCGGTGAAATCAAGAGTGGGACCGAGTCGGGAAGGGAGTCGGTTGGAAAAAATATGGAATATATAGGAAAAATTGAGAATATTACTACGATTAACTTGACGGAGCCTTATGATTTCTTGCCGGCGCTCCTCCATCATTCGATGGGTGTTACGCAGATTGGCCTCTCTCCTCTAGAGATCGTTCTCCTTGGCCTTCGGACTGGCGATCTGGGTTTCCAGCTCACCCAATCGTTCTTGATTGGTGTTGAGTTCCTCCCGTAAGCGGGCAATAATGGCGGTCTTGGCCTCGGAGCTTTTGAGGAGAACCTAAAGGGAAGATTGTGAGAGTTAATAATTAAAATGTGATTGCCTAGAAGAGATTTTTGAAGCGAGAGGATATACCTAGCCGGATTCTAAAAATTCTTTAAGGCCTCTTCTTCCTGGAGAGCGTCCCATTGAGCTGTAGCGATGAAAGTTCGGCCCCGCTCGAACTATCTACTTCCACGTCACCAACTACCATTCTAGCCGGCTTTGGTTCTCCGGGAGATTTACGTGTTGTCCTAGGCCGGCGAGGAATTTCTTCCGTCCGGACCGGTCCCGGTGATAACTACGGAGGAATCTGGAATAAGGTAGCTTGAGGAGGAGGATTACCGAGAAGATGGATCTTCGATAATGGTGACCTGCTCTTCGGTTTCAATACTCAAGGCGGCGGGGAGTTCCTCCGTGGATGCCGCACCTTGAGGTTCCGTAATTGAAATGGTGGGAGTGGAAGCGGGAGTGCTACCGGTCCGAGAGGAAGCGACGGGAGCGGTACTAAGTTGAGAAGCGCCGGGAGTGGGACCGGTCTGCGACTCGTCGGGAGAAGAGGCAGAAATACCGCTGGCGGGGGCTGTTGAAGAAGCATTATTTCTTAGAAAGCTAGCTATGCTAGCTTGGAAGTTAGAAGGAATCCTGTAAGAAAAAAGCAAAATTAATAAGACTAGGGTAAGGAGCTTCGAGCAGCTGCGGAGCTTTGACGGATGGAATAATTTAGAAAAAACCAAAATTAATAAGACTTACGAGGAAGCTTTCTTGAAGCCGGTGGAGGTTTTGACCTTCTTGGGTGGGCCTTGGGTAACCCCACCACTACTGTCTGCGAGCTCTTTTCTCCGCGGGATTGACTTGCGGAGTTGGAACTGCATCTACGGCATCACTAGGACCGGTCCGGTGGCCATACCGGGACCTTTTGGGAACTTTAGATAAGGGGTCAACCGAGGCAGAAGTGCCTTGAGTTTTCCCCAATGAAGCTTCGAGGATGGCCGGAGCTGCTTGACGGTTCCTTTCGACGACTTCTTCTTCTCGTCGTCGGTCTTCGAGTCTTTGCGCCTCCGAGCGAGTATCGCCTGGAGCAGCGAGGAGGAGCGGCGGGTCTACCAATGGTCAAGGAGGTAGTACGTTTTCTCGTACTAGGTGCTTGAACCACGGTCCTAGATTTGGTGATTTTCGGGGTTAAGCTAGGAGGTAAAGGAAAGGACCGATCCGAGGGCCATTGATTCGAGACCGGCTTGAACATCTAAAGGAGCGGTATTGTTGGATAATCTTCTCCCCAAGTGTCATTGGGAGGAAGAGGAGGGTGACTCTGTAGTTGTCCATTTTCTGTAATTATAAAGATTGAGTCTTTGTAAGTAAATGATGGTAGTAAACAATAAAGATTTGAAGAAACGGGAAGAGGTGCTTACGGCGTCGCGAGGATTGCATGAGCTGAAAGCCGGACCCACTCTTGTGCATTCGGATAGATCCGGATTCGGCTGCAGCATTTGCTTTATGCGAGCTTCTAACCGCTCCTTGTCGGGAAGAAGGGTTCCATCCAAAGGCATGGCGGTGTCTTCGTTGAAGAGCCAAGCGGGTGCTCTTGCCTTTTAAGAGGTTGAACTCCCCGCACTATGAAGCTCCGGAGAACTGTCTCGGCGATGACACCTCCGACATTCTTTAAGTATCCGATGCAAGCCGGGAGTGCAAGAACTTCATCGTCCTCTTTGAGCTTTTTCCTGGTATCTGCGGTGGAGAAATTCTTGGCTACCTTAGCATTGAAGGCGGGGAGAGCCGGGTCGGGGATTGTCGCGAGAAGAACCATCCCTTTTTCCAATGGGCTATGCTATTGTTCGGGGATAAGGGGAAATATTCGTCTACGCTCCGAGCCTTGGATTCCTACACCGCCAACTGCAGCTCGGCGGTCCGATGACTGAAGCGGGCGAATTTGGAACAAGTACTTGGAATAGCTTGAAGTGGGGGAGAACTCCAAGGAAAGCTTCGCATAAATGAATAAAAAAGGCAATTTGCGGGATGGAGTTAGGGTTAAGGTTCACTAACTCCCATCCATAGAAGAAAAGAAGTCCTCTAAAGAAAGAACGAGCAAGGGAGATCGAGGCCGCGGAGGAAAAAAGCCTTGAAGACTAATTGCTTGAGACTCATCTATACCCCATGGAATTTGACCGGGGGAAGGGACGCTCCGGTTTAAGATGGGTTGATGAGGAAGATACCCATCTCTAAGCTGCTTCATTGAGGGAGGATTACGTGACCTTGCTGTGACCAAGATCTTGGACGCCAAACGGAAGTTGATCGCGAGGAACGAGAGGAAGAAGATGAGGGGACGGCGGTGGATTTCTTCTTGCCCATCTTAAGAGATGGAAAAGGAAAGCTTGAGATTGGTTAATGTGGAAGGAGAGAGCAACGGAACGAAGGCAAATGGCGGGCGGGTATGAGCTTTTGGGAGCGGGGTTGACCTAAGTCGACCTTTCGTTTCTTTTATAGACACCGGGATGGGCCCGGGGGCTGAAAAGTTATTGGGCCATTTTAAGAGGCTCGAGGGATTGTCGTAACTATGCAATTATGACCTAACGGCCATAAGGAAGTTAATGATCTGTTATCTGCGTTAATTATGACTTAACGCTCATAAGAATAAGCCGTCGTGCTTTTATGAAAGTAAAAAGCGGTCTGAAATATGGAAATTTTCAGATGAAAATTAAAGTTATGCTGAATTTTATAACTCGGTAGTATGAGAGAGTTAGATTTTACATCACTCGGTGATAAAGGATGTCTTAGGCTATGGGTGTTAATCATCCGGCTGATTATAGGTTTTGGAGACTCGAGTCGTCTGTGAGAATATAGGGAATAAACTGGTCCGATCAACCAGAATTTTGGTTCTTAGTGAGATTTCACTAAGTGGATTATGAGTTCGAGGCTGATTTAGGCAATCTGTTAAGTGAAATTGGTGAAAATATACAAGAGATATGAAATTCGACCGGTATGACCGGTCTGGAAAATATGTTCTTGGCAAAAAATTGCTGAGAGGAATGTGATTTGATGGGAAATAATATAGCATAGTCTCTCAAGAAAGACTCTTGCATTATTTGTGATTCCCAAATGATACAAAAGTCGGGGCTATACCTAATTAGGTGCACCGACCGGTGCACCGTACTCAAGCACCGAGGCTAGTGTTGGCTGACAAACCGTTCGAGTCTAAGCCATACGCATACCTATACGTCAAGCCGGGTCGAGGATTGAGAAAAACCGGATGTGTTTGTCGGTGCATTCGGCATCAACAAAATGGTCGGGTCGACTCAATCTTCGACGCCTTTCTTCGACTTCCCTCACCGAGGAAATTCGATTCGAGGCTATTCCCATTGACGGAAGGGAGCGGAGGCCCCGGCTCCCTTCCTATCGGCTTATTGTCCGAGCGAAGCGAGGTAGAAACGTTCCTTCCCCCAAGGGGAGGGTTGTTTATACCGAAGCGAGCGAGTCACTACTAAAAGACAAGCTAAGCTGAAGCAATCAGCGACCGTAGGGAGATTATTGCGAACTTAGCGAGTCTTAGCGCGCGTGCATATAAATAGAACACACATACGCGTGCGTGTATAAATAGCACACGCACGCACACCCGCATACGCACGCATACACACATGCACTTCTACGAAGTAGAAGTCAATACAACAACCTTCTTTAACAAAACGAGCTACATCTCGTTTTTCCAATCACTCTAGTATCATCTATCGCGTGCATACATGCGCACGCATTTTCGAGCAGTTTATTAAAAACAACCAGGCGGTCTGTAGAGATCTTGGAAGTGGAAAAAAATGGAAATTGAAAGAAGGGGTCCGAAGAAATTGCATATTAAAGGAAATAATGAAGAACCAACTAGTGGACTCTTGCATTATTTGAAAAGAGTTCAAATGATCCAAGAGTCGGGGGCTATACCCAATTGGGTGCGCCTAGTCGGCGCACCGTGAGAAGAATAAACTACGATTACCTAATTAGGTGATATGAAGGGTGAAAAACAATAATTTTTTGGGCTTCTTATAAAGCACATGTGAAGAAAAAAGAACGAGTCTGCAGCAGATTGGAGTTCTTTTTAATTTTACCATGAATAAAGACCAACGAGCGGAAGAGCTGGTTAGTCTTATTCAAGGTTAAATCAAAAATTTCTCGGGAGCTGCTTGTCGTATACTTGCCTTATGGGTATACGGATGATGAAGGAATGGATACGCGAGAGACATGGTGGCAAATTAAGGAAGATAAAGATGATGGCGGTAGGCAACGGACGGGTCCTCGACCGGTGCGGGATAACAGAAGATCATGTATATCGGTATGGAAACAAGGCGGATACTAAGACTGGTGTACAATGACTTGAGGAGCAAGTTATTGAACAATTTGTAGTCCGATTAGAACTACGAATCAATAAAGAAACTTAGAAATAGAACTCCATATATGTAATTCATGTAATCGACTAGGACTCTGCACTGTAACCCGGCTCCCCGGACATATAAGGCGGAGCAGGGACCCCCGAAAACTCTACGAGATCTTGCAATTAGCAAATCGCTAAAGGCAATACATAACATACGGGACGTAGGGTATTACTCTCAATTCGAGGGGCACCGAACCTGTCTAAAATCGCGTGTTCCTGTGTGTTACGTGTGTTGCACCATCGAATTCCACGCTCGTGAGGGACCGGGTAGTACTAGTGCCGAGTTTAAGACTCGACATACGGTACGTTCAAACTTGTTCAACTAAGCCGACAACGGTACGGTCCTTGGCCAGACACGAGACGGGGCTACCACCTTGCAAGACCTCATCTCTGTCTTGCCCTTTCTCCTACGGAGCCCGTCCGGTCTCAACTTCATTCACACTCTCTTCATCTTAGTGTCAACACAAAACCCTTAAAGCCTCCATGCTTTAAGATTCCCTAAAACATATACCGTTATGACTATGAATTAAGTTTAGCCTCTATTGAGCTACTCGTACCGAGTATAGTATAAACAAACGGAACCCTACCATAATGCAACTAGGGTATCAACATTCCCTAACACCTAATGCACAAAGATAACTCAGCTATGTGATAAAATAAAATATTTAAAAACATAGGTAGGATGCACCGGGGCTTGCCTTGATACTTGTTCGGAGTTAGCTTCCTCGGCGCGTGGGTCGACCTCTAGATTCCCGTCTCCGACTCGACCTCCGGTGGAACCTCGATCACCTCGGAACCTAGATCGACCAACAATGCGTTGCGAATCACAATCATGTATGCATGAATGATCACGATGAAATTATGCAAGGGTTTCATTAATTAAGTCCAATAATTAATAATTAATAATTAATGCTTCGTCACCTTGGTTAATTAATAAATCACGAATAAGCATGTTCATTAAGCGAGTAATTAACAATTGGTTATGCTGATTAATAAATGCTTAATCAAAGTTATTAAGTATTATTTAGTCCTGTTCTTTAATTAAGTTCACTAATTACTTAGGTTTAATAATTAATAATTATTCTGGTTTATTAAGTAACAAATAAATCATTACTTTAAGTGACATGTGATAACAGAATAATTAAATTGGAATCACATAAAATGATAAAGTTTAAGTTTAATTTTGAAAAAAAATTCCATAATTAATTTCGTCTGCAAGTATCTCCTTCATCTAATTAAATTATTTTTCTTCATTAAATATTTAATTAACATAAAATAATGGCTTTTCTTTAAACAAAGAAAGTGATTAAATACTATCTATGAAATAAATTTACTCAAAATAAATATTTTATTTCACAAATAAATAGATCTTATTTTTCTGTGTCTAACAAACTTGGTTTGGCATTTTTCTGATTTTTACTGAATTTTCTACGAATTTTTGAAATTTGAAAGGGGCTCTGTGCCACACGCCGGGCCACGGCGTGGCCACACCAAATCCCAGCGTGGCCACACGCGCGCGTGGCCGCAGTGGGACCGCGACGGCGCGGCCGCCGGCGATGGCCGGAGACGGCCCAAAGCTTGCCGCAAGACTATCTATGTTATCAACTCGACATGGCGGACCTAGTGGTGATGACGCGCTCACATGAGCTTGACCGGAGATGCGCCGGCGGCGAGGTCCGGACGCGGCGGCGGTCCGGCACGGTGTGGAACTCGATAGATAGCTCAAAATTTAGGGAAAAACGACATGGAGCTACTACGGTACATGGGCAAGCTCGACGCGAGGCCCCGGAAGCTTGAGCAAGCTCGGAAAGGGTGGCTCACCGTGAAGGGTGCGGCGGCGGTGAGGAAACTCCGGAGAAGATGGCGAAATCCCGACGCTCCTGCACGGCACATGCTACGGTGAGGGTGCGGGTGTAGAGGGGACACTTGCGCACCTCTAGGAAGAAAAAGGACCAAAAATAACTCACGGGAGCGGACGGATTGTGAGCCGCGGCGATGGCGGTCTCGTGGGGCTTGAGGGTGAGCGGTGGCTCGGAGAGGAGCAGGGGGTTCCGGCGGAGTCCGCGGTGGGGTTGGCTCGGACGGAGGATGGCCGGAGTAGCCCGGCGACGGTGGAGCAGGGAGTGCGGCAATGGTGGTTGAGAGAAAAAATGAGAGAGGAGGAGATAAGGGCGAGCCGGGGAGTCTTATCCCGGCGGAGAGGCGGTGAAGCCGCCACGCAGCTGCGTGGCTGCTAAGCGACGGGGTGGTGAGGCGGCGTGGCGGCCCGGCCGAGGCGGCATGGTGCAGGCGGTGGCGAGAGCGCAGGAGAGAGAGGAAGCAGAGACGGCGCCGGGCCCGGTCGCAGCGGTTTTGCAAAAAGGCCCTTCTCCTTTCGCGAAATTAAAAAGTGATCTTCCCGAGCTCCAAAAATTCCCAAATTTTTCAGGGGTCTTAATGAAAATATTTTAGGCACTTTTCCTATTGAGTCCAGGTTAAGGTTCCAAATCATTTTTGGATTAAAAACTCATAGTTAAATTAACAAAAGAAGCTTTGTTTATTTCTTGTAAATATTTTTACAAGGCAAAATAATTTTAGGAGATTTTTATAAATCTTTATTTATGACATTTGAGCCAAAGAAAATGTTAAACATATATTTTATTCTTATTTCATTTCTTTTTAAGCATTTTCTTTATTCTATACCTCTTTTGATATTTTATGTGTATGTTCTTAACATAAAATTTGATATCTTCAAAAATGCAACAACATGATGCAATGCTCATGATGACATGAAATGTATTTATTTTTCCGAGAGTTGTTACAACGAGAGTAGGTCCGGCCTTCAGCTCGTCCAACCCCGCGATCCTGTAAGTATCTCTTTCTTTTTCTTCAAATGTTGCTATTTTTAACCGTCATTCTCTTACGCGAACTCAACCATTCAATACGGAAAATGGACAACTACAGGAGTCACCCTCCTCTACCTCTCAACGATATTTGGGGAGAAGATTATGCAAACAATACTGCTCCCCGGTTGTTCAAGCCGGTCCGACCCAAAGGCCTTCGGACCGGTCCTTCCCTCTCGCCTCCCGAGCATAGCCCCAAAAATCTCCAAATCCGGGATCGTGGTTCAAGCGCCTAGTACAAGGAAACGTACTACTTCCTTGACCATTGGCGGACCCTCTCGCTTCTTCCGCTGCACTCGGTGATACTCGCTCGGAGGCGCGAAACTCGAAAATCAACGAAAAGAAGAAGAAGCCGTCGAAAGGGATCGCCAAGCGGCTCCGGCCGTTTCGAAGCTGCATTAGGGAAATCTCAAGGAACTCCTTCCTTGATCGACCCTTTATCCAAAGTTCCCAAGAGGTCCCGGTATGGCAACCGGACCGGTCCCGTGATGCATGAGAAACAGTCCCAACGCCGCAAGTCAATCCAGCGGAAAAAGGACTGCAGAAAGAAGTAGTGGGGACAACCAAGGTCCCCCCAAGAAGATCAAGACCTCCACCGGCTTCAAGAAAGCTTCCTCGTAAGTCTTCTATATCACTAGCTCTTTTCCGAATCGTATCTACCCCGGTCTTATTACACTTGCTCCTCTTCGCAGGATCCCTTCTAATTTCCAATCTAGCATAGCTAGTTTTTTAAGAAATAAAGCTTCCACCCCAGCTCCGACAAGTGGTGTTTCTACTACCGCTCCCGCCGCATCTCCGACCAAGCAACCTCCCTTCCAAAGCTCAAAGTGCGGCACCCACAAAGGAACTCCCTACCGCCTCAAGCATAGAAGCTTTGTCCCAAACAACCGAAGAGCAAAGCACCAATATTGAAAGTTCATCTTCCGGCAACCCTAATCCCCAAGCTACCTTGTTTCAAATTCCTCCGGAGCTCTCATTGGGACCAGTCCGGGTGGAAGAAATTCCTCGCCGACCTAGGACAACACGCAAGTCTCCGGGAGAACCCGGATCGGCGAAAATGGTAGTCGGAGATGTGGAGGTGGACAGCTTCTAGTGGAGCTAGAACATTTACTCGCAACAGCTCAATGGGACGCCCTCCGAGAAGAAGAGGCCCCGAAGAACTTCTCGGAATCCGGCCGAGTACGTTCCTCTGCTTTAATGGTTTCTTCAAGCAATTTCCTTTTAATTATTAAATCTCTCACTTCTTCCTTCTTTTAGGTTCTCCTGAAAAGCTCGAAGCTAAGATCGCTATAATCGCTCGCTCTGGAGGAAGAGCTATGCGCCAATCATGAGCGATTGGTCGAACTGGAATCTCGGACCGCCGATCTGAAATCCAGGAAACCGATCTGCGAGAGAAGGGAGGCCAATCTGCTAAACACCCATCGGTTGATGGAAGAATGCCGGCAAGAGATCATCAAGCTCCGCCAAGTTATCCGAGTAATACTTTTAATTTTACCTATATATTCCATATTTTTCCTTGTTGCCTTCCTTTCCGACCGGTCCCACTCTTTATCTCGGCGCTTGAAAACCTCGTTGCCGCTCACAAGAAGGTCGAAGAAGTCCTTTACGAGAAGGCAGCCGCTCAAGAGCAAGCACTTGAAGAGGGCTCTCGTGTCGAAGAGCAACAAGCGGCTCGAATTGGAGAACTAGATGGCGAGCTTACCGCCAAAGATATCATCTTAGCTCAAGCACTTCGCTCCAACAAGATGCTTGGAAACGGAAAATGCTCACTTAAAGGCTGAACTAGTCGAAGCTTTAGAAGCAACAAAAACAGCGCAGACAGAGACAAGGAGAGCGCTCCGAGGACCGCCCATGAATCTGCTCAACTTGCTCCAAAAGCAAAAGAACGCGAGATCCGGCGTCCGCTAAAGATTGAAACCAAGCTAAGAGAATCCAATACTAACATCAAGGGCAGATTCGGAGCTGCAGAAACCGGGCATAGGCGTAAGTCCCTTTTTTCTTATTCATTCTTATGAAATTCTTTTAAAGATACTCGGTCCGCAGCAACATCTTTCTCTTATATTTTCGCTTTTTCCGGAACTTGCTGCGGGTACAATACGAACATTGGAGTATCTCAATGGCGGTCAAACCATTGATCCCAATGAGATAGATCTTGAATCCGCCATTTGGGCCTTCCCCGGAAGAATCAAGGAGCACTCTAAGATGGCTGCCGCTGCTGGAGGAGGCCATATTGCTGCCATAATCCAATCTTGGACTCCGATCGAAGATTGTGATTTCAACTTCATTGAAGATGGCGCCCACCCGGACACTATCGAAGACCGGTTCAATGAGTTGAAGAATTCGCTCATTGGTACCGTTTCGGAATTGATAGAAGATGTTCCTGTTGATCCGGCGGGTGTTCCTCCGAATGTAGCGCCAGCAGCCTTTGCTCTGGATCAAGATGCTCGGAGACGCAGCAGCCGCTGCTAAGCGGACGATAGAAGATGCATTTGAAGATCTTGATGCTGATTTGCCAATATCTTCTTCGATTCCGAAGAAATGCTAGATGATAGACTAGAAGAAAATCCTAAGACCGATGATACCGGTACTTCCAGCGGTCCAGACTTAGTGAATTTTGTAATAGGGCCATCTTGATTTTGTAATCAAACATCTTGATGATCACGTTGCTTATATTATTAAATACCAGTTGCTTTTCTTTCCTATATGAATATCTGGATTCACCATCATACTTACTAACTTATTTACTTAAGACATGATGGTTATTTCAGCTAAAAATAATTATGATCAAACTACGGCTCTAATCAGCACGAGATCACAATTCATAATTATAGCTTACTTTAACAAGATCATGTAACATAAGCAAAAAAGCTAGGTTGTAAGATTTTAAGATTTCACAGATCGCTCTTAGCACAGTAGATCTACCAATCGAGTATTCATAAGAAGAATGCTATACAATTTCCTTTCCTGAATATACCAGTCTTAAACTAAAATTTAAATAGACCGCTCTCAACACAGACAATCTGCCAACTAAATGACTGGTCTTATTATTCAAGAATAACAAAATATCATAGACTGCTCTTAATATAGCAGCCCCTGGCTCAATAATTTAATTCAAAATTAAAATATGGAGACACAAAAAACAAACACATTATCATTAGACAAAATTACTTTATTATAATATGAAAAGCTTTACAAGAAATACTCTTAAGTATAAAAACGACGAAGCTGATCAATGTTCTAAGAATTTGGAATCTCTTCTTCCTCCAAAGTCGTAAGCCTATAAGCCCCGGTCCGGAGACCGATTTAACCAAAAACGGTCCTTCCCAGATCGGTGACAACTTATGCCTGTTCTTGTTAGATCGAATCTTTCGAAGAACCAGGTCTCCTACTTGGAACTCCCGTGTTCGAACATTGCGATCATGATAACGCCGCAATCCTCGATGATATTTAGCAGCTTGAATTAAAGCTTGGTCCCTCAATTCTTCCGCAGCAACCAACTCAACCTCGGCATTGGTCATCATATTTCTTTTCATCGTAGTATTGTACCCGAGCTGACACCATATTCACTTACGTAGGTAGCATGGCTTCGGATCCATACACCAAAGAAAAAGGAGACCGCCCGTAGCTCTACTAACATTAGTGCGTAAACCCCAAAGTACCCAAGGCAGTTCCTTAGCCCACTTTCCTGCATAAGGCTTCAATCGGTCAAAAATTCTAGTTTTAAGACCGGTCAAAATCATGCCATTAGCTCGTTCCACTTGTCCATTGCTTTGTGGGTGTGACACCGACGCATATTGTATCTTAATTCCCAAACTCTCAAGCATAATCTTTGAAGAACTCGAAGTGAATTGAGGCCCATTATGAGTAATAATACTGTATGGGACCCCAAAACGCACGAAGATGTTCTGCAAAAACTTTATCGCTCGAGCTGTAGTTGTACTAGTAACTCGCTTCGACCTCAATCCACTTGGAGAACTTATCTACTGCCACAAAAATGTGCGTAAATCCTCCCGGCGCCCTCTTGAAAGGTCCAACAATATCCAACCCCCAAGTAGAAAAAGGCCAAGTCATTGGAATCAGCTGCAACTCATGAGTCGGGGTATGAGGCTGCCTAGCAAAAAACCGACATCCCCGACAATTCTTAACCACTCTGTGTGCATCATCCGTCGCTATAGGCCGGTAAAATCCTTGTCCGAACACCTTCCCAACTAGCGTCTTTGAAGAAGCATGATTTCCACAAATTCCCTTGTGCGCGTCTTCAAGCAATTGAATGCCATCGGAAACCGATACACATTTCATCAAAATATTAACTCCACGCCTATATAACTCTCCTTGGAGAATTAAATAACTGCGCGCTCTAACCTCTAATCTTTGCTTCTCCACCTTATCTTCTGGAGTTTTACCCGATCGTAGATAATCAAGGCATGGAGTACGCCAATCGGAATCAATAATCATAACGTCAAGTGCCCGAATATCTTCAGCGTTGATTTCATTCACTATCTTATCCGGTAAGATCGCTTCTTTAGACTCGGTCCTCCAAGACCAATTTCTCCTCCTTGTTCTTCAACACTGCTTCATCCACGATTTACGTAATAGTAGACTTGCACTCCATCTTTTTGGACGGCTTATCCAATACTTGAAGGAAAACACCAGGTGGAACTGCTTGTCTTGAAGACCCCAGTCTAGCTAACTCATCCGCAATGGAATTATTTCCGCGCAGTATATGAGAAAATCGCAAACCATCAAATTTATCTTCAAGTTTCCTAACCACTTGACGATAAGCGATCATATGATCATCATGAACATCCCACACCTTGTTAACTTGACTTATCACCAACATTGAATCACCATATATGTCTAATCGTCCGACTCCCAACGAAATAGCTACTCGAAGCCCATGAAGCAAAGCTTCATACTCCGCAGTATTGTTGGAGGCTCGGAAATGCATTTGTAATACATATCCGAGGGGTTCCTTCGCGGGGTGAGAAGTACGACCCCGACCCCGCGCTCGAAAGCTGTAGGGATCCATCAAAGAACATCTCCCAATACTCCAACGTTTGAATCTCCCGTGGGACTTGTGTCTCCAACCACTATGTTATGAAATCAGCTAAAGCCTGTCCTTTGATAGTTGTTCGCGAAGAAAACGTAATTTCATATTGGCCAAGTTCTATAGCCCACTTAGCATCCTGGCCAATCTGCTTCTCGGTTTCGGACAATATCCCCAATGGCAAACCCAGTCTTAACTTCAATGGGATGCGCTTGGAAATAATGTTTAAGCTTCCGAGAAGTTATCACTACAGACATATATTAACTTCATGAATCGGAGATACCGCATCTTTGATTCAGTAAGAACTTCACTTACAAAATATACCGGATGTTGCACTAATTGCATATGTCCTTCTTCCTTCCGATCGACCGCCGAACCGTGCTCACCACATGGGTTGTTGCGGAGATATACAACTGAATAATCTCGTCCGCTCCGGCGGTACCAATACTCGGAGGGTTGCTAAGATACTCCTTGAGTTGATCAAGCGCAGCTTGCGCTTCATCTGTCCACTCAAACTTATCTTGCTTTTTGAGCAACTTGAAGAACGGAAATCCACGTACTCCTAGTCTTGAGATGAAACGGCTGAGAGCAGCCATACTGCCCGTCAACTTCGGACATCCTTCAAGCAGCTCGGGGGTTTCATGTTAATGATCGTCCGGATTTTTCTCGGTTAGCTTCAATGCCTCTCCATGACACCGAGATAACCCGATAACTTCCTAGAACGAACTCCGAACACACATTTTCCGGGTTGAGCTTCAAGGAAAAATTCCACAGATCATCGAAGGTCTCTCGCCGGGTCGAGAGAAGATCCTCGGTTTTCGAGATTTTACCACTATGTCATCGACGTAAGCTTCGCGTTCCTTCCCAATTACGAATCCAAGCAACGTTGTATGCCGCGCCGATATGTAGCTCCGGCATTTTTAATCCAAATGGCATAGTCGTGTAGCGATACGCTCCGAAGGGGGTGATAAACGCGGTCTTTATTTGATCCTCAACTCTCAGCGGTATTTGATGATACCCTGAATAAGCATCAAGGAAACAAAGACGCTCGTAGCCAGCGGTCGAATCAACAACTTGGTCAATCCGAGGCAGCGCGAAAGGGTCTTTGGGGCAAGCTTTGTTGAGATCGGTATAATCGACACACATTCTTAATTCTTTAGTGTTCTTTTTTGGTACAAGGATCTGGATTGGCAAGCCAATCTGGATGATACACCTCCCTAATGAACTTAGCTGCTAACAACCTAGTTATCTCTTTCTTGATGGCCTCCTTGCGGTCTTGAGCAAACCTCCGGAGCTTCGTTTCTGCGGCTTCGCATCGGGACGCACTAACGGTGCGTGCTCAATCTTCTCCCTAGGAACACCCGGCATGTCGGAAGGCTGCCATGCAAAGATATTCCTATTTTCCTGGAGGAAAAGAATGAGCGCGCTTTCCTATTTATCCCCCAAGTCAGCCCCTATATGGGTGACCTTGGAGGGGTCCGACTCATCAAGCTGAATAGTCTTGGAAACTACTGCATCGGCTTTCAATTTCTCCTTTGCAACCTTCTTGACTGGAACTTCATCTTCTAATCTTGCTCGTACCTCTAGAGTTTCAGCTGCTTCTCCGATTTCTCGACGTTCATCCTCCGAATTGGCCCGAGTGGCCAGCTCTGTGCTATGTACTTCACAAGCATCAGCGAGTCTTGATATCACCTCGGAATGACAGGACCCCATTTGGTCCTGGCATCTTCAACATCAAGTACCGATAATTCGGGATGGCCATAAATTTTGCCAAAGCCGGTCTTCCGAGTATCGCATGAGACGCCGAGTCAATGTCAGCTACCGGAAGATAATATTCTCCCTCCTGTAGTTCTCCTTTGTCCCAAAAATCACCGGCGAGAGAAATCTACTCTAAAGGATAGCTGTTCCGCCGGGTATTATACCATGAAACGGCGAAACGCTGCGCTCCAAATCAGCTACGAGAGGCCAAGCTCGCGGCAGAGTTTTAGCAAACAAGATATTCGAGCAACTTCCTCCATCAATGAAAGTTCTCTTCAATCGCACCTTGTGAACAATGGGGCCAGGATGAGCGGATATTTACCGGCTTTCGGCAATACCTCCGGATGATCAGCCCTGCTGAAGGTGATGGGCACCTCGGACCATCGTAGATATTCGGGAGTGGCGGGAGCAACGGCGTTAACCTCTCGAAATGCAAATTTTTGCTTTCGCTTTGACTCATATGCATCCGGACCTCCATAGGTCATGTTCACCTCTTGAGCCGGTTCTTGAAAGCCTTCGTCATCCTCATTGTCATCACGCTCCTTATCCTTGCCCTTGTCGTCTCTCCGATTCCTATGAGCGGAATGGGGTGCAACCTTCAAGGCGAACCGAGCAAACGGCCTTAACAGAAAGCACTCCTTAGCTTTATGATTCCCATTATGAATCATGCAAGGGCCATCTAGAAGTGTTTCAAATGACAATCGTTCTCTTGGGCCTCTCTTAGGAGGTGCCGGCCGATCTCCTCCATGAGGCCGGTCAACAGCTGCAACAAGGTGATCGGCCTTGCGCTTATTGTTGTTCTTGGATCCGGACTGGTTGCCTTGGTCATGCTTCGGTTCCTTCCCTTTGTTCCCGTGCAAATTGACCAAGTTTGATTCACCAACGAGCGTAATCGTCCGCTATCTTGAAGCACTCGACGCCGTCATGGTAAGATTCCGATTTCGCCTTCCAATCTTGTGAACTAACGCTTCACTTCGGACGCCGGCTTGAAACGACGCAATTACTTACCGATCGGGAACATTGGGGATTAAGGCCTTCTTGTTGCGTAAACGCTCGATGAAGTCCGTGAGAGTCTCGTCGGGCTTCCGCTTCACCTCGTTGAGGTCGAAGTAATTCCATGGCTTCTCACAAGTTGCCCGGAAGTTTTCCACGAACTTTTTGGTGAGGTCACCCCAGGAAGAGATAGATCTCTCGGGTAGGGATTGCAACCATAAGCGTCCAGCCTGCTCCATGCACATAGGCGGGTAATTAGCTAGCACAAACGTATCTCCTCCCTGCCGACCGAATAACGGTGGTGTACATACGAAGCCACTCGGCGGGAGGTGCTTTACCATCATACTTATCAATGGCCCCGGGCTTAAATCCCCGGGGTATTTATAATTGCGTAAATCTCGCGTGAAAGCGGGGATCACGGAGTATTCATCATCCTGCGGACCGGTCCGGACCGGTGACGGAGATCGACGGCTACGGCGATGCCGATAATTACGATCCCCGTCATCGTCGGAGTAGTCATAATAGCGATCATCTTGATATCTATCTCCTAAACCACCCCGACCATCATTATTCGCTGGCTCCGCGTGCCGTGAAGGAGGCGGAGGTGGAGGCGGAGGTGCCGCTTGACGGTCATTGTTCGCTGGTTCCTCATGTTGCGATGGAGGCGGGGGCGGAGGTGCCGCTTGACGATCATTATCAACGCGTCGGGGTTCTCCGTCTCTATCCCGGTTGTCTCGCCCTCTTCGATCTCTAGTGTCACGACGATCATCTCTTCCGGGCCATTCATCCCGATGAGTATGTCGATTACTATGGCCTCGATGATCATTGCGCGGATGATTTCCGCTCGGGGCGGCGCCGAAGCGACCGGCCCGCGACGTGGCGTGTTGTTCAAACGCGGGCGTGGCGGGACAAGATCCCGTGGACGATCATCAACATGTCCAGTCCATCGCCTCTCATCTTCTTCATGTCTTCTGCGTTCTTCCGCCCTCTCTGCATGGCGATCGATCCGCACGTTTCGAATGTCACGATTATCATTGAGTGGTACGCGCAAATCTTGATCCGGAGCCCGCTCATGTGCATCTGCGATCGGGGTGTGTCGGGGTCCAAGCCTTCCACCGGAAGAAGCTCCTTCAGACCGGGCTCTTGCCGGCCACTGCGAGTGGGAACGCGAGCGACTAGAAGATTCCGCTCGATCATGGACGAGCTGATTTGTTTGTAGAGCTGCTGCGTCTACCAAATTCAATGCGCGCTGCAATCCTGGCATGGCGTTGAAGACTTCTTCCGGTATTGTCTCGAGAATTTACTTCACTCCCACAATATTATGGACTGGTGATGTGAAGACTCAAGCGCCATTCATCTCCACTTCCATGGAGCTTAAATCCAATGCTCGATGGAAGAACGATGGCGTCTTCCGCTGCGACATCCCCGTCGATCGTTATATCCCGGGAGGTTTCTTCGGGGTCTCCGGACTGCCCCGAAGCGGTCCGATGGCGAGGGGAGCGATCGCGAGAACGCTTCCTCCCGCCCGACTAGTACCGACTACGTTTGCGCGGTGATTCGCGGCCGAAGGTTGCGGAGGTCGTTCATATCCGTCCGCTTCATTGTCTTCGCGTTGGCGGTTGTTAGCTTCGTCTTCTGCCATCCTAGCTGCTTCAGCAGCAGACTTCCTCGGGAGTAAGTTCTTGAAGAACCGGGCCCGTCATGAATACTTGGAAAAAGGCCGGAAACCCTTCTTTGAAGTCTTTATCGGGCTCATGAGAGCGACTTATCCTCGCGGACCGGGTTCCGGTGCTGGGATGCGAGCGGTCCGATGGTTCACGCTAAAGCTGCGTCGAGTCCGCAAGGTTCCAAACAAGAAGTACCGATCGGAGCGGTGATCGCGCTTCAAAAGCTGCGGCTCGGCTACAGGTCGGATTCGTCAAAAGCAACTTTCCGGCAGAATCAGCTTCGAAATCAAGGGACCCGAAGCGGATCTTGAAGCCGGGGACGAAATCGACGATGAACGAAGAAGCCATCGAACTCGCCGGGAACTCGCCGGGACCCCTTCCTGGCGCGCCAAATGTTGAGTCTTAAACTCGGCACTAGAACTACCCGGTCCCTCACGAGTGTGGAATTCGATGGTGCAACACACGGAACACACAAGAACACACGATTTTAGACGGGTTCGGAGCCTCTCGAATTGAGACTAATACCCTACGCCCGTATGTTATGTATTGCCTTTAGCGGATTGCTAATTGCTAGATCTTAGAGAGTTTTTTGGGGAGTCCCCGTTCCGCCTTATATATCCGGGGAGCTAGGGTTACATGCGAGTCCTATTCGATTACACGGATTATATATATGGGAGTTCTATCTCTACCTTTCTTTATTGATTCGGAGTCCTAACGGACTACAAATCACTCCTTAACTTGCTTCTCAAGCCATTGTACGCCGGTCTTAATATCCGCCTTGTTTCCATACCGGTATACGGGATCTTCTGCTACCCCGGACCGGTCCGTGACCGATCTGTTGACTATTTCCACCTTCTTTATCTTCATTAGTTTGTTACCATGTCTCCGCGTATCCATTCCTTTACCATATGTATACCCGTAAGGCAAGTATACGACAGCGTCAACCTCCACGTCGTGATGACTTCGATTCGATGGCTCGGACCCAGATTTTGATGTGGGCAATCCTCCTCTTGCCAAGCGGCAAGCTGTAGGAGGTGGAATGGGGTCTAGCGCTGTTGGTCAAGGCATAGGAAAAGGGAAGGGCAAGGGAAAAGGAAAGATTTTTGCTAGGCGCCCTCCTCCTCGCTCCCGTGTCCGGTGAAGAAGATGAAGAGGAGCAGGGTGGTCCGTGGGTGGTGACAAGCTGGTTCTTGCCCGCTGCTCGGCCTTTGCAGGGAAATGTTAAGTATCGGATGAGGCCACCTCTAATCGGTGGAGATGCAGGGTACAACATCCCTTTCTACAGGGATGAAGTCTTCTTGGATCACACACAAGCTGAATGGTATAAGTGTGTGATGAAGCTGAAAAATAAGATCATTGGAATGAAGTGGATTGATTGGGAGTGGATGGAACGGCGAGAATGATCCGGTATTCAATCAAATCAGATCCGAGTGTGCTGCTAGGAACCTAGTTGGAATCATGGGACTTGAGCATACATGGAACACGAGTTGGTGGCTCGGTTTTATGCCACCTTATGGCTTGAATTTGATGAAGAGTGTCAAGAGGATTCCATCATGCATTGGTCTCTTGATGGAAACAGATTTCAAGTTACATATGGTCGGTTCGTTGAGATTCTGGGATTTGATCACGGTGATGCAATCAAGAACAATGTCAACGTGTTTGATCCACCGGATGATGCATTCTTGGAGTTCATGTATGACAGTAGATATGGAAAGCAAAAGGGCGTGATCATTGGGACTCACTTCGGGCTGCACCCCTACTACCGTGTTCGAACAACATGTTCAAATGGACTTTAGATCCAAAGATAGGGGATGCATCCTCTTTGCTAGCTACAGTGAAGACTCTTCCGTGTGCCATGCGGCCCGGAGCTAAGCCGTTTTGTGTGTTCGAGCACGTTTGGACTACTATCATAAATCACTCTTACACTCACAAGGCCAGCTTGCCCTTTGCTCCCTTCATCATGAAGATGATTCGAGTAGGTTGTTGGGATTCAGTTTGTGCATGATGGAGACCATCCACACCTCCATCCCAAGAAGTTCCCTCTTCTCCCCACTCCTCATGGATCTCCGAGTGGGACGAGCAGCACCTCCACTCCCTCCACCGTCGGCTCGGACAGCTAGAGATGCTCCCACCTCCTCCTCTCGCAGGACTCGCAGCAAGTCCGGCTTCGTTAGCTCAGTCCTCGAGAAGATCTTTTGCATGTGCAAGGCCAATAGTGATGATATCCGTCGGATGAGGATGGAGCAGCGGCGCATAAATGAAGGCCATCACCGCTATCTTACTCACCTCGCTCGACGAGCAGCAGCAGCCACCTCCTCTTCCATTGGACTTTGCTCC
>JAUNZO010000322.1:0-181798 GCA_031894775.1 Chloris gayana | reverse complement strand
ATCAGAAATTGCGGTGCCAACTAGGCAGCAATAGCCTGAGTAAACGAAACCGTTCCTTTTCCTGGATATCAAACCCACACGGTTTTTAACCACACCAGGTGAGCTATTTTGTTGCCTCAGTAAATTACCCATTGATTGACCCACGGTTTTGGGATTAGAGTCCATTATATTAATGGAAGGTCAACATGAAGGTCACGTTAAATACATTAATACAACAACTCACCTTCCGCAAAAGGTTGACGAATTTTAGTATGATGCTTCAAGAACATCATGCTGTGTGATCTGAATTATCTTGTAGAATACGAGCAATGTATCTAGTAGAATATGTATGCACCAGACCACTCAACTAAGCACAGACTTTTGATCACCTAAACTAAATAATTTTGAGTCTATAACAAGCTCAAAAGGAGAGAGAGTTATCTTGTGATCACAAGATCTTCGGGAATGAAAAACTGTGTTCATAAATAGTATTAGTTTATTTATTATGGTAAAAAATCCTGACAGTATATATTGAATTCATCCGCCATCAAAATTATAAACAATGCGCCATATAGTGTCTCAGCTTATTTTCCTATTGCAAATAGTGACATTTTCAACACAGTCGACCCCTCATGAAATTGGATTGTCCATTATTAATTTTCTCCTTACTTTTAGCTAGCCTGATAGCAAGTTTGTTACAAAAGTGAAGTCTGTGAACCATAAAAACCATGGTTATTTTCTATTTGATTACCTTAGTAGCAAATATTGTGTTTGATCATAATATTATGCAACTAAAGTATTTTGGTTGCAAATCATATTATGCTTGAACCATAAAATTAGCTACAGTTTACAACTAGCTTAGCCACCGGTAGGAAACAACATCATGACCGTGAGAGAACCAAATATTTATGAAATTAAGCTACCTTTCATGGAAACAATATTGTGCTTTCAACAAAAACTTGGAAATTAATTATATGTAATCAATCGTCAGCCTTTTTTTCCAGTGATAAGCTTTTATCTGCTAATTCCACTGAGTATTGCAATTTATCAATCGAAGCTGGTGAACCATAAATACTTGACTATTTGCTACTGGATCAACACGATAGCAATTATATATATTGATGTGAGTGACCATGACATTATGTAACTAAAGTACATTGATCACAAATATTTTATATTCTCCGACAAATAATCTATGTCCAAGACAGATATCTATAATTACATCATGTTCTCATTGCAAAAGTCATTACAGAAAAAAGTACATCATGTGATTTCCCTATAAGCCTTTCATCACAATGGTGCATTACATTATTTGAACAAAAGACAATTGTTACTCGAACGGAGTTCCAGTAAAATAAAGAAACCAATATGTGAGAGTATATTTTGCTATTTCATTTACATTTTACTCACAAAGGCACAAATTACAGGTATGGTTCACCTAAAAGCACCGACACTACTAGAGATGCAACTGCATAAAGCATATATTTTTGTAGAAAATAAGTACAAATTAGAAATACATCCAGGTGCTTTACAGCAACATGTACAATTTCCCTTTGCAGGTAGATTGCCTCTGTTGTCGGATGGCATCCGACTAACTTTGAATTTGCCATCTACAACACGCTGAGTGTCCAAGATCTGATCCAATGATCATGGCCACTTATTTCATGATATTTGCAAAAAAAAAAAAAAGAGAAAGGATTATTAGATTCCGGAAAATAAATAAAGGAGTTGTGTTTTGCTTGAGAACAAATACATGATCTTGATCAGCAGTGCTATACTAATCAACAGTAACCTTTGGGATCTCCGGCAAACTATCAATCGGGACCTTCATGCTAGCAGAAAATCTAACAGCAAAACGTTCTCAAGAGAGAAAATGAATTTCCTACCTTGTAGGACGCTGAATAGGTTCCGAGGAGGATGCAGCAAGCCGTCATAGCCGTAGCAGTCCTTGTAAAACGAGATCTGCACACATGGAGACAGCAGTCATAGCCGTTCAAACCAGCTCGGACATCGAAGTCATTGTCATGGTCGCCATTGCTTTGACGGACCGAGAGGATGCAGGTACCGCCTTTAGGATTTAGCTGTTTGGTCAGAGGTGAATTTCGCACATCTCGTATGTGGTAGCAATTACCAGCAGATTGGTGGGCTATCCGGCATCCTGCCAACTAAAACCCTTTGCATATGAAAACAACAATAGACTGGTTAGTCATTAATCATTCAACTTTTATAGGAAGTCGAAACAAAAAAGGATCAATCGCCAAGGTGTAAAATACTAGCATAGATGCATCAATACCGTGCAAGGTGAGTTCTACGAGCATGACAGGAGTTGAGGATCGGAGGAGGACGAAAGACAACCTGTCGCTGCCGTCAAGAATGTTGAAAGAAAATAATGTCACAAAAGCTGAAATAACGTGCGCCATGACCGCAGTTGACGATAGGGGGCGAAGAAAATTAACCTGCTGCCGCCGTCTAGAGGGTTGAGAGAAAATTGTTGCGGCAGTGCAAATCCTGGAACGCATGATATGTGTTTTAAGCTTTATCCAGGATGGAATGGCTAGTATAAATGGAATAAACCGACGAGGCTGTCTCACGGGATCGGGCTAGTAAATCCCATTCCAGAATAGCGCTAGTCAATGGCCACGGGTATTAAATGAAAATCGCATTAACTAATATTAATGCCTAGTTTATTTGTCTGTCTATTTTTTCTCGTTTGGAATTTTAAGATGGTACGGTTGGCTGGTTGGACACGGCGAGTTCAGCACCCGCACTTCGTCCTCCTCGCACGGAGCGGCGAGCCGCATCGACTTCAGCTCCCGCGATTCGTCACAATCTGCTGTGGGTGCGAGATCCAATTGGCGAGATTCAGTCCAACAACGCAGACCTGCAGCTCCCGCTCGTCTGCGCAACCTCATCCACTGGTCGGATTTGATCTTGCTTGTGAAATTTTTGTTCTGTTTGTTTCGGAATTACTGAACATAGATTGAGAAAATTACCGACAATATACTGATGAATGTTTATGTGAGAAAATTAGTGGATGTAGATGGCTGTGAGAAAATTACTAATAAAGGTTGCTGGCTTAATGTAATTGTATCTATGAAATTACTGAAAAATGATTCCAGTTAGCTCTCAGTAAATTACTGAATTTGTTGATTTGGATATGTTTATTCCAGAAACATGGGTATGTTTTAGGTTGCCTTCTACTTAATGTATGAATTTGTTGATTAGGATTTGTATTTTTTTTGTATTCTGTTGAATTTGTTATTGTGAATTTGAAAATATATAGGGTTATGTGCCTTTGAAGAAGATGATATTAAAAAAATATTTTGTGTTGTATTACCTATGGATAAATTATGTCATGTACTGTATGTAGATGGTGACTATCGTAAATTGTTGTGTATTGTATAGCTATAGGAAAAATTTTGTTAGTCCTATCCTTTATTGAATTGTACTTGTGTTTTTGTAAATCTGTAGGGTTATGTGCCTCTGAAGAAGATGACATTAAAATGATTGCAGTTAGCTCTCCGAGTAAATTACTGAATGCACTTATTTGGATATGTTTATTGCAGAAACATGGATGTTGAATCTGCTGCATCTGCGGACACACAAGTACAGAATGGCGGCGATAACATTGATTCCCCTATTTCTATTGACATTTCAATTGAGGCTCCACAGCCAACACCAGCTACTGCTCTACCACTTGTAATTTCATCAACACCTGATGCTCCCATACCAGCAGTACCTGTATCATTCAGCCCAGCGTGGCTTGATGATTCAATGAGGTACCAGGTGATGATTACGCCTCCAGCTCCTATCCCCCTTAGCAGCTAATCACACCAGATCTTGTCCCCACATATTCTCATGTAAGTAATGTGAAATTTGGTTTTTTGTGTATAAATTTTGTTACAATGTTTTTATATGTGAAATATGTTTATTTGTGTATAACGCTTCTGAAAGTTACTGGGAGTAGGTAGAAAATATTACTCATTGTTTATAATCTGCAGGACCCGAGGATTGCTTGAGAGGTATGTACCGCATGGTGACATGATATTTGAGAGCCCGACTCATGCGTATGATTTCTATGTGACCTATGCAATGCTCGCTGGTTTCCCGGTTCGAAAGGGTAACATGAGGAACGGCAATCATGGGCAAGAATATCATTGTTCATTTCAAGGGAAGCATAGGGGAAGCCCGGGGTTAAACAGAAAAAGGGACAAAACAACCATGCGCAAAGGTTGCAAAGCTATGGTGTGCGCGATGGGGTCAAAGGATGGTGGGGTTGTGCGTTTCAAGAGAATTATGCTTGAGCACAACCATATCCTTACCTGGTCACCAAATATGGTGAAGCGCATGAGGGCCCATAAGAACAAGAATCCTGCGCTTCAGAAGATGATTGATTTATTGCTCAACAACAAAGTCAAGCATGTGCAAGTTATGAGCATACTTGAGGAACACTGTTGGAGGTTGTGATAGCCTTAATGTAACTGAAAAGGATGTCCAAAACATGTATTATTTTGTTGAACTTTACTGAATGTCCTGGATTCAAAAAAATTACTGAGGCACATATGGAGAATATTCTGTTGATTTACTTGTGTGTTGCAAGTTGCTGATTTAGAAAATTACTGAATGTGTTGAAAATTACTGTTTAACAAGTAGCTAATGTAGAATGATTTCTAAAGTATGAAATTATTGTTGACGAAGTTTGCTGATATTGTCCATAGTTACTGATTCAGGACTGGCTGCTATGCATGCGGGAGGGTTGCCATTGTGCATACTGATGTAAACCATGACATACCTAAGCTGGTTGAATATTTTGAGGAGTGCAAGAGGAACAACCCTCAATTCTTTTACAAGCTTCATTTGGATGAAAACAATGTGGTCCGTAATATATTCTGGAGTTATGCTAGCCAGCAAGGTGATTTCAAAGTTAGTTCATAATACTAAATGTTGTTGAATTACTGAATGGTGTAGAATAATTGAATGTTCTATAATTGCAAAGAATAACAATTTACTGGATTAAAAATTTACTGTAAAAAAATTATTGAATGAAAATTTTTTCACTGTAGACTTTGGAGATGTTGTTACATTTGATACGACATACAGAACCAATAGATACAGCATGCCTCTTGCAATGTTCGTGGGTTTCAATAACCAACTGTAGAATGTTGTGTTTGCGCAAGCGCTGATAAGAGATGAGCGCGAAGGAACATTCAGATGGGTCTTTGAGCAGTTTAGGGAATGCATGGGTGATAAAGATCCGATAACAATATTCACAGGTATTTTTGCGCTGCAGAATATCACATTTCGTCTTTGATGCAACATGAACATGATTTTGCATATCTTAAGTCTCCTTCCTATTTTCCTTCAGACCAAGATAATGCCATGGAGATTGCGATACCAATCATATTCCCTCGGACCTACCACAGATTCTGCAGGTGGCATATGGTGAGGAAATACAAGGACTCGCTGAACCAGCTGTACAATGAGCATCCAACTTTGTGTGATAGGCTAATTTCAGTGATAAACCATCCTCTGAATCCGGCTAAATTCGAGAGGGCCTGGGCAGATATGATAAATGAATTCAACATTCATGATAGTGCAGTAATGGGGAGCTTGTTTCATGCAAGGAAAATGTGGATAGCTGCGTTCTACAAAAATATTTTCTGTGGAACCGTATCTTCAATGCAAAGAAGTGAGAGCGTCAATTCTTTGATTAAAGGAGGAGTATGTCGATAACTCGACACCTATACATGGATTCGTAAAGCAATTCCTTGAGATGCTGCAGCACATGTATGAGAATCAGGCACGAGAAAAGTACAATTCTCAGGTAACCATCTATAACAATTTGCCCCTGCTATGTGTATTTATGTGATGTAAAAGATTACTGAATGTTTCAGCTCTGGAGAAATTACTGACAGCACTCACATCAATACATGTTATGTGGATAGTTACTGAATGTACTTGATTTTTTTCCCTGCAGTCTGAGCCTGTTACAGTCACATACCATCCATTTGAACATCAATTGTCCAAGATCTATTCAAGAAATGTGTTCAAAGAGTTCAAAGAGACTCAAAAAGCAACCACCAAATTTACAATGCAACCTGATCCGGATAAGACTGGGTACTGCTTTGTCAAGCACCGGCTCTGTGAATACTACTTTCCCATGGATACAACATAAGTTCCATGTGAAAGCAGTAGTGGATGTTGAAGAACCAGAGAACTCGATGTTCAGCTGTGAGTGCATGACTTGGGAGCACAAAGGTATGTTTTCCATGTTATACTTACTGCAGTGACCCAAAAAGATTATTTCTTTCGTAACATAAAATAAATACAGGTTTATTTTGCTGCCACCTGGTGTTGGCATTCACACACCTTTTTGTGGATCACATACAGTCAAGGTACATTCTCAAGCGCTACACCAGGACCCCATCGGTGGAGACAAACTTTGACAGGCACGACAACATGTTTCTTGGGCCTGATGGAGATATCAAGGCTCACCGGGCAGCAAGTATAATGCCAAGCCTATTCGAGGCTACAAAGGTCTGCAGTGATGTCAGCTCGGGTAGGTCAATTGAAAAATAAATAATCCAAGTTACTGAAACTCAAGAGATTACTTTAACAAAATTATTAATCACATAGTTTTGAGAAAATACTGATGATGTCTTGTTTGATTACGATAACTCTGTTCCTGGTTGCTAAAACAACGATGGCACAGAATTACTGGCAAATGTTTATGAGAATGACAGATTATCTGCTGTGAAATTACTGATGATGGATGCTATTGGATTCATTATGTTGCTGCTCACCTCGAGGCAATGGAGACGGCGAATCGGTTGATCACGGAAGCTATTACGGTGCTAGATGCAATACCCTCGAGATCCGGTTGTACCACCGGCATCGAGAAAACCTTGGAACACCGGAACCTGTTGGTAATGCAACAAGTATAAGAACAGAGCAAGGGAGCGGTAACATCTCGGCTGCTGCACCACCGGTGTCAACAACCAAAGGAAGCCGCAGGAAGAACACAGGGGGTGAAGAGGCACCTCAACCGCACTTTCGGAGACCCAAGGAAAAGAAGAAAAGGAGATGCTCCAAATGTGGGAAGCTTGCTTCTAGTCATAATGCTTCAACATGTGATAGGGTCCACAGAATGGAATCGGAAGGAGTGAAAAAAAGACCAAGGGGAGGCCAAGGGGGACTGGTCGTGGAAAGGGTACATCGAATGGGGGTGGGAGGGGAATGATGGAAATGAAATTGGGGACAAGTAAGTTCGGTGATTGGTTAAATTTAAATTTTGCTTGACAAAAAAGGTTAATGTGGTTCATTTTTTACAGGCTAACACCAATGAGGACAAGGAGCAGCCTGATGCGGACCGGGCGTGGAGGTGGTCTAGCTGGATCAAGCAATTGTTCCGTTGCAAATGAAGAATACTTTTCAGAATGGAGTGCAGGGGATAATGGTGACGAGTATGAATCAATGTCCGATGATTGAACGAAAATAAAGCACATGGATTTTTGGTCGGACCACACATGTATAAATCCGATACATGTAAGATAGATATAGGGAAAAAATTGAAGCACATGGATTTTGAGTAGTGATATATTTATAGTTCATTTGGGAAAACCTCGTGAAAACACTTGGTAATTCAATTTTGCAAAATCCACAAAGGAGCATTATAAATCATCAAGGTTTGAAACATGGTTGTTCCTGGTAGCTTGTAGACAATTATTATGTTATGAAATTACTTGGATGAGTTGCTAAATTACTGACGATCACAGAGTTACTGATAGGACTATTATGTTATGAAATTACTTGGATGAGTTGCTAAATTACTGACAATCACGAGTTACTGATAGGACTATTATGTTATGAAATTACTTGGATGAGTTGCTAAATTATCGACAATCATTAGTAAAAGCTTCAATCACTTCCATTGTAGGCAGTAATATAACTACGAGAAGAAAAATAAAGCATCACCAACATGTTATGCTCAACCTCGAGCATACACAAAATCACGAGTCATACTTAACGCCTACACAATTCGGTGTTGTGGCTACCAAACATCTTAGTGATTGTTTTCACCTAAAGGACAGCTAACAGTTTTTCAAAAATCTACCAACATTACAATTGTAAGCCCTAGTTACATAACTACATTTCCAGCACTTGCATGAGATTCCAACATAGAGGGTGTGCTTTGCCTTGTGTCACTTGCGTACCGGTTCTTAGAAGTACTTCTAGTGCACCTGAAATTGAAAATAATACCAAGCTTGTATTATTGAAGCAAGATGAGTTTTTTAGATAATAACAGAATTATAGTTGCGTACACTGAGAATCATATGATTTCAAAAGCTCAACACCTTGTTTTGCAGCATTCTTCTCATGAAAGATCATTTCATTGGCATACTTAATTCGAAGATTTAGAATGTCGAGATGCATTGAACTTGGAATATAGATCAACTGTTGGCTCCCATTCCTCTAGATATTTCATGATGTAAATTCCATCATCGTCTCTGCATTCAGTAAACATACACAGCGAGTTATACAAAGATAAAAAGAGACATTTGGACCAATAATTTTTTTACAAGTTCAAGTACCTGTTTGTTGATTGTGGGACATCTGCAAAAACAAATTCGTTTCTTTTCAACCCAATATCAAGCTTGCCAGTCCCTTTCTATACTTTATTGAAATTCCCAAGCTGTACGAGACGGTTATTGCAAAGAGATCAATAAAATTTAGAGGACATTAAGAACTAGCATACATTAAAACTACAACATTAGTGTCCTTACAAAAACAGCCTCCAAGTGGTGATGAAATTCAGAGTTTGGACCAAATTGTTCAAGGTTGGGATGAAGAACAACCCACTTATGTTCTTTAAGGACACGCACAATGACACACCATTGGTTCTTATACAAAACTGGGAAAAATAGCTGGCAAGAAAAAAAACCACAAATATAATCAAATTTACTATAATACAAGTCCCAGCAAAGTAAGTGGAAGATGGAAGTTAGCAATGCAATATACCAGCGAGAGAATTGTATAAGAAGTATGCACCATAAGCAGCCTTGAATGAGTTGAAAGCTTTTGTATAAACATTGTCGCACTTTGATGCATCTTCTAAATCATAATTATTCAGCAAGAAATGCTAAAAGTGATAAACTATGAGTAAGGAAGCAAGAAATTACTAAAAGTGTATAAAGAACAGATTACAGAACTTACACCAACTGTGGTAAAGAAGAAGTGCTTTTTACTTATGCGAGCATGCTTCCAGTCAAATATTTTCTTGCATAGTGCATTGACAAGAAACGTT
The DNA here is from genome assembly GCA_031894775.1 of Chloris gayana. NCBI lineage: Eukaryota > Viridiplantae > Streptophyta > Magnoliopsida > Poales > Poaceae > Chloris > Chloris gayana. The sequence continues at coordinate 172,515 of JAUNZO010000322.1, read as the reverse complement.
TGGACCCTCCCTCCAATTCGCAACGAGCTCGCTAGTACTCCAATCTGGACTACGACGCCATGGTAATCAATTATATCTTTGCTGAAAACAAAGTACAATAGAATGGAAAGCATAAGATATATATTCAAAGTACATACAAAACCAACTTAAGCCCAATTACTGAATGCAAATGGAACCACAACAAAATGGCTACATGGAAGCAAGTTCAGTAAATTTACTGAAGACATAATTACTGAATGCAAATGGAACCACAACAAAATGGCTACATGGAAGCATGTTCGAGTAAATTTACTGAAGATATAATTACTGAATGCAAATGGAATCACAACAAAGTGGGTACATGGAACGTCTTGGGCATAGCTGGTTTTAGCAATTCACTGAAGGATCCTATAAACATCTTTTTCTTTTGGGGTCACAGAAACTGGTACATGCTGATTAACAAATTTGCTTGCAGCAGCAAATCTTCTAGTTACTGTAAAGGGCATGCTTGCCAAAAGAACTTCCGAAGCATGTGGAGCATATGGAAAAGTGTCGAGACTTGTTCTTCGACAGCTCGAGAACACTTATCGGCGAGAGGTTTTGCTGGCAATGACGATGACACGCTCCTGAGATTCCTGACTCTAAAACATAACAAATAGAAGGGACAAATAGTAAGGACGAAGTATATGAAGCTGGACAAATAGTAAGGACAAAATATATGAAGATTTTAAAACAAATTCACACAAACACACTCACAAGGTCAACGTACTTGGCACGGAGGTGTGTCTAAAGCTATGGGTACGGGTTGTTCAACTTCGTGTCGGGTTCAACGTTCATTTCAGATTGCTCTATTTTACGTCGTTTTGCAAATTCTTTAGAAGTTTCACCAGTGTACGGAAGGGACACCATAATCAAATAATCCTACAATGATTTACATATTCAGGAAAAGCTCATAAATTAAAGCTTTACAATCTAGACTACGGATTTCCAAAAAACATACTTCAGATTCTTCATTCACGGAGCTCGAAGACTCGAAGCTACTTCCTTGTGTTTTGGAGAATAGATCCACCAGAGTTCATCCTCGAGGCTCCGAAGTATTTATTGCAACATCATGCTGGTTCCTTGGACCTGAAGCTGCTTCCTTGTAATTCGAGAATACAACATATAAATCTGAAGTGAAAACAAGCATATACATGTACATCGAGGCAATTTTTATTCGAAATGAACACTGGACCTGTCTAGGTATATCCAATGATGGTGCCCGAGATGAACCAACAAGCCTTCGTTTAGTTGGATCTGAAATATAATTCCCAAGATCATCCTCATCATCGAAAATGCGGAATGGTGGAACAGATGGAGAATTGAAATAGGGAGAGTTTCTCTTTGGACACGGTTTATCTAACAACAACACAAAATATTCGTCAAAACAAGTCTAATTGTTTTAATATGCAACAAATATCATCAAAGATACAATGATTACACTAAGAATCATACCACGGTTTGAGACTACAGCTTTTTTGTTCACATAGTCAGCACTTTTATCCAATTGATTACGCGGCATGTTTGCAGCAGCAGCACCAGTAGCAGGAACCTACAACAACAAATAGACCCATAGGAATGTAAAATATGAAATCCATATCTGATATACAAAAAATAAATAAATAAACTACAAATAAATACAATATCCGACCATGTCTTGATACTCTTCTTGTTTTGGTACATGTTGAAGGTCATCATCATTTCCTTTGGTAAACAAAGGTTTTCCTTACTTTGATAAATAAAGCTCAATTGATTGCATGGAGCTGGTAAGGTGTCATCATCTTCAACAAATAAAGGTTTTTCCTTACTTTGTCCTTCTTCCACATGCTGCATAATAGAAACATTATAAAAATGAAATAATTTAAAAAAATACAAAACTTAATTAAAAAGTAGTTAGGAATAATTAAACTGATACTAACCTACGAGGCGGTGGCAGTTTCACACAATGGCGACTTTCCAAAACGTCTTGAAGCAAGTGCATTCCTGGTCCTAGAAGCAACGGAATGCGAAGATGCTTGTGGGCTGCTAACAGATGCAATACCTTTCGTCTTCTTTTTTCTTGGATTATGGACAACACTACATGAAGTAGCTTTCCTCTTATTTGATGCACTTGATTTCTTCCTTTGAGCAATAGAGACCTTATCTACAAATAACCAGATGCAGAGAAAACTACAGCAATCAGAATAAAAAATAAAATTGAAATCACCTTGTCATTTGCTTTCATTTATACCTTTTGAAGCAGCATTATCATCTTCAGCACCTAAATTTTCAGCACATGCAAAAAGAATAAATAAAAGCAAATGACAAATTTGCAAAACACAAATATATTTTCAGAAGTTACCTTTTGAACCAGAATCTTGTGTTGAAATAATAACGAGTAGGAGTTGTTTGAGAAGCACCCTTATCGTGATCAGTTTCAGCAACTTTGTGACCACCACTGCCAGTAGCATGATCCCGTGAATCTGCAGCATCTACATTGGCACCAACATGATCTGCAGATGGATGTACATTGGCAGCACCCAAATTATCATCAGCATTATCATCAACGGGAGAACCATCCAAATTTGTTGCTTGCAAATAGTCAAACATAGACAAGATAAACTTGTTTGGAGTATAATCTGGAGCATGAAACTGTTCCCTAGAGAACTCCCTATACAAAGCACACAAGACGTCTCTCACCTAAGCAAAACAAATTGCAGGTGCATTCCATAAGCTATTACTCAATTGGAAACAAACAGATTCCAAACAAATAGTGCACATGAAACTTACATTTTCAGGAAAGGTAGTGAAACGCTGATCCAAAGCCTGCCTAAAAATCCTAACTTCACCTTCATTGGCTCTCTTAGATGATCTAACATCACCTTTGTTGCCACATGTTTTCTTACCCCTTGTATGAGCAAGTCCACTATCCCGTATGATGCTTTTTGACATCCGGTAGCAGAAAATATTTACAATCTGGTGGTTAATTGTATTTACACATTTCAAAGACATAGATGCTAAATAAATATGAACAAAGAAGATTATTATGTTCCGAAATTAATGGATGAGTTGGCTAAATTACTGATAATCATTACTGACAATCACATAATTACTGATACCTTGTAGAATATTATGTTGTGAAAGTACTACATGTGTTGCTAAATGACTCGACAATCAATTACTGATAGCTTGTTACGAGATAAAAGTTACTCATGGACAAAAATACAAAATGGAAACAATGAAAAATTGAATAAAAGAAAATAACAACAACCAGCAAAGGAAATGGAAATACCCGTCTAAAAATTTTTAAACTCTTCAACAACATTTCATCATCAACTTCATCTTCCGAAGAACATACTTCACTAGATCCTTGCCCACCAATAACGTTGTGCTCAATACCTTGTGCTTCATTTGAACTTAATTCGGCCATTTCTACATGATGAAACTAACAAAAGAAATATTACTTGTGTTATTGTTATATATCTTGACATCCTTGCCATTTCCCGTCATAAGTGTATTATTCCATTCAATTAAAATTGAATATTACTCGTATGCTCTGAACTTAAAAGCTAATAAATCAAAAAAGGCACACAATTGCAACAAAAGGAAACAATAAATGCAACACTCATATACACGGTAAGTACATGCCAAACATAATGAAACATAGACACATGTACATCCAATCATAATAGTCACCTCCTACATAGACACATGACAAAAAAATTTCCTATAGGTACCACATCAAAGAAACATAGACAAACAAATTTTCAAAAACACAAGTACATCCACTAACGGGAATATACGAGTAAATCCAAAGTCAAACATAAATCCACGACGAGATCCGACGAGGGAGGGGTGCCGCCGGCGGGAAGATGAAGCCGCGACAGATCCGCCTCCAACGGATCCGGGAGATGAAGCAGCGGTGGGGCCGAGAGGAAGTCGACCTCGGCTTGGCCACCGGCGGGAAGATGAAGCGAGAGGACAGATCCGCCTCGACCGGATCCGGGAGATGAAGCAGCGGTGGGGCCGAGAGGAAGTCGACCTCGGCTTGGCCACCGGAGGGAAGATGAAGCGAGAGGACAGATCCGCCTCGACCGGATCCGGGAGATGAAGCAGCGTCGGGCAGCAATGGGGACGGAGGGAGGGCGACCTCGGCTTGGGCACCGGCGTGGTCACCGAGGACGGATCCCCCTAGACCTCATCCGGGAGATCAACCCGCGTCGCGGAGTGGAAACACCGAAAGCAACGGGAGATTCTTAGCTTATCTCCGTCTAGTGGGGACAGCGAAAGCGAAGGAAGATTCGACCTTATCTCCGCCGGTCGGGAACGAGTGAAAGCGACGGGACATTCAAGCGGGTGCCCTTGTCTCCACCGAGTGAACAACATAACACTTGCGGGCCAAGTAACAACAATTACTTGAAGGACTTCGTAAAATTACTTAGATTATCAAGAAAAATTACAGACAGTGATAACAAAATTGGTAAAACTACTTATAATCTCGGGACAATTACTGACACGTGACATTAAATTTACTTGAACTAATTAGTAAAATTATCGACGAGTCTCAATGCTAATTACGACACACGACCACAAAATAAGCTGAATGATTTGGTAAAATTACTTATCGGACAAATTATCGACACATGACCACAAAATAACTAAATGATTTGGTAAAACTACTTATCGGACAAATTATCGACACATGACCATAAAATTACTGAATGTTCTGATTAAACTACTTACAATATCATGACAAATTACGACACCGACCATAAAATTACTGAACCTTTTGCCAAATTACTGACATTATAAAAATTACTGACACTGACGGGAAAATTATTGGTCGATAAGGTAAAATTACTGACAGATTCGGGACTAATTACCGACATTACTGCGCGAGTACGGTTTACAAAAAAATGAATAAAAGGACGACTATAATTCCATGCGTCACGATTCCAAACATAGAAAAAAAATCAATGTGATAACAAACCATGGCAGCAACGAAAAAAGGTATGTATTTACAACTAGGAACGAACCATCCAACAAAGTGTCTACCAACGTCACTATGTACACGAGATCACTCCATCCAAAATACGGTAGGAGCTGATCCATGCAAAGCAGATGAGACTATTCAAAATACGCTAAGTGTTAATCCATCCAGGTGTCACTAAATACACGGTTCTTTACATCCAAAGCGAGAAAAACAGATAATGGGTCGACATGGGGAGTAGAGTATCGCTGGATCCTTGGTGGGAGAGTCTTGCGATATTGGTTTCTATCATGGAACGTCATGTAGTGCGAAGCTCCGTCCGGTACTCGCTCCCCTTTTCCTGTTCATGTATTAAAAACAAACAATGAAGATTAGGGAAGGTAATTATTAATCATGTAGACCTTTACTCAACTTCATAAGAATGAGTTACTAACCGGCACAATTTCAGGAATCATTTTGCGAGTCAACCCAAAGTAGCGTTGAACAAACATCATGCAGAAATAGACGCAATCATTTGGAAGCACCTGGTGTGGCACATCTACATAAGTCATCTCCCGAGTTGCTCATGTCAACAGATCTTCCCTTCGTGATTCTTCTAAAGATTGTGTTCAACCTATCTCCGACATGTTCGCATACATCATTATGCCACCTTTCCTTATCATACTCGTTGACCATAGTTGAGCGAATCGAGAATATCAATCTGCCCATGAAACATGTTGAAACAGTAGGTCGCCCAATGATATCCGTTGTGGACGAGGAATAAAGATCTACAAATATTTTTTAAAAACACAAAAAGTTACTTGTCAAGGTATAGATATCTTGAATTTATTGACATTGAATAAATATGTTTGAATTTGTATAACAGATAAATATAGGGACCAATTGTACTTACAAGTCTTGCATTGAGTATCTTTTCCGCGAGAAAATCGATACTTGATAAAATTGTATGCAACTTCACCGTCATATGCGAGAACCAGGGAAATAATTTTCATACAAAATCATTTGCTGCACAAAAAGGAGCAAAAAAAAACCATTTAACGAATGAGTGAAAACTAATTATCATGAATACAAAACAAAAAAAATAATTTGCTGTCATAAAGACATCAAGCTGTCAAAAAAACAATTACTTGAAAAAGACATGTAACTTACAGCAGCACTAGTTGGAAGAATAATCCTGTAGCTTGATTGTTCATCACTTAGTTTTGCATCATCATCCATCAGGCATTGGATAAAGTAGTCCAGGTGTACAGCTTCAGCCATCAAACCATCACCAAAGCTATCGGCAATAAGTTGCCCGACTATAGAAAAATGATGTGGTGTATCTTTGGTACCGATAACTTTCTCCGTGCATCCAATAAGATAAACTCTGCATAAATCATTTAGTTACTTGAATGGATAAAGCAAGGAAACTACTTGAATTACTGAATGCATTTCAACGATATATCCAAAATCATTTGCTGCACGAGTAAAATCTACTAAAGTAAAATTACTGAACAAATAAAATTACTGAATACAAATTACTTGACTGCAAATTGAATAGAATACAAATTACTAAATGTAGATCTCCTGAATACTGATTTCAATTCAGAAACACGGTAGTATGGAAATAATTATTGAGTGGTTAAAGTTACTTGAAATTCTGAAATAACTGAATACAAAATTGGTTACCTTTTGAATTCATCTAATTGTCCCACCTCAATCATTTCTGCCCTCAAATCAAGTGCATTCTTGATAGCTACCTCATTGGGAGTCAAATCCTGATTTTCAAATGGAGATGCCAAGCACGCGTCGTCCGATTCGAAAACGAGGCCCGACTGCCCATAAGCGAGGGACAAGAACGGGGGTTTGGTAAACTCAAAAACTGGAATCACATCATCATCATAAACTGGCTTCTTTTTCCCCTTGTCGGCGAGGCTTCATTGGCTGCTTCCGTTTCTTCGCGGTAAGCTTTACCAATTTACTTTTTGATACCTTCATTGAACGCGTAACACGGCGGCCTGCAGGGGTATAATTGCGTTCACCAACAATAGGAGCATCATCCACCTTCTGCAAAACAAATCATACACATTACATAAGAATAAACAAAAGAAATAAATTATTAACGACTAAATTACTTGCATTGACATTTACATGAGACTACTGAACTAGATTGCCACAAACCTCATTAAATATTACTATCATCTTTTGTAGATGGTCGTGAAGCATCGGCTTCAATGGTACTATCATCAATTGATAATTTTTGTGAAGCATCATCTTGAATGTCACGAAGAACAGACACAATATCTTTCCAATGATCATTGTCAAAAGATCCAGCAGCCACACCGTAGATTGGGGCTAAGAAACATCAATAATACAAATTATTTACAATACAAACTTGGTTATTGGATGCATTTTAACAAGTACATACTTCGAGACAAAAAAAAAAAACCTGAGATTCTTGTACTTCATCGACATGAGGCTGCTCTCCAACACAACCATCTTTCTCTAGCAAAGTTTCATCAGGTTGGCTCTGCAAAAAATAATTATAAAACGGAAAGAATAAACACCTTCGAGTCCTAGTGCAAACAGAAATCGACATTTAAATCTATGTGTCCAAAAGAAACATCACATTCAAAAGCGGAAGGCGAGGCTGCTCCCCATGAGCTTCATGTCCTTGAAGATTTGAGTCAATAGTCTTCGATGACTCATTACTGTCTATCTACAGCATCATTGATGTTAGGAGCATTTGGTTGTTCCTCATTACCACCTTGCTCTCCTTGCACATTGACCTCATGAGGCTGGCTCTGCACAAAAAAGGAAACAAATGGAAAAAAAAGTCCTTGATTAAGAGTGCAATAAAAAATACAGAAGCTAAAAAAGGAATAAAGATTACAAAACAAATATAAACCCTGATTTTAGCTTCAACGCCTGCAATAATGTCGAGAAAAGAAGCGAGCTGTTCAAACAACTTCATCATACGTATGTGCAGCCATTGTACTGTTGTGTCCTATTCAAGCACTGTAAGCCTTTCCGGATTCCGAGCATAGAAATCAATTATCATTTCACGCACCGTCTTGTTCCCTTGAGGAGGCTGTGGTGACGCTGCATGCAAAGATTGAGTCGATGTAGATTGTATTTCTGTAGCCTTGATTTGATTAGTATCCTAGAAAAAAATAATACATCATTGACGGTGAATCAAAAAATTACGGACAACCACAAACAAAAAAGGACAAACAAAGGATAGACAATAAACACAAAGGCGGGCATGCAAATAATTACTTATTGCATTTGCATACCTCATTATCATCTTCATCCATAGAAATTGAAACAGGTGTGGATGCTATTTTCCGCCGCTTGGAACCGGACAAATTGGAAACCTGCAAATAAAAAGATAGATATAAATTTAAGATAGTAAACTATTAGGGAATATAAATATATATTGTTACTAGATGAAACAAATTACTGAGGAACATAAAGAAATATTTACGGGGCTTACGAGATATAGTTCTTGAATGATAAATAATTACTGAGCCAAATTACTATAAACTACGGTAAATTCTTGGATGATAAATAATTACTTGGGACAGATTGATATAAAATACTTGGATAAAAAGGAAATTACTGGGGCAAAATAGAAAGTTACTGATTTCAAAAGAATTACTAACAAAGATGGATACAAATTACTGAATCTGATAAAAAGAATTGCTATATGAAAAGAATTACTGGGACGAGACGAGGAGACATTAGGAGAATCACCGGCAGCGGTAGGATGATTCTGACCAGCATCAACACCGGAGGCAGGAGCAGGATGATTGTCACCGAGAGGTAGGAGCGGGACGATTGTCACCGAGAGGCAGGAGCAGGATGATTGTCACCGAGAGGCAGGCGCAGGATGATCATCAGCAGCAGCATGACGGGCACCAATAAGACACGCAGCGCGAGCCTTCGAGTCAGCAGGTGAAGAAACCCGAATCTTGCTTGTACACCATCGGAATGGTGTTCGCCTTGCGGGTGGATTAAGACGGGCAGGGGACTTCTGAAAATCATCATCATCACTTGTAGAACCATCACTCGTGCGCGCATCCATCCTTTCACAACAGCCTGAAAAGAATAAAATTTATTGAGCAATATAATACAATTACGAGAGGTTGCCAAATATAATGCAACAAAACAAAATGAAGATGCTTATGTAGAAACAAAAGGTTTGTTATACATAGCTATACAAATTTCAAACAAATTCACAAATAACAAACAATAGAGCACAAATTTTTTCTATAGATAATACAACACAAAATTAATTTTAATGCCATCTTCTTCAAAGGCACATAACCCTACAGATTTTCAAATTGACAATAACAAAATCAACAGAATCACTGAACATTGAAAGATAAAATAACTGAAAACTTCACTTATCGAAGATTTCAGAGAAGAATCACTAAATCAAGTTAATTAATGAATATAGTTTAAGTAACCGAGCTAATCGGTAAATACAAAGTCAACACATGACTGAACAATTAATGTTAGTCACCTCCTACATCGACACATGGCAAATTTTTTCTATAGGTAATACAACACATAAATAATTTTAATGCCATCTTCTTCAAAGGCACATAACCCTACAGATTTTCAAATTCATAATACCAAATGCTCACAAGTACAAAATATAGAGGGATGCATCCAATACAGAAACAATTTATGGTAGTCACCTCCTACATCAACACACGACAAAATTTTTATATAGGTAATACAACACAAAATTAATTTTAATGCCATCTTCTTCAAAGGCACATAACCCTACAGCTTTTCAAATTCACAATAACAAAATCAACGAGAGGACGGGACAACCAACATTTTTTCTATAGCCATACAATACACAATAATTTACGATAGTCACCGTCTACAAAGACACATGACAAATACACAATAACATTTGTTCAACCACAAGAAAGCACAATTACTGCACATTGAAAGATAAAATTACTGAAAACTTCACTTACTGAAGATTTCGAGAGAAGAATCACTGAATCAAGTTAATTAATGAATACAGTTTAAGTAACCGAGCTAATCGGTAAATCCAAAGTCAACACATGACTGAACAATTTATGGTAGTCACCTCCTACATCGACACATGGCAAATTTTTTCTATAGGTAATGCAACACAGAAATAATTTTAATGCTATCTTCTTCAAAGACACATAACCCTACAGATTTTCAAATTCACAATACCAAATGCTCACAGGTACAAAATGCAGAGCGATGCATCGAATACGAAAACAATTAATGGTAGTCACCTCCTACATCGACACATGGCAAATTTTTTCTATAGGTAATACAACACAGAATTAATTTTAATGCCATCTTCTTCAAAGGCACATAACCCTACAGATTTTCAAATTGACAATAACAAAATCAACAGAATCACCGAACATTGAAAGATAAAATAACTGAAAACTTCACTTATCGAAGATTTCAGAGAAGAATCACTAAATCAAGTTAATTAATGAATATAGTTTAAGTAACCGAGCTAATCGGTAAATACAAAGTCAACACATGACTGAACAATTAATGTTAGTCACCTCCTACATCGACACATGGCAAATTTTTTCTATAGGTAATACAACACATAAATAATTTTAATGCCATCTTCTTCAAAGGCACATAACCCTACAGATTTTCAAATTCATAATACCAAATGCTCACAAGTACAAAATATAGAGGGATGCATCCAATACAGAAACAATTTATGGTAGTCACCTCCTACATCAACACACGACAAAATTTTTATATAGGTAATACAACACAAAATTAATTTTAATGCCATCTTCTTCAAAGGCACATAACCCTACAGCTTTTCAAATTCACAATAACAAAATCAACGAGAGGACGGGACAACCAACATTTTTTCTATAGCCATACAATACACAATAATTTACGATAGTCACCGTCTACAAAGACACATGACAAATACACAATAACATTTGTTCAACCACAAGAAAGCACAATTACTGCACATTGAAAGATAAAATTACTGAAAACTTCACTTACTGAAGATTTCAGAGAAGAATCACTGAATCAAGTTAATTAATGAATACAGTTTAAGTAACCGAGCTAATCGGTAAATCCAAAGTCAACACATGATCGAACAATTTATGGTAGTCACCTCCTACATCGACACATGGCAAATTTTTTCTATAGGTAATGCAACACAGAAATAATTTTAATGCTATCTTCTTCAAAGACACATAACCCTACAGATTTTCAAATTCACAATACCAAATGCTCACAAGTACAAAATGCAGAGCGATGCATCGAATACGGAAACAATTAATGGTAGTCACCTCCTACATCGACACATGGCAAATTTTTTCTATAGGTAATACAACACAGAAATAATTTTAATGCCATCTTCTTCAAAGGCACATAACCCTACAGATTTTCAAATTCACAATACCAAATGCTCACAAGTACAAAATGCGAGAGCGATGCATCGAATACAGAAACAATTAATGGTAGTCACCTCCTACATCGACACATGGCAAATTTTTTCTATAGGTAATACAACACAGAAATAATTTTAATGCCATCTTCTTCAAAGGCACATAACCCTACAGATTTTCAAATTCACAATACCAAATGCTCACAAGTACAAAATGTAGAGCGATGCATCGAATACGGAAACAATTAATGGTAGTCACCTCCTACATCGACACATGGCAAATTTTTTCTATAGGTAATACAACACAGAAATAATTTTAATGCCATCTTCTTCAAAGGCACATAACCCTACAGATTTTCAAATTCATAATACCAAATGCTCACAAGTACAAAATATAGAGGGATGCATCCAATACAGAAACAATTTATGGTAGTCACCTCCTACATCAACACACGACAAAATTTTTCTATAGGTAATACAACACAGAAATAATTTTAATGCCATCTTCTTCAAAGGCACATAACCCTACAGATTTTCAAATTCACAATACCAAATGCTCACAAGTACAAAATGCAGAGCGATGCATCCAATACAGAAAAAATTTATGGTAGTCACCTCCTACATCAACACATGACAAAAATTTTCTATAGGTAATACAACACAAAATTAATTTTAATGCCATCTTCTTCAAAGGCACATAACCCTACAGATTTTCAAATTCAGAAGTACATTCAAACACAACAAAACTAAATTACTGAACACTACAAGATAATAATTATTGAATTCATAAGTTCAGTTACTACAAAGAGGAAAAGTAAATTACTGAATCATAAAAATTACTGAATCATAAAATTACTGAATCACCAAAAATCACATGATTCTACTCTATTCTTATTTGAAATTCACAGGATGTTCACAGGCCACAGACTAAATTTGCTGGAGCACTCAATTAACCAAAAATTACTGGAAAATCCAGAAGCAATCAAGACAGAAAATGAACCAAACCAAATGCAGATTTATAGCAAACACATACCCTAGAATCTCATGCAGATCTATAGCAGACACATCCAAACCAAAAAAAATTGCTATGAACAGATAACCGCTGCTCACATTTCAACACCAAATGCTATGAACGAAGGGGCGGGGAATGCATACCGGAAAGGTCGCAGCAGATGGGGAAGAGACCGTGGAGATCGCGGGAGTTGGGGACGACGGCGTCGAGGTCGAGGTCGCGGAAGTTGGACGACCGCGTCGAGGTCGAGGTCGCGGGGTTGCACACGACGCCGATGAGGTCGCCGCGGTTGCGGATGAAGGCGTGGAAGTCGCGGCGGTTGGAGAAGACGACGCCGACGAGGTCGCGGCGGTTGGGGGTGAAGCCGTCGAGGTCGAGGTCGCGCCGCTTCGAGGTGGACGACGGCTAGGGTTAGGGTTCTCGCGCCGCCTCGCCGCCCCCGCACAGAATCTCCGCCGCCGCCGCTGTAGCCACACCGAATCGCGGCGGTTCTCGCGCCGCCTCGACGGAACCGCCTCCGCTCGTCTCCGCTCTCGCGAGCGCGCGTTGCGTGGGAAGTGGAGCAAATGATTGCGATGGGTGGGCCGGGGCGGGTTTGGGGATATTTATACTCGGGCGGCGGGTTGCGGGTGGGTTGCGGGTCGCGCCCGAATGGAGCTGCGGGCTCGGTAACGCGGGGGTTGAGTCGGTGCGCGTCCGGTTGGTTGGGCCGCACTAGTTTGGGCTGGTTTGTCCGGTTGGCTCGGTCGGGTTGGGTCCAGGGTGTAGAATATGCTATCCTACAACCAGGGTGCCCCGAACCCAAGCTAGCCACCCTCGGACCAAACTAATCGCACCCAACCAACCTATCGCCTCACGCCGCGCTATCGGGCCCGCAATCGAATCCGAGCTCACCCGCTAACCCACTAACATCCCCTCGCTAGATAATACCCCACACCCGCACCGGGCCCCACATTTCGAAATTCTGCTCCCCACTCGGTGAGCGGCGATGGCGGCGCGGCGAGCGGCCAGCGGCGAAACACGCGGGGCATCGCGAGGTGAGTCGAGCCGATGCGACTACTCGTGTCGACGAGGAGTGCTCCCTTGGAGGTCATCGGCTTCCGCAACGGCGGCGAGCGGGGGCTCGGGGTCGAGGAAGCTTGATGCGGTGGTGCGGGAGGCGGACGGAGGAGAAGCGAGGCCGGGCATGGCGAAGAGAACCGATGGCACGTGATGGCTTCGAGCGCTCTGCCGATGGCCTTCGGCTTCCGTGGCTGCGAGAGCGCATGATGGGATTCGGAGTCGTGTAACCCTAGATTCTCGTGCAGATTCCTCGGCGACGCAGTGGTGCGCCATCGGCGGGATCCACCGCTTCGTTCTCCTCGGCGGGAGCACATTATCATCGGTGATCGGGGACCTTCCTCCTCGTGTGCGCACCGGAGGACACGGATTGAGAACGCAGCCGTCCATCGTTTAATCGTGAGTACAATTCCCTCACCGCTCTCTCCTAGATCCGGATTGCCTTAAATTTTGCTTGGTTCCGGGTCCAATTTCAGTTGGATTTATGCACCAAATTTGTGTCGAGTCTTAAACTCGGCACTAGTACTACCCGGTCCCCCACGAGCGTGGAATTCGATGGTGCAACACACGAAACACACAGGAACACAAGATTTTAGACAGGTTCGGGCCCCTCGAATTGAGAGTAATACCCTACGTCCCGTATGTTATGTATTGCCTTTAGCGGATTGCTAATTGCAAGATCTCGAGAGAGTTTTCGGGGGTCCCTGCTCCGCCTTATATATCCGGGGGAGCTAGGGTTACATGTAGAGTCCTATTCGATTACATGAATTACATATATACGAATGCTATCTCTAGCTTTCTTTATTAATTCAGAGTCCTAATAGATTACAAATTACTCCTTAACTTGCTCCTCAAGTCATTGTACGCCGGTCTTAATACCCGCCGTGTTTCCATACCGGAATACGAGAATCTTCGCTATCCCAGCACCGGTCGAGGACCGGTCTATTGACTATTTTCATCATCTTTATCTTTATTAATTTGTTGCCATGTCTCTGCGCATCCATTCCTTTACTATATGTATACCCATAAGGCAAGTATACGACAGCAGCCCCCGAGTAATTTTTGATTTAACCTTGAATAAGACCGACCAGTCTTCCGCATGTTGGTCTTGATTCCATGGTAAAATTAAAAAGAACTCTAATCTGCTGCAAGCATTCTTCTTTCTTCAAAGCGCTTTAAGAAAGCCCAAAAAATTAGTGTTTTCACCCTTCATATCACCTAATTAGGTAATCATTGCATATTCTTCTTCCGGTGCACCGACTAGGTGCACCCAATTGGGTATAGCCCCGACTCTTGGATCATTTGAACTCCTTTCAAATAATGCAAGAGTCCATTAGTTGATTCTTCATTATTTCCTTTATATGCAATCTTTAGAGACTGCTCCATTGAATTTTCCATTATTTTTCAACTCCCGCGATCGTTACGGACCGCTCCCGAGGTACGGTGCACGAGTCGGGTGCACCTAATTAGGTATGCCCTCGACTCTTGTTTCATTTGAGAATCACAAATAATGCAAGAGTCTTTCCGGAGAGACTATGCTTTATTATCTTTCATGAAATCATATACCCCTTAGCAATTTCCACCAAGAACACATTTATCGGACCGGTCTAACCAGTCATATCACATTTAACTAAAATTTCTGGTTCATCGGACCGGTTTATTTCCCATATTCTCACATCGACTCGAGTCTCTAAGGCCTATGATCAGCCGGATGATTAACACCCACAACCTAAGGCATCCATTATCACTGAATTAGGTAAAGTCTAACTCTTTCATACTGCTAAATTATGAAATTCAGCATTACTTTAATTCCAATATGAAAATCTTCATATTTCGGACCGCTTTTTATTCACAAAAAGCCGGATGGCTTATCCTTATGACCGTTAGGTCATAATTAACGCAAATAACATATCTTTAATATCCTTATGGCCGTTAGGTCATAATCGCATATTTACAACATAAGTCATTTAATGCTAAATCCATCGGGCCTTGCAAAATAGTCCGATAACTTTTCAGCCCCGGGCCCATCCCAGTGCCTATAAAAGAAACGAAAGGTCAACCTAGGTCAAACCCATTCCCGAAAGCTCATTCGCACCCGCCATTTGCCCTTGTTCTTCGCTCTCCTCTTTCGCACAATCCAATCTTAAATTTTCTTCTTTGATCTTCTCAAGACGGGTAAAAAGAAATCTTCCGCCAATCCTGCATCTTCTTCCTCTCGTTCCTCGCGACCAGCTTCCTTTTGGCGTTCGGGATCTTGGTAGTAGCAAAGTCACGGAAACATCTCTCAATGATGCAGTCCGTGACGGATACCTTCCTCCTCGGCCAATCTTAAACCGGAGCGTCCCTTCCCCGGCCAAGTTCCATGGGGAATAGACGACTCTCAGCAATTGGTTTTCAAAGCTTTTTCCTCCGTGGCCTTGATCTTCCTTGCTGCTCCTTCTTTAGGGGAGTTAGTGAATCTTAACCCTAACTCCATCCTGCAAATTGCTTTTTTCATCCACCTCTGCGAGGCTTTCCTCGGAGTTCTCCCCCACTTCAAATTATTCCAATACCTTTTCCAAATCCGCCCACTTTCCTCATCGGACCGCCGAGCTGCGAGTCGGCGGAGTAGGGATTCAATGCTTGGAGCGCGAGATGAATATTTCTCTATTTCTCTGAATAAAAGCATAGCTCATTAGAAACAAGGATGGTTCTTCCGTGATAATCCCCAGCCTGCACTTCCTCCCTTCGAGCGCTAAGATAGCCAAAAATTTCCCTACCGCAGATACTAGGGAAAAACTTAAAGAAGACGGAGAAATCCTTTCGCTCTTGGCTTGCATCAAATACTTAAAGGAAGTCAAATGCGTCACCGCCAAGACAGTCCTTTGGAGCTTCATAGTGCGAGGAGTCCAGCCACTCAAGAGACAAGAACACCCGGCTTGGTGTTTCAATGAAGACGTTGCCATTCCACTGGATGGAACTCCTCTTCCCGACAAAGAACGATTAGAAGCCCGCATCGGGCGGATACTCCAGCCGAAACCGGATCTATCCGGATGCACGAGAGTAGGTCCGGCTTTCAGCTCGTCCAACCTCCGTGATCCTGTAAGTATCTCTTTATTTATCTTCGAATCTCGTTATTTTTAACCTTCATTCTCTTATGCAAACTCGACCGCTCAATACGGAAAATGGACAACTTCAAGAGTCACCCTCCTCTACCTCCCAACGATACTTGGGGGAGGACTATGCAAACAATACCGCTCCCCAGGCTGTTCAAGCCGGTCCGACTCAAGGGACTTCGAGACCGGTCCTTCCCTCTCGCCTCCCGAGCATAGCTCCCAAGATTTCCAAATCCGGAAAGGTGGTTCAAGCGCCTAGTACGAGAAAACGTACTACTTCCTTGACCATTGGCAGACCTACTACATCCTCCACTGCAGCTGGCGATACGCGCACGAGGCGCAAAAACTTGAAGAGCGACGGAGAGAAGCGAAGCCGTTGAAAGGGATCGCCAAGCTGCCCTGGCCGCCTTTGAAGCTGCCCTGGGAAAATCTCAAGGAGCTCCCTCTCCGACTGACTCCTTGTCCAATGTTCCCAAGAGGTCCCGGTATGGCAGCCGGACCGGTCCCAGTGATGCAGGAGAAACGGTCCCAACACCGCAAGTCAATCCAGCGGCAAAAGGACTGCAGAGGGAACCGGTGAAGATACTCAAGGTCCCCCCAAGAAGATCAAGACCTCCACCGGCTTCAAGAAAGCCTCCTCGTAAGTCTTCTATATCTTTATTCCTTTCCGAATTGCTTTTATCGCAGTCTTATAGTATTCGCTTCTTTTTGCATAATCCCTTCTAATTTCCAAGCTAGCATAGCTAGATTTTTGAGAAACAAAGCTGCTTCTCCAGCTCCCACCGGTAGTGCTTCCATTACCTCCTCCACTGCGCCTCCAGCTAGTGCCAAATCTTCCGAAGCTCCAAGTGCGGCACCCGCAAAGGAAATCCCTGCCGCCTCCAGCGCAGGAGCTTCGTCTCAAATCACCGAAGATCAAGTTGTCAACATTGGAGGCTCATCCGCTAGCAACCTCCCTACCCAGGCAACGCTATTCCAGATTCCTCCGGAGCTCTCACTGGGACCGGTCCGGGTGGAAGAAATTCCTCGTCGGCCCGGGACGACACGCAAATCTCAAGGAGAACCCGGACCGGCCAAAATGGTAGTCGGAGACGTGGAGGTGGACAGGTCTGGTGGAGCTAGAACTTTTACTGCAACAGCTCAATGGGACGCCCTCCAAGATGAAGAGGCCCTGAAGAACTTCTCGGAATCTAGCCGAGTACATTCTTCCGCTTCAATGGTTTCTTCAAGTAATTTCCTTTTAATAATTGAATCTCTTACTTCTTCCTTCTTTTAGGTTCTTCGAAAAACTTCGAAGCTAAGAGTGTTATAATCGCTCGCCTGGAGGAAGAGCTATGCACCAATCAAGAGCGACCGGTCGAATCGGAATCTCGAACCGCCGGTCCGAAATCCAAGGAGACCGATCTGCAGAGAAGAGAAGCCAATCTGCTAAACACCCATCGATTAATGGAGGAACGCCGGCAAGAGATCATCAAGCTCCGCCGAGAAATCCGGAGTAATACTCTTAATTTTTATCTATGTATTCCATATTTTTCCTTGTTGCCTCTTTCTCCGACCGGTCCTACTCCTTATCTCAGCACTTGAAGGCCTCGTTGCCGCTCACAAGAAGGCAGAAGAAGTCCTTTACGAGAAGGCAGCTGCTCAGGAGCAAGCACTTGAAGAGGGCTCTCGTGTTGAAGAGCAACAGGCGGCTCGAATTGGAGAACCGGAGGGAGAGCTTACCGCCAAGGATAACATCCTGGCGCAAGCACTTTGCTCCAACAAGATGCTGGAAACTGAAAATGCTCGCCTAAAGGCTGAACTAGTCGAAGCTTTAGAAGCAGCAAAAACAGTGCAGGCTGACAAAGAACGCGAGATCCAGCGTCTCGCTGAAGATTGAGACCAAGCTGAGAGAATCCAATACTAACATCAAGGGCAGATTCGGAGCCGCAGAAATCAGGCATAGACGTAAGTCACTTCTTTCTTATTCATTCTTATGAAATTCTTTTTAAAATACCGGTCTACAGTGATAACTCTTTCTTATATTTTTTGCTTTTTTCAGAACTTGCTGCAGGTACAGTACGCACTCCGGAATATCTCAATGGCGGTCAAACTATTGATCCCAACGAGATAGATCTTGAGTCCGCCATCCGGGCTTTCCCTAGAAGAATCGGAGAGCATTCCAAAATGGTCGCCGCTGCGGGAGGAGGCCATATAGCCGCTATAATCCAATCTTGGACTCTGGTCTCGGATTGTGATGTCAACTTTATCAAGGATGGCGCCCACCCGAACACCATCGAAGA
Organism: Chloris gayana; assembly: GCA_031894775.1. Lineage (NCBI taxonomy): Eukaryota > Viridiplantae > Streptophyta > Magnoliopsida > Poales > Poaceae > Chloris > Chloris gayana. The sequence continues at coordinate 153,665 of JAUNZO010000322.1, read as the reverse complement.
TCAGTTCAATGAGCTGAAGAACTCTCTCATCGGTACTTGTTTCGGAGTTGATAGAGGATATTCCTCTTGATCCAACAAGTGTTCCGCTGAACTAGCGCCAGCAGCTTTTGCTCTAGATCAAGATGCACAAGATGCAGCAACTGCGGCCAGCGAGACAGTAGATGACGCATTTGAAGATCTAGATGCTGATTTGCCATTGTCTTCCTCCGATTCTCGAAGAAACGCTGGACGATAGACTAGTTGAGAATCCTAAGACCGGTGATACCGGTACTTCCAGCAGTCTTGCTGTTTAGATTTTGTATTAGGGCCAGCTTACTTTTGTAATCAAACATCTTGATCATCATGCTATTTAGATTTCTTTTCTATATGAATACTGGTTTCACTATCATACTTCTTAACTTATTTGCCCAAGACATGATAGTTATTTCAGCTTGAAACTAACTATGACTAAATTCTGGCTCTAATCAGCACGAGATCACAATTCATAGTTATAGCTTACTTTAACAAGATCACGTAATCATAGGAAAAAAGCTAAGTTGTAAGATCTAAGATTTCACGGACTGCTCTCACTGCAGCGTACCAATCAGTATTCATAAGAAAAAATGCTACACCATTTCCTTTCCTGAACGTACCAGTCTTAAACTGAAAAGAAACAGATCGCTCTCAACACAACGAGCCTACCGACTATATGACTGGTCTTATTATTCAGGAATAACACAATATCACAGATCTGCTCTTAACACAGCAGCCCCTGGCTCGATAATTTAATGCAAAATTAAAATATTGAGACACAAAAGCAAACACATTCTCATTAGACAAAATTACTTTATTATAATATAAAGAAATTTACAAAAAATACTATCAAGTATAAAAACGACGAAGTTGTTCAATGTTCCAAGAATTTGAAATTTCTTCTTCCTCCAAGGTCATAAGCCTATAAGCCCCCGGTGACAACTTATGCATGTTCTTGTTGGACTGAATCTTCCGAAGAACCAAGTCTCCTACTTGGAATTCCCGTGTTCGAACATTGCGATCATGATAACGACGCAATCCCTGGTGATACTTCGCTGCTTGAATTAAAGCTTGATCCCTCAATTCTTCCGCAGCAATCAATTCAACTTGGCGCTGATCTTCATATTTCTCTTCATCATAGTACTTGTACTCGAGCAAACACCATATTCACTTCTGTAGGTAGCATGGCTTCGGATCCATACACCAAAGAAAAAGGAGATTGCCCCGTAGCCCCGTTAACATTAGTGCGTAGTCCCCAAAGCACCCAGGGCAATTCCTTAACCCATTTTCCTGCGTACGGCTTCAAACGGTCAAAAATTCTAGGTTTAAGACCGGTCAAAATCATTCCATTAGCTCGTTCCACCTGTCCGTTGCTTTGTGGATGTGACATCGACGCATATTGTATCTTAATTCCTAAACTTTCAGCATAATCCTTGAAGAATTCTGAAGTAAACCGAGGCCCATTATCAGTAATGATACTGTGTGGGACTCCAAAACGCACGAATATGTTTTGCAGAAACTTGATCGCTCGGGCCGTAGTCGTACTAGTAACGGCTTCGGCCTCAATCCATTTAGAGAACTTATCTACTGCCACAAAAATATGCGTGAATCCTCCCGATGCCCTTTTAAAAGGTCCAACAATATCCGGCCCCCAAGTAGAAAAAGGCCAAGTCATTGGAATTAATTACAACTCGTGAGTCGGAGCATGAGGTCGTCTAGCGAAGAATTGACATCCTTGACAATTCTTGACCACTCTGTGTTCATCGTCCGCCGCTGTAGGCCGGTAGAATCCTTGTCCGAACACCTTCCCAACTAGTGTCTTCGAAGAAGCATGATTTCCACAAATTCCTTTGTGCACGTCTTCAAGCAATTGAATGCCATCGGAAACCGATACACATTTCATCGAATATTAACTCCACGCCTATATAACTCTCCTTCGAGAATTAAATAACTGCGTGCTCGAACCTCTAGTCTTTGCTTCTCCACCTTATCTTCCGGAGTTTTACCGGATCTGCAGATAGTCAAGGTATGGGGTACGCCATATCGGAATCAATAATCATAACATCAAGTGGCCGAATATCGTCGACATTGATTTCGCTCACTGTCTTATCCGGTAAGACCGCTTCTTCGACTGGTCCTTCGAGACTACTTTTTCCTCCTGGTTCTTCAAGACTGCATCATCCACAAGCTCTGTAATAGTAGCCTTGTGTTCCATCTTTATGGATGGCTTATCCAATACTTGAAGGAAAACTCCAGGTGGAACTGCTTGTCTTGAAGACCCTAGTCGAGCTAACTCATCCGCATGCAGAATTATTTCCGCACGGTATATGAGAAAATCGCAAACCATCAAATTTGTCTTCAAGTTTCCTAACCTCCTATCGATAGGCGATCATATGATCATCATGAGCATCCCACACCTTGTTAACTTGACTTATTACCAACATTGAATCACCATATATATCCAATCGTCTAACTCCTAACGAAATAAGTACTCGAAGCCCATGAAGCAAAGCTTCATACTCCGCAATATTATTTGAGGCTCCGAAATGCATTTGTAATACATATCCGAGTGGTTCCTTCGTGGGGTGAGAAGTACGACCCCAGCGCCCGCGCCTAAAAGCTGCAGGGACCCATCAAAGAACATCTCCCAATACTCCAACGTTTGAATCCCCTGCGGGACTTGTGTCTCCAACCACTCTGTTGTGAAATCAGCTAAAGCATGTCCCTTAATAGCTATTCGCGAAGAAAACGTAATCTCATATTGGTCAAGTTCTATAGCTCACTTAGCAACCTGTCCCACTCGTCTCTCGGTTCAGCACAATATCTCCAATAGCGAACCCAGTCTTAACTTCAATGGGGTGCGCTTGGAAATAATGTTTCAACTTTTGAGAAGTTATCACTACTGTCGTATACTTGCCTTATGGGTATATAGATGATAAAGGAATGGATACGCAGAGACATGGTGACAAATTAAGGAAGATAATGATGATGGCGATAGGCAACAGATCGGTTCTATACCGGTCCGGAATAACAGAAGATCCTGTATACCGGTATGGAAACAAGACGGACATTAAGACCGGTGTACAATGACTTGAGGAGCAAGTTATTGAGCAACTTGTAGTCCGATTAGGACTCCGAATCAATAAAGGAAGTTAGAAATAAAACTCCATATATGTAGTCCGGGTAATTGATTAGGACTCGCATGTAACCCCGACTCCCCGGATATATAGAGCGGAGTAGGGACCCCTCGAAAAACTCTCCGAGATTTTGCAATTAGCAAATCACTAAAGGAAATACATAACATACAGGACGTAGGGTATTACTCTCGATCCGAGGGGCCCGAACCGGTCTAAAATCGCGTGTTCCTGTGTGTTACGTGTGTTGCACCATCAAATTCCACGCTCGTGAGGGACCGGGTAGTACTAGTGCCGAGTTTAAGACTCGACATTTGGCGCGCCGGGTAGGGGTCCCGGCGAGTTCTCGGCGAGTTCGATGGCCTCTTCGTTCGTCGTCGACTTCGAGCCCGGCTTCAAGATCCGCTTCGGGTCCCTTGACTTTGAAGCTGATTCGGCCGGAAACCGCTTTTGATGAATCCGACTCGTTGTCGGGCCGCAGCTTCGAAGCGCGATCACCTGCCATGGTTGGCACCATAGATTTAGAACTCGGCGAATCCGACGCAGCTTTAGCGCGAACAATCGGATCGCCCGCGTTTCGGATTGGTGCCTAGCCTCGATGAGACAAGCCACTCTTGCGAGTTTGTTAATGACTTTGAGGAAGAACACCCGGTCTTTTTCCAAGTGTTCATGACAGGACCGGTTATTCGCCAACTCAATCCCGAGGAAGCTGCTGAAGAAGAAGCAAGGATGGCGAGAGACGAAGCCGATCGTCGTCGTCGTGAAACGGAAGAAGCAAACGAGAGATGAACAACCTCCACAACCTTCGGCTGCGGATCCGCGCACAAGTGCTGCTGGCCTGGCCGGAGGAAGCGCTCCCGCAACCGCTCCCCAGCCACGGGCCCGCTGCCGGACCGGTCCGGAGACCCGGAGGAAAATTCTCCAGGATATTACAATCGACGGGGATGTCGCAGTGGAAGGCGCCATCGATCTTCCAGCAGAGCTTTGGATTTAAGTTCCATGGAAGTGGAGATGAATGGCGCTCGAGTCTTCACGTCGCTTCGTCCACAATATTATGGGAGTGAAGCAAATTCTTGAGACAATACCGGAAGAAGTCTTCAATGCCACGCTAGGATTGCAGCGCGCACCGAATCCGGTAGACGCGGCAGCTCTACAAACAAATCAGCTCGTCCATGATCGAGCGGAATCTTCCGGTCGCTCGCGTTCTCATTCGGAGCGGCCTGCAAGGGCTCGGTCCGAAGAAGCTTCTTCCGGTGGAAGGCTTGGACCCAGGCATACCCCAATCGTAGGTGCACATGAACGGGCTCCGGATCAAGATTTGCGTGTACCACTCAATGGTAATCGTGACTTTCGAAACGTGCTGATCGATCGCCATGCGAGAGAGGGCAGAGGAGCGCAGAAGACATGAAGAAAACGAGAGGCGACGGACTGCTCATGTTGATGATCGTCCACGGGATCCTGCCCGCCACGATCGCATTTGAACAATTCGCCACGTCACGGGCCGGCCGCTTCGGCGCCGCCCCCGGTGGAAATTATCCGCGCAATGATCATCGAGGGCATAGTAACGTGCATGCTCATCCGGATGAACGGCCCGGAAGGGATGATTGTCGTGACACTAGAGACCGGAGAGGGCGAGATAACCGGGACAGAGACGCCGAACCCCGGCGCGGCGACAATGATCATCAAGCGGCACCTCCATCTCCACCTCCATCACAACGTGAAGAACCAGCGAACAATGATCGTCAAGCGGCGCCTCCACCTCCGCCTCCGCCTCCTTCCAGGCACGCGGAGCCGGTGAATAATGATGGTCAAGGTGGTTCGGGAGATAGATATCAAGATGATCGCTATTACGACTATTCCGACGATGACAGGGATCGCAATTATCGGCATCGCCCTAGCCGTCGATCTCCGTCACCGGTCCGGACCGGTCTAGAAGACGATGAATACTCCGTAATCCCCGTTTTCACGCGAGATTTACGCATTTGCAAATACCCCAGGGGATTTAAGCCTGGGGCCATTGACAAGTATGATGGCAAAGCACCTCCTGCTGAGTGGCTTCGTATGTACACCACTCGCTATTCGATCGGTAGGAGGAGACACGTTCGTGCTAGCTAATTATCCGTCGATGTGCATGGAGCAGGCTGGACGCTTGTGGTTGCAATCCCTACCCGAGAGATCCATCTCTTCTTGGGGAGACCTCACTAAAAAGTTCGTAGAAAACTTCCGGGCGACTTGTGAGAAGCCAGGGAATTACTTCGACCTCAACAGTCGAAGCGAAGCCTGACGAGACCTTGACTGATTTCATCGGGTGTTTCTGCAATAAGAAGGCCTTAATCCCCAATGTTCCTGATCAGCAAGTAATTGCTACGTTTCAAGCTGGCGTTCGAAGTGAAGCGTTGGTTCACAAGATTGGAAGGCGAAATCGGAACCTTACCATGACGGCGTCGAGTGCTTCAAGATAGCAGACGATTATGCTCGCTGGTGAATCGAATGTGAGTCAATTTGCGCGGGAACAAAGGGAAGGAACCGAAGCATGACCAAGGCAACCGAGTCTGGATCTAAGAACAACAATAAGCGCAAGGCTGATCACCTTGTTGCAGTCGTCGACCGGTCTCATGGAGGAGACCGGCCGACACCTCCTAAGAGAGGTCCAAGAGAGCGATTGTCGTTTGAGACACTTCGGATGGCCCTTGCATGATCCATAACGGGAATCATAAAGCTAAGGAGTGCTTCTCGTTAAGGCCATTTGCTCGGTTTGCCTTGAATGTTGCACCCGATCTGCCCATAGGAATCGGAGGGATGACAATGGCAAGGATAAGGAGCGCGACGACAATGAGGATGACGAAGGCTTTCAAGAACCAGCCCGAGAGGTGAACATGATCTATGGAGGCCCGGATGCATATAAGTCAAAGCGGAAGCAAAATTGGCATTCCGGAAGGTTAACGCTCGTTGCTCCCGCCACTCCCGAGTATCTTCGGTGGTCCGAGGTGCCCATCACATTCAGCAGGGCAGATCATCCGGAGGTATTGCCGAAGGCTGGTAAATATCCACTCATCCCGGCCCCTATTGTTCGGAAGGTGCGACCGAAGAGAACTTTCATCGATGGAGGGAGCTGCCTGGATATCTTGTTTGCTAAAACTCTGCCGAGCTTGGCCTTTCTGTTGCTGATCCGGAGCGCAGCGTTTCACCGTTTCATGGTATAATACCCGGGCGGAATAGTTACCCCTTGGGGCAGATTTCTCTGCCGGTGACTTTTGGGACAAAGGAGAACTACGGGAGGGAGAATATCATCTTTCGGGTGGCTGACATAGACTCGGCGTATCATGGTATTCTCGGAAGACCGGCTTGGCAAAATTTATGGCCATCCCGAATTATCAATATTTGATGTTGAAGATGCCCGGGCCAAATGGGGTCCTATCGTTCCGGGTGATATCAAGACTGCTTATGCCCGTGAAGTACATAGCACGAGTTGGCCTCTCGGGCCAATTCAGAAGTTGAACGTCGAGAGATCGGGAAGCAGCTGAAGCTTTGGAAGTCCAGGCAAGATTGGAAGATGAAGTTCCAGTCAAGAAGGTTGCAAAGGAGAAATTGAAAGCCGATGCGAGTGGTTTCCAAGACTGTCCAGCTGGATGAGTCGGACCCCTCCAGGGTCACCCATATAGGGGATGACTTGGGGGATAAATAGGAAAGTGTGCTCATTCTTTTCCTCCAGGAAAATAGGGATATCTTCGCATGGCAGCCTTCCGACATGCCGGGTGTTCCTAGGGAGAAGATTGAGCACGCACCGTTAGTGCGTCCCGATGCGAAGCCGGTGAAACGAAGCTCCGGAGGTTTGCTCAAGACCGCAAGGAGGCCATCAAGAAGGAGACAACTAGGTTGTTAGCAGCTAAGTTCATTAGGGAGGAGGATTACCGGAAGATGGGCCTTCGAGCAATGGTAACCTGCTCTTCGGTTTCTATACTCAAGGCGGCAGGGAGTTCCTCCGTGGATGCCCCACTCCGAGGTTCCGTGGTTGAAGCGGTGGGAGTAGAAGTAGGGTGCTACCGGTCCGAGAGGAAGCAGCGAGGAGCGGTACTAGGTTGAGAAGCGCCGGGAGTGAGACCGGTCTAAGGTGCATCGGGAGTAGAGACGGAAACACCACCTGTTGGGGGCTGTTGAAGAAGCTTTATTTCTTAAAAAGCTAGCTATGCTAGCTTGGAAGTTAGAAGGGATCCTGTAAGAAAAAGCAAATGTAATAAGATTGGGGCAAGGAGCTTTGACGAGATGGAATAATTCGAAAAGAATTAGTAATATAAAAGACTTACGAGGAAGCTTTGTTGAAGCCGGTGGAGGTCTTGATCTTCTTGGGCGGGCCCTGGGTGTCCCCACTGCTTCCCTCTACGATCCTTTTTCTGCTTGGATTGACTTGCGGAGTTGGAACTCGTTTCTCCGAGCATCGGCTGGGACCGGTCCGGTGACCATATCGGGATCTTTTGGGGACTTTAGATAAAGGATCAACCAAGGAAGGGGTACCTTGAGTCTTTCCTAATGCAGCTTCAAGAATGGCCGAGTGGCTCGGCGATCCCTTTCGACGGCTCCTTCTTCGCGTCGCTGGTCTTCAAGCTTTTGCGCCTCCGAGTGAGTATCGCCGGGAGCGGCGGAAGAAGTAGTAGGTCTTCCAATGGTCAAGGAAGTAGTACGTTTTCTTGTACTAGGTGCTTGAACCACGGCTCCGGACTTAGTGATCTTTTGAGCTATGCTAGGAGGCAAAGGAAAAGACCGGTCCGAAGGCCTTTGAGTCGGACCGGCTTGAACCGCCGGAGAGGCGGTATTGTTGGCATAATCTTCTCCCCAAGTGTCATTGGGAGGAAGAGGAGGGTGACTCCTGTAGTTGTCCATTTTCTGCAATTATAAAGATTGAGTCTTCGTAAGTAAATGATGGTAACAAACGACGAGAGATTTGAAGAAACAGAAAGAGGTACTTACGGGGTCGCGAGGATTGCATGAGCTGAAAGCCGGACCCACTCTTGTGCATCCGGATAGATCTGAATTTGGCTGCAGCATTTGCTTGATGCGAGCTTCTAACCGCTCCTTGTCGGGAAGAAGGGTTCCATCTAAAGGCATAGCGGTGTCTTCGTCAAAGAGCCAAGCTGGGTGCTCTTGCCTTTTAAGAGGTTGAACTCCCGCACTATGAAGCTCCGGAGAACTGTATCGGCGGTGACACCTCTAACGTTCTTCAAGTATCTAATGCAAGCTAGGAGTGCAAGAATTTCGTTGTCTTCTTTGAGCTTTTCCCTAGTATCTGCGGTAGGGAAATTCTTGGCTACTTTAGCGCCGAAGGCGGGAAGTGTCTGGCTGGGGATTGTCGCAGAAGAACCATCCCTTTTTCCAATGGGCTATGCTCTTGTTTAGGGACAGGGAGAAATATTCGTCTATGCTCCAGACATTGGATTCCTACACCGCCAACTGCAGCTTGGCGGTCCGATGAAGGAAGTGGGCGAATTTGGAACAAGTACTTGGAATAGCTTGAAGTGAGGGAGAACTCCAAGGAAAGCTTCGCACGGGTGGATCAAAAAGGCAATTTGCAGGATGGAGTTAGGGTTGAGGTTCACTAAATCCCATCCGTAAAAGAAAAGAAGTCCTCCGAAAAAGGAACAAGCAAGGGAGATCGAGGCCGCGGAGGAAAAAAGCCTTGAAAACTAAGCTGTTGAGACTCATCTATTCCCCATGGAATTTGGCCGGGGGAAGGGACGCTCCAATTCGGGATGGGTTGAGGAGGAAGATATCCGTCACGAACCGCCTCGTTGAGGGAGGCTTCGGTGACCTTGCTATTACCAAGGTCTTGGATGCCAAAAGGAAGCCGATCGCGAGGAACGAGAGGAAGAAGACGCGGGACGGCGGCGGATTTCTTCTTGCCATCTTGAGAGATGGAAAAGGAAAGCTAGAGATTGGTTAATGTGGAAGGAGAGAGCAACAGAGCAAAGGCGAATGGCGGGCGCGTATGAGCTTTTGGGAGCAGGGTTGACCTAGGTCGACCTTTCGTTTCTTTTTATAGACACCGGGATGGGCCCGTGGCTGAAAAGTTATTGGGCCATTTTGAGAGGCCCGATGGATTTTTATTGTTAATAACCTATGTCGTAACTATGCAATTATGACCTAACGGCCATAAGGAAGTTAATGATCTGTTATTTGCATTAATTATGACTTAACGGTCATAAGAATAAGCCGTCGTGCTTTTATGAAAGTAAAAAGCGGTCTCGAAATACGAAAATTTTCAGATGGAAATTAAAGTAATATTGAATTTTATAATTCGAGTAGTATGAGAGAGTTAGATTTTACATAACTCGGTGATAAAGGATGCCTTAGGTCTGTGGGTGTTAATCATCCGACTGATTATAGGCTTTGGAGACTCGAGTCGCTGTGAGAATATAGGGAATAAACTGGTCCGATCAACCAGAATTTTGGTTCTTAGTGAAATTTCACTAAGCGGATTATGAGTTCGAGGCTGATTTAGGCGGTCTGTTATGTGAAACTGGTGAAAATATACAGGAGATATGAAATTCGATCGGTATGACCGGTCCGGAAAATATGTTCATGGCAAAAAATTGCTGAGAGGAATGTGATTTGATGGGAAATGATAAAGCATAGTCTCTCAAGAAAGACTCTTGTATTATTTACGATTCCCAAATGATACAAGAGTCGGGGATATACCTAATTAGGTGGACCTGACCGGTGCACCGTATTCAAGAGCGGTCTCGTAGAGATCTTGGAAACGGAAAAAGATGGAAATTGAAAGGAGCGGTCCGTAGAAATTGCATATTAAAGGAAATAATGAAGAATCAACTAGTGGACTCTTGCATTATTTGAAAGAAGTTCAAATGATCCAAGAGTCGGGGCTATACTCAATTGGGTGCGCCTAGTCGGCGCACCGTGAAAAGAATAAGCTATAATTACCTAATTAGGTGATATGAAAGGTGAAAAACAATAATTTTTTGGGCTTCTTTTAAAGCACTTGTGAAGAAAGAAGAACGAGTGCAGCAGATTGGAGTTCTTTTTAATTTTACCATGAATAAAGACCAACATGCGGAAGACTGGTTAGTCTTATTCAAGGTTAAATCAAAAATTACTCGGGGGCTGCTTGTCGTATACTTGCCTTATGGATATACGAGATGATAAAGGAATGGATACACAGAGACATGGTGACAAATTAAGGAAGATAATGATGATGGCGATAGGCAACAGATCGGTTCTATACCGGTCCGGAATAACAGAAGATCATGTATACCGATATGGAAACAAGGCGGACATTAAGACCGGTGTACAATAACTTGAGGAGCAAGTTATTGAGCAACTTGTAGTCCGATTAGGACTCCGAATCAATAAAGGAAGTTAGAAATAAAACTCCATATATGTAGTCCGTGTAATTGATTAGGACTCGCATGTAACCCCGACTCCCCGGATATATAAGGCGGAGCGGGGACCCCTCGGAAAACTCTCTAAGATCTTGCAATTAGCAAATCGCTAAAGGCAATACATAACATACATGACGTAGGGTATTACTCTCGATCCGAGGGGCCTGAACCTGTCTAAAATCACGTGTTCCTGTGTGTTCTGTGTGTTGCACCATCGAATTCCACGCTCGTGAGGGACCGGGTAGTACTAGTGCCGAGTTTAAGACTCGACAACTACTGCATATATTAACTTCTGTAATCGGAGATATCGCATCCGTGATTCGGTAAGAACTTCACTTACAAAATATACCGGACGCTGTACCAATTGCAGATGTCCCTCTTCCTTCCGATCGACCGCCAAAACCGTGCTCACCACATGGGTTGTTGCTGAAATATACAACTGAATGGTCTCGTCCGGTTCGGGGGTACCAATACTGGAGGATTGCTAAGGTATTCCTTGAGTTGATCAAGCGCAGCCTGTGCCTCGTCTCGTCCACTCAAACTTATCTTGCTTCTTAAGCAATTTGAAGAACGGAAGTCAACGAACTCCCGGTCTTGAAATGAAACGGCTGAGAGCCGCCATACTACCCGTCAACTTCTGAACATCCTTTAAGCAACTCGGGGGTTTCATATTGATGATCGTCCGGATTTTTTCCGGTTTAGCTTCAATGCCTCGCCATGACACTAGGTAACCCGAGTAATTTCCCGAACGAACTCCAAATACACATTTTCCAGGGTTGAGCTTCATGGAAAAATTCCGCAGATTATCGAAGGTCTCTGCCAGGTCGAGAGAAGATCCTCGGTTTTACGAGATTTTACCACTATATCATCAACGTAAGCTTCTGCGTTCCTTCCCAATTGCGAATCCAAGCAACGTTGTATACCGCGACTGATATGTAGCTCCGGCATTTTTTAATCCAAAAGGTATGGTCGTATAGCGAGTATGCTCCAAAGGGGGTGATAAACGCGGTCTTTATTTGATCTTCAACTCTTAGCGGTATTTGATGATACCCTGAGTAAGCATCAAGAAAACAAAGACGCTCGCAGCCAGCGGTCGAATCAACAACTTGGTCAATCCGAGGCAGCGCGAAAGGGTCTTTGGGGCAAGCTTTGTTGAGATCAGTATAATCGACACACATCCTTAATTCTTTAGTATTCTTTTTTGGTACAAGGATCTGGATTGGCAAGCGAATCTGGATGATACACCTCCCTAATGAACTTAGCTGCTAATAACCTAGTTATTTCCTTCTTGATGGCCTCCTTACGGTCTTGAGCAAACCTCCGAGCTTCGTTTGACGGCTTTGCATCGGGACGCTCAACGGTGCATGCTCAATCTTCTCCGTAGGAACACCCGGCATGTCGGAAGGCTGCCATGCAAAGATATCCCTACTTTCCTGGAGGAAAAGAATGAGCGCGCTTTCCTATTTATCCCCCAAGTCAGCCCCTATATGGGTGACCTTGGAAGGGTCCGACTCATCAAGCTGAATAGTCTTGGAAACTACTGCATCGGCTTTCAATTTCTCCTTTGCGACCTTCTTGGCTGGAACTTCATCCTCCAGCCTTGCCTGTACTTCTAGAGATTCAGCTGCTTCTCCGATTTCTCGACGTTCATCCTCCGAATTGGCCCGAGAGGCCAACTCGGTGCTATGTACTTCACAAGCATAAGCGGTCTTGATATCACCCGGAACGACAAGACCCCATTTGGTCCTGGCATCTTTAGCATCAAGTACTGGTAATTCGGGATGGCCATAAACTTTGCCAAAGCCGATCTTCCAAGTATCGCATGATACGTTGAATCAATGTCGGCTACCTGTAAGATAATATTCTCCCTCCTGTAGTTCTCCTTTGTCCCAAAAGTCACTGGCGGAGAAATCTGCCCCAAAGGATAGCTGTTCCGCCTGGGTATTATACCATGAAACGGTGAAACACTGCGCTCCAAATCAGCTACGGAAAGGCCAAGCTCGGCAGAGTTTTGGCAAATAAGATATCCGGGCAACTTCCTCCATCAATGAAAGTCCTCTTCAATCGCACCTTGTGAACGATGGGGGCCAGGATGAGTGGATATTTACCAGCTTTTGGCAATACCTCGGGATGATCAGCCTGCTGAAGGTAATGGGCACCTCGAGACCACCGTAGGTATTCGGGTGTGGCGGGAGCGACGGCATTAACCTCTCGAAACGCCAACTTTTGCTTTCGCATTGACTCGTATGCGTCCGGGCCTCCATATATCATGTTCACCTCTCGAGCCGGTTCTTGAAAGCCTTCGTCATCCCCATTGTCATCGTGCTCTTTATCCTTGCCCTTATCGTCTCTCTGGTTCCTATGAGCGGATCGGCGCGCAACCTTTAAGGCAAAGCGAGCGAACGGCCTTAACAGGAAGCACTCCTTAGCTTTATGATTCCCATTATGAATCATGCAAGGGCCCTCCAGAAGTGTTTCGAACGACAATCGTTCTCTTGGACCTCTCTTAGGAGGTGCCGGCCGATCTCCTCCATGAGGCCGGTCGACAGCTGCAACAAGGTGATCCGCCTTGCGCTTATTGTTGTTCTTGGATCCAGGATCGGTTGCTTTGGTCATGCTTCGGTTCCTTCCCTTTGTTCCCGCGCAAATTGACCACGTTTGATTCACCAGCGAGCATAATCATCTGCTATCTTGAAGCACTCGACGCCGTTATGGTAAGGTTCCGATTTCGCCTTCCAATCTTGTGAACTAATGCTTCACTTCGGACGCCGACTTGAAACGCCGCAATTACTTGCTGATCGGGAACATTGGGGATTAAGGCCTTCTTGTTGCGAAACGCTCGATGAAGTATGTGAGAGTCTCGTCGAGCTTACGCTTCAACCTGTTGAGGTCGAAGTAATTCCCCGGCTTCTCACAAGTCGCTTGGAAGTTCTCTACGAACTTTTTGGTGAGGTCGCCCCGGGAAGAGATAGATCTCTCGGGTAGGGACTGTAACCACAAGCGTCCGAGCCTGCTCCATGCACATGGGGAGGTAATTAGCTAGCACAAACGTATCTCCTCCTGCTGACCGGATGGCGGTGGTATACATGCGAAGCCACTCGGCAGGAGGTGCTTTACCATCATACTTATCAATGGCCCCGGGCTTAAATCCCCGGGGTATTTGCAAATGCGTAAATCTCGCGTGAAAGCGGGGATCACGGAGTACTCGTCATCTTCCGGACCGGTCCGGACCGGTGAAGGGGATCGTCGACGAGGGTAATGCCGGTAGTTGCGATCTCTATCATCATCGGAGTAGTAATAGTATCGATCATCTTGATACCTATCTCCTGATCCATCCTGACGGTCGTTATTGGCCGGTTGTGCGGTCTGCGAAGGAGGAGGCGGAGGCGCCGCTTGGCGATCATTGTTGTCTCGTCGAGGCTCCCCATCTCTGTCTCGGTTGTCTCGTCGAGGCTCCCCATCTCTGTCTCTGTTGTCTCGTCCCCTTCGGTCTCCGGTATCACGACGATCATCTCATCTTGCCCGGTCATCCCGATGAGCATGTCGGTTGCCTTGTCCTCGTTGGTCATTGCGCGGAGGATTTCCACCGGGGGCGGTGCTGAAGCGGCCGGTCCACGCCGAGGCGAATTAGTCACGTGCGGGCGAGGCGGGCGATGATCCCGCGGACGATCATCCACATGACCGGTATGACGCCTCTCATCTTCTTCTTGTCTCCGGCGTTCTTCCGTTCTCTCTGCATGGCGGTCGATGAGGACGTTACGAGCGTCACGGTTGCCATTGAGTGGTACGCGCAAATCTTGGTCCGGAGCTCGTTCATGTGCGTCGGCGATCGGGGTGTGTCGAGGCCCAAGCCTTCCACCGGAAGAGGCTCCTTCGGACCGGGCTCTTGTAGGTCGCTCCGAGCGAGAACGTGAGCGGCTTGAAGATTCCGATCTGTCATGAACGAGTTGATTTGTTTGTAGAGCAGCCGCATCTACCAAATTCAAAGCGCGTTGCAACCCTGGTGTTGCATTGAAGACTTCTTTCGGTATTGTCTCAAGGATTTGCTTCACTCCCACAATGTTGTGAATTGGCGACATGAAGACCCGAGCGCCATTTAATTCCACTTCCATGGAGCTCAAATCCAAAGCTCCGCTCGAAGAACGATGGCGCCTTCCGCTGCGGCATCCACGTCGGCTGTTATATCCTGGGGATGTTTCTTCCGGGTCTCCACACGAGTCCGGCAGCGGGCCCGTGGCGGGGAGCGGTCGTGGGAACGCTTCCTCCGGCCTGATCGGTACCGAGCAACGTTTGCGCGAGGATTCGCGGCTGAAGGTTGTGGAGGTTGTTCATCTCCGTCCGCTTCATCTGTTTCACGATGACGACGATCGGATTCGTCTCTCGCCATCCTTGCTTCTTCTTCGGCGGTTTCCTCGGGGTTGAGTTGTCGAAGAACCGGTCGTGTCATGAACACTTGGAAGAAGGCTGGAGGCCCTTCCTCGAAGTCATTACCAAACTCGCGAGAGCGGCTTATCATCACGGACCGGGCACCCGTCCGAGACGCAGACGGTCCGATTGTTCGCGCTAAAGCTGCGTCGGATCCGCCAAGTTCTAAGCCGAGGTGCCAACCGTGGCGGGGATCGCGCTTCGAAGCTGCGGCCCGACAACGTGTCGGATTCATCAAAAGCAACTTTCCGGCGGAATCGGCTTCAAAGTCGAGGGACCCGAAGCGGATCTTGAAGTCGACGACGAACGAAGAGGCCATCGAACTCGTTGGGAACTCGCCGGGACCCCTACCGGCGCGCCAAATGTCGAGTCTTAAACTCGGCACTAGTACTACCCGGTCCCTCACGAGCGTGGAATTCGATGGTGCAACACACGAAACACACAGGAACACAAGATTTTAGACAGGTTCGGGCCCCACGAATTGAGAGTAATACCCTACGTCCCGTATGTTATGTATTGTCTTTAGTGGATTGCTAATTGCAAGATCTCGGAGAGTTTTCGGGGCGGGTCCCTGCTCCGCCTTATATATCCGGGGGAGCTAGGGTTACATGTAGAGTCCTATTCGATTACATGAATTACATATATAGGAATTCTATCTCTAGCTTTCTTTATTAATTCAGAGTCCTAATAGATTACAAATTACTCATTAACTTGCTCCTCAAGTCATTGTACGCCGGTCTTAATATCCGCCTTGTTTCCATACCGGTATACAGAATCTTCTGCTATCCCGGACCGGTCGGGGATCAGTCTATTGACTATTTTCATCATCTTTATCTTTATTAATTTGTTACTATGTCTCTGCGCATCCATTCCTTTACTATCTGTATATCCATAAGGCAAGTATACGACAATTTGGGTGGTTATTCCTTGTTCGTGGTAGAATAGATGAACTTGTGCTTCTGTCAGATCTATTTTTTCAGATTTTGGATTTTCCGATTGATGTAGTCATTTGGTTCTGTGGGATTTCAACTTCTAACAGAGCGTTGACTTCTATCTGCTTTATTTCTCACCTAAATTCTATGTAGGATTGCAGCTCCAAACATCTGGCGTCACGTGAGGTAATTTCCTGCTTCATTCTCTAAACTCCACAGATTTTGTTGTATAACGTGATGACAACCATATTTCCGCATCCACAGTTATGACATCAAATATCTAAACCACCATATGAGTCCTATGCGCTGGTGATTTATTCATTTTTAGTGACTAGAAGACCTGGTGGTTTGAATATGCATCTGTATTTGGCTGCTATTGACGTGTAATTACTATTTTCATTCCCTGTAAATAATACTTGATTGTGTTTCACTAAATGAATAGTTATTGAACCTGGGTTGCTTAATTTGCCATATTAATCATTTTTTTCTTACTGGCAATTTGTGTTCATATTATCATTACGTATAGTGGATTATTGACCAATATTTCTAGATGTGATCATGTTTCATGAGCACTATAGATAATTATTGTGTTTCTTCTGTTCTCATAAGTCAGTAATTTGATGCTTATTTTGCTGCCACTATTTAGTTAGAAATAACCATCATTGTGCAACTCACTGGCTTTACACATCCTCTTTTTTTTTTCTTCTATTTTTTGTGCTTTCCATGCATTCAGTGGATCCATTAGTAATATTCAGCTATTCTGCTGTTTCACCAAGCCACATAGGTTAAGAGGTTACTGTGCTTCAATGGTTAATTATAAGGGACAACTGTAATGGAGAAGCAGTGGTTGGGTGGTAAGCAGCCTCAACTCTATCCCATCCCTGCTATGTTTGTGTGGATGACGATGCACTATATTGGTTTGCTAGGGTCCCTAGATTCTAGTGGCTCACCAATATTGTAAGATTTAATGTTTAAGACTTATATTTAGTAATTCTCTTGTTCTGTCACTCAGTAATTTTGGAAGCTTCAATGGTTCAATTATTCAGAAATTCTGTTGCAATCATACTCAGTAATTCTATAAGCTTTAATTGTTTGAATATTCAGTAATTCTCTTGCGATCATACTCAGTAATTTTGTGAATCACGTTCTGAATTGTCATGTAATTCATGTCATGTGCATCCTCAGTAATTTAGTTGCCAGTAATTTTCTCTCAGTCAGTAATCCCCTAGCTTCATTACTGAATCGATGATTTTGTGATGTACATTGTCAGTGTTTTCCAGCTTTTCTAAACTCCTATATTCGGTAATTTTTTGGTTGCTAAAATAAAATCAATGCATGCTACAGTAACTTTCTTTTCACATCTCCAGTAATTTCATGCTCATGATTATCACTGGTTCTGTACATGCAAGGGAGAGTGATTACTTCTCCAGGCTTTGTTTACTGCATGATGTTCCACTATGTGAGCCAGTCACAGAATCATTCCCCAACAACCATTCAGTAGTTTTTCCCCGATGATGAGTCATCTCAATGTTAACGGTACTCCAGATCAACTGGAGGTTCGGTTCATGTGTTGAATAAGGCCCTCGAACCTGTAGATCGGAGGTGAGCTGGACCGATGGCAAGTGGAGCTAATCTCCAGTGAACTCGCTACACTAGACATATTGCTTCTGTAAGTATCTTTGGTGTCTCCAATATTATCGCTCTATTATATTTTTTTCATTCTTCCAGGTAAGCTCATAATTGTTGTGTCAGAAATTATTGATGACTATAATGTTAGAATTTTTTTGTGTGTTTGCTCTATTGAGAAGCATTAGAAATGATGTGAGTGGTTTCCTATACTTATTGGGACTGCAGGATCACTTGAATTTACTCATTTGAGACTACAGGGGTTTGGCTGCACTTGACTTATTTGGCCGAATTTTCATGCATTCATTATCTGGCTCTAGACATTATTGTTAGGTTCTTTAAACTGTCCAATAGGAGGTTCAATTTCTACTAGGATGCTTCATATTAGACTCCCTACTTTCGTTAGCTGTACTTCTAGTTTTTTTTTTTTGTGGTAGATTGACTAGAACTGGACTGTTTGGAATGCATTTCATGGATGTTCCAATTCTGCATTTCTACCTTCTGTCTTTACTACCTTTTCATCATAATGAAACCTTCTGCTGCCTATTATATGTTCATCTTAATAGTTCGGTTGTGTAATTAGGTTTATTAAGAGTTCTTTTCTCCCAATGTGAACCTAACGTGCCAATTATCAATAAATCTTTGAAGGAAATATAACTCGAACTATAGAGTGGTCCTTTTATGTAGTTAGCTGAATGTGTGTTCTAAGAAAGATAGGAATATTTGTTGAAACAATCTTGGTTTCAGTTCAACTTTGATCATGTAAAAATTAAATTGCACATAAAATATTTTGTGCCTGTGAAATTAAAAATCCGTAGGGTTATGTGTTTTTTTGTAGAAGATGCTTTTAAAATAATTTTTGTCATGTATTGCCTATAGATAAATTTTGTGATATATGATCTGGTTATTTGTATATTTGTTTTGAAAATCTGTAGGATTATGTGTCTTTGTAGAAGATGCGTTTAAAATAAATTTTATCATGTATTACCTATAGAAAATTTTGTGATATATGATTTGTTTTTTTTGTATATTTGTTTCTTAAATTCTGTAGGGTTATGTGTCTTTGTAGAAGGGTCATGTGTTTTTGTAGAAGATGGCTTTAAAATAATTTTTGTCATGTATTACCTATAGATAAATTTTGTGATATATGATTTGGTTGTTTGTATATTTGTTCTTGAAAATCTGTAGGGTTATGTGTCTTTGTAGAAGATGCGTTTAAAATAAATTTTGTCATGTATTACCTATAGAAAATTTTTGTGTTATATGATCTGGTTATTTGTATATTTGTTTTTTAAATTCTATAGGGTTATGTGTCTTTGTAGAAGGGTCATGTGTTTTTGTAGAAGATGCCTTTAAAATAATTTTTGTCATGTATTACCTATAGATAAATTTTGTGATATATGATCTGGTTATTTGTATATTTGTTTTTGAAATCTATAGGGTTATGTGTCTTTGTAGAAGATGCATTTAAAATAAATTTTGTCATGTATTACCTATAGAAAATTGTTGTGATATATGATCTGGTTATTTGTATATTTGTTATTTGTTTTTAAATTCTATAGGGTTATGTGTCTTTGTAGAAGGGTTATGTGTCTTTGTAGAAGGATCATGTGTTTTTGTAGAAGATGCCTTTAAAATAATTTTTGTCATGTATTACCTATAGATAAATTTTGTGATATAGGTATTACTTATTCAGAAATCTTGTAGTTATCACTAGCTTCAAGTTATATATGTATTACTTATTCAGAAATCTTGTAATTATCACGAATGGTTAGCATCAAGTCAGGAACTAAATTCTTAGTTAATAATTTGAAGTGTCAGTATTTATCAATAATATTACATGGCAATAAAATTTTCAATAACAATTCAATGAAGTTAGCTTTTTGCTGTTTTTTGTGTGATGAGTATTATTCCATTCTTTTAGTAAATTTCCATCCTTTGCTTCAGTAGTTTTTCTCACACTCAAGGAAGATTTGTTCAGTAATAACTGGCATTGAATGATAAGAGTAGCATTCTTTTATTAGCATTCAGTAATTATTCTTTGCTTCAGTAATGATTACTGATTGCAAATTCTTACTGTCAAATTATTCAGTAACTCTCCTGATACCTTACTCAGTACTTATTACTGAATTTTTCAATAGTTTAACTTTTCAATAATTCTTTTGGTACCGTACTCCGTAATTTTGTAGGTTTCACTATTTTGTAATTACTCAATAATTTTGTAAGATTTAAGGATTTAATTACTCAGCAAGGAACCAAGACAAATACTGAATAATTAAATTTTGAATAATTTAGTAATTCAGTATTTGTCTTGGTTCCTTGCTTGAGTAATTTTGTAACATTCAATAGTTTAATTGTTCAGTAATTCTTCCGATACCCTTACGTAGTAATTTTGTGGGCTTCAGTAGTTTATAATTACTTAGTAATTCATCTTTTGTGTTAGTCAGTAATTATATAAGATTTATTAACAATTTAATAATTTAATATTTGTCTTACTACCTTGCTCAGTAATTTTGTGACATTTAGTAATTTTTTGAGCTTGAATAGTTTAATGATGCAAATATCTTTTACTCAATAATTTTGTACTCGTCTATTTTTTATTTGTTGACATTAGGACAACTTAATTAGTGTAAATTTGCACTAAATTGGCTGTCCTAACGTCAATAAAAAGAAACCAGAGGAGTAAGATTCAATAATTTAGTTATTCAATATTTGTCTTAATACCTTGCTTAGTAATTTTGCGAGCTTGAATAGTTTAATGATGCAAAATATCTTTCCTATTGTACCTTACTCAGTAATTTTGTGAGATTCAACAGTTTAATTATTTCATACTTGTTGTATCATGCTGCCCTTGTTGGTTATAAATTTATCGATGAATTGAACTTGCATCCATGGGAACCGGCATTCTGCTAGTTTATTGTAGCTACAATTTTATCTGCTCACAAGACTCTAATAACAAGATTGTGTTTGTAGGATGTTGATGCCATTGGTGCTCATTCTTACAAAGCCAAGCTTTTCAGAAAATAGATGCCACTATCCTGATGTCATATGCAACCACTAGAATTATCTGACTCAATTATTTTCTAAGATTAAATAGTGTGATGGTTCAGTAAATTAATCTAGCATTATCTAACAATTCAGTAATTCTTTTGTTCTCTTACCCAATATTTGGATAAGCATTTTACGTGATTAGTCAATTTTTTTGGGGCGGAATACGTGATTAGTCATTTAACTAGCTTGCAATCTATTCTAGACATATAGTGAATTTGTCCTGGATGCTAAGTAGAATGTAGGTTTGTATGAAAATATATTTCGCCAATTAGATATAATAATTGCCTAATCTCATATGTGATCTTTGTCTTTGGAGCATGATGATTTAGAATTTTTTTACTCATTCACTGAATGAATGAAGGTTCCTTTTGTTGTGTTTCCTATATTAATTTGTGTGATGGAGGCACTCAATTATATCGGCGAGTACGTGTGATCTATACAACACCTATGTTAGTGGTCCCTTGATTTTTGTTTTGATGCTTAGCTTGATCCAAATCTGCAGGGTGAGCAGTTCAATAACTCACCCTCTCATGTTTCAGTAATTTTTACATCTAATGATTCAGAAGTAAGCCATTATGAGTTATGTAAATTTCTTGTGTACTATTTCTGTTAACACTAGTACTTTTCGTGGCTCTCTATTTGTTGATCTTATGCTTGACCAACGATTGAGCCAGATACTTCCTTACTCAGTAATTTGTATGCTTACTCAGTAATTTGTAGGCTTCAGCAGTTTATAATTATTCAATAATTTTCTTGTGTGTTACTCAGTAATTTTCTAAGATTTAAGAATTTAAATATTCAGTATCTATCTTACTACCTTGCTCAGTAATTTGGTAACGTTCAATAGTTTAATTATTCAGTAGTTCTCCTGATACCTTAATCAGTAATTTGGGGTGCTTCAGTAGTTTATAATTACTCAGTAATTCATCTTTTGTGTTACTCAGTAGTTATGTAAGATTTAAAGTTTTAACTATTCACTATTGTCTTACTAACTTGCTCATAAATTTTGTCACATTCGTAAGTTTTATTATTCAATCTTCTATGGTTTTATCATCCCAAAGGTTGTTATAAAAAATACCGACGTGATTTTCCTCTTCTTCAGTAATTATATTTTTTTCTCAGTATTTTATCTTTACCTGTTCTAAGTTCTATATCTCACTAATTGGTAAGGATTGACAATGCACTTAATTCAATAAAGTTTTGACACATCCCTATGTGTCAGTAATTTCTAATATTAACATAAATAGTTTCATGTAGAATAATTATTGAATGAATTTATAATCTTCATTCAGTAATTATTTCCAAAGATCACTTTGTGTAATCCCAATACAATAATCTTATCACTCCATTTAATCCAAACTCAGTAATTCTCTCACTTTATTTTTTCCTGTCAGTTTTAAGCCTTTAATAGCTAACTTATTGTTTAAATCCTATGCAACCTTACTCAGGAATTTTGTGACATACATTTAGTTTATTAATTATCTGAAAGCTTGTTGGGCACCTTTAATTTGACACGTTGTTGGGGAATAATCCAGTCAACCTTTTAGCCATGTTTGAATATTTTTTTGGTCCTATGCTACACATGAATGATGGGTAGATACAACTGCAGTATGTACTGATAACCTCCTGTTTTGGCCAAGATTGATACAGTGGCTAATATATTAGGGACTAGAATTGATCATAGTATATTAGGGCCTATTAACAATCCCCCTATTTTGGCCTAGATTAATGCAGACGCTAATATATTACGTCCTAAATTGATCATATTAGAGGTTGCTTGCTACTATCCACTCTAGATGAATGAAACCTTATTAGCCATGATATATGTGCTTTTCTTGTTATCGGTAATTCTGTTTCTATCAGTTGTAATTCCTATGATATGTGTGTTTGTGCTTCGTGCAATATGTAATGCTTGATTCTCAGTTAACTACATACTATTCAGTAATTCTTTCTGAAAAGATATTATCACTGAATCACTCTTTTGTCTATCACAAGCAGTTTACTTGTAGCGTCTTGTTTTTACCAGTTTTCTGCATTCTGTTTAATAAATCTTCATTAAAAACTTGTCCATGAAGAATTCCATGCGGAACTATTCTTTTGTCTATCGTGTGTTTGCATGTTTCTTGCGAACTGCTCACTATTTGCTCAACGATTCTTCTGTCCATCGCAGTAATTTCTATCAACATAACGAGCCTGTTACTAGGAGCTTTGCAGAAGATGAAATTGATATGCAAGTGTTGGACCCACAATCTTCTTTGATTGAAAACTACACAAAGGAATTTTAAGATGCATGACAGTATACCTTGGCCGACACTCTGGCTGAAGTAGGATGAAGAGTAGAACTGCAAGTACTACCCTAAAAATTTAAGCCGGGCTCATGTTGAAACACACACAGCTGTGTTCTCGAGGTCTTGTGAATTGCTCACTATTTGCTCAAGATGTGGATTTGTTTTTGTAAAGTATTTGAGAGGATAAGTCTGTGAATGAATGTAACCTACTGTTGTAAATCTATGTCACCTTTGAGGAATTTCTTTTTTTTATCCGATTCAACCTTCTCCTCTTGTTGTTCTTAGTTATGTATTTTTATTCCCATAAACTCGGGAGCTGAGGGAATAGTCCTTACTCTTCAGTTAGAGTTGATCATGAGCTTAACGTATAATTGGAATAGTCCTTACTCCTCTTGTTGTCCTCTTGCTTGTTGACTTGTTGTGGCGTGGGGCACGGTAGGCGCCGACATGATATCCCTCGGGTCTCAGGCCGGGCTCGATGCTTTCCTCCTCTCCCGCGTGCTACAGACTCGTCTTCCTCTCAGGTGAGGCTCGATCGGCCGAACAATGTCGGCTTCTTCCGCAGCTACTGCTCCAGTGCTCCACCCAGCGCCGCGACCGGACGAGATTCCGGCACAAACCACTCTACTGGATGGGAGCGCAGTCGGCGCCCTTGCTGCAGGCGTAGTCGATGGCCTACTGCAGCATCGCGTCCGTCCTGCCGGGCTTGCACACGCACAAAGCCCTATCCGTAGTTGCATTACCAGGCGAAATGGCTAGCTAGCTCGAATCAGCCGGATACATGTGAGAGGCAACTTGGGCCAATCGGCTGCAGAGGAGACAAAAGACCTCTCCCGCTTCGCTCTCTTTGGATTAGACCAAAATTTTCTCAAATTATTCAGTAAACTGGGAGGATGCATCGGGGCTTGTTTGGAGCTTCTACAACAGAGTTAGGGTCTTTTGATGTTGGGTCTTGATTATGAAAGATATCCTTCTAAAGATCCTCTACCGACACTTCAACGTTTCCTAAATAACAAGATGTCAATATCCATGAATGCATAGACATGCAAGCAATATGTATGTTGTCAAGGTATGAATGAAACACTAAATAACAAAAATAATATGTTACATAAGATAGTTCTTGAATACAAATGCTTAAATGTAAATTTATTTCAAAGTGCCCTCTTCATTAGCATATATAAAGAAACTAAACTTAGCCATTAAATACATTTAATTCACATAAACACTTTTGCAAGTTTCTATACAAATGCATTATAGAGATGATGTGGGCATGAGATAACAGAACAATAATCAAGGTTCATTATTTTACGAAGAGGAGATTTAATTTGACATCAAACCAAGGGTTTTTACTAACAAAATTCTCTAGGAATTTACAGGATGCATATATGAGCATGGAGACAATCACGGTGATACTACATGATATAAGGGACATTTGTGCTCTAGTAGAATATTTATTTAATGCATAAATTAATATTTAGAATTTAAACATGCTAAACAAGGAATTAACCAAAATCATGATGGATATGATGCACCATAATAAAGATCATACTCAAAGTAGTTCAAAACATGTTAGTTTGCTATTTTATCACATTTAGATAAAAAGATATGAATTAATGATGATTTACAAACTACTAATTATTCTGCAAACTCTCTGCAAAAAAAATGAAGTTCATCAGCACCATTGGATAGATCTATTTACAAGGAATCGAACAAAATTGGTTTCACTCAATTTTGAGTCCTAGAACTCAAGATATGAGTTTTTTGAAATTTAATTGAAGTTCGAGTACTATTTACAATTTTGCCATTGCGATTTTTGAAATTTAATCTGCGCGCTGGCGGCCACACATAGGGTCACGGAATTGGAGATTAGATGCGGATACAGCCATTCGGGATCCAGGCGGTGTGGGCTCGCATGTGGCTCACGGAAGCGGGGTGGCGCGCTGCGATTGGCCTCAACGGAGTTGACCAAAACTGGCGGGGAGCACACCGCGTGGCGCATGAGCTAGTGAAGCAAGACGTGATGGTCCGGGGATAGGTGCTCATCGGAGCGGAGCTGCCGGCGTCAATGGCGGATGGGATTGTCCGGCGACGGCGCGAGCTCGTTCGAGAGGACGAGAAGGACCGATTCTTGGCCGGTGAGCTTCGGTGGTGTAGGGAGGGGACTGTCATGCACTCCATGCCCGAAGAAAATGACTGTCTTGTGGTGGCATCGGCGGGGCGAGGCGGGTGGAGCACCGTGGCTGGGGAAAAATGATGTTGTCGTCGTCTCGTTGGAGAGAACAAAAGAACCATGAGTGAAAGGCGTCCAGGAAAGTGTTGCGAAGCTCAAGGAAAAAGAATCGAGTGTGGATTCTCACCGTAGCGAGCGGATTTGGCGTCGAGGGCAAGGTGCTATCAATGGCGACGCCGGGGAAGAATCTCCAAATACTCGCAGCTGGGTGATGGAGGGTGGGCTTGCACTAGAAGTTTAGGTGGCTCATGGCGCATCCATTGTCGTGCTAAGCTTGGGCAGGGGTGCTCTATGGTGGCTAGACACCATGATTTTGCGAGGGCACCTGCAATGGCGGACGAGCTCGGGCTCTCTTGCTTGCGTTGCGTGAGGGGGAGAGAGAGCAGGTGAGCCGAGAGGGGAGTGAGCAAAGAGAGAGGGAGTGGGACACGGTCGTGGTGGGGGTGATGGCGAGAGGGCGCCACGCGGGAGGGGCGGTGGCGGCGTTCTTCCGTGTGACATCCCATGTCACAAAACACGTGTGAACCGTTCTACTACCCTAATTACCGACGTTAAAACTTAATGAATTGAGTAAGCACATGAAATAATGAACTAGGGTGTTTGAAAAATTTTAAATTTAACTTTAGTTTAAACCTACTACCTCGTTCCAAAATGTAAGCATTTATTGACTTTTCGGAGTTACTTTTGACCGTTGTCTTATTCAAAAAAATTGTAAAAAAAGGATTATTTCTTTATATTTTGTTTTAATGTTAGATACATTTTAAATATAATATAATTGTTTTTATATTTTTACATAAAATTTGAATAAGACAAGTGGTCAAACGCAATTCGAAAAGTCAACAAATGCTTATATTTTGGAACGGAGGGAGTAACTATTTAAAACTCAATGATCCACAACAAAAGTATGCCAATATTTTTGCAGACCCTTGTAGAGGAGATCAAAACATGATTTTAGGATATTTTGCTTGATTTTTTCCCATGGCACAAATCCCTAGAACGATTACGTGAAGGCAAAAAAATATATTTAATCTCTAAATTTTTAATAATTTTTCAGAGCAAAATCATAACGTGTGGATTATGTACAATAATTGGCGTAGAAAATTATTGAGCAGAAATGTCGATTTGGAGGGAGAACAGAATGGACCATTAGTGGCAATTTGGTAAATTATCCCTTCTTCCCCACTAGTGGCCAGGACCACACGCCAGCCTCCCCTCGGCGTTTGTGCCCATCCCGGCTATGACGACCACCGTCCTAGTACCACAGCACCGCCCCACATGTCCTGCATCTTCCAGTTGCGTGGATTCCACGGAATTGCTCACCATTGATCGCCGCCTCCAATTTTCCCCCTCCCTCCATGACCCAAGCAACCCCGACCCTCTACTGAGCTCGCACCTCACTTGCCCCAAACGCAACTCGAGCTCACTCTTGCTCCTCCAGACCTTGCACAACTCTCTGCACCAGCCATCCCCTTTCCCTCCCCGCCAAATCTCGGAATCGAAGAAAACTCTCCATTCTCCACCGCCATGGCCGTCCCTGTCAAATTCGTCGATTAGGTGAGCTCATTGTTCGGTTCTTCACGATGGAACCCGCAGCAGAGTCCCACGCACTTCCCTGACCCTTTGTTTTGTCTTGGCTCAACCAGGTTTGGTGCAGGCGTCATTTTTTCCCATCGTCGGCAGTGGCCGCGGTGGCACCTCCACGGTGAGGCCCTGCTTCCTGGCCTTCCCCACCCCAACCGGATCCGTGCCGGCTGCGCGACACCGAGGTGAAGCTTCTGCCACTCGAACCGATTGGTGCCTCCCCGAGTATGAGCGACCTTGCCAGACCACCGCCCTGTCACGGCCCCCGCCACGTGCCATGCTCCGACCAACCTCACCGGCCGCCACCCCCTGAAATGCTTCACCATGCCGAAATACCTCCAGGCGGCAACTCCCAGTCCGAGCCGCTCCCTCTCTCCCCACTCCGGCGAGCCGCGCCACCCGTCTCCGGCGAGGGCCTATAGCGCGTACACTGTAGATCCCATTTGAACTAATGGCAATTCAGTAAATAATGGTGAACTTTAATGGAATTTGGAAAATACATAACTCCTGATAGGAAACTTAGAAAAATACAAATAAATACTTTTTTGGAAAGCTTGACACATGAGCTTTGCGATAAACTACTTTTTGACATAGGTTTCTTGGCAAGAAATCGAAATTTCATGTAAATGGATATAGCACATTATTAAGCTTATAAATTCCTTAATTAATTCCCTAAAAATGTAAAGTTCACCAAAATTGGTATATGCATGTTTCATTGCATGTGGGATGCCCTGGTATATGAGTCTCATGCATTCATACATATTTCTTTCCATATTTAGTGTTATTAGCTCATGTGATGTATAAGTTGCCTTAAATGCTTTATTTACTTAAATATGAAAAATGCATGTATAATTGCTCGTTTATTTGTTTCTAGTGCTCGTAATGAATAAATTATGATTTGGCATCAAAAATCATGTTTAGGAGTGTTTGGTATTTACATTTCCTTGAATGGTAAAGTTGATAAGTTCATATTTGCCATAATAGCTTAAATAGGGATTGCTTTATTCTAGGAAATAGATAAAATGAAAATTGATGTGCTTCTGATGCTCAATCATAGGGAAAATTATGTTTCATCATGAGGATTTGTTTAGAATTGTTTTATTGCTTGAGTGCTAATTATAAGTGCTATGTTAAAAATATGCATAAAATGACAAATATCCCTCTTGTCATATTTAATTCATATGCAAAGTTCTCCAAATGGTGCCTATAAGTTTAGTATGCACAATCATTCTATTTTTATGTGTTTTTGTAGAATTTATGCGTAACCTTGCTTAGAGCAACACTTGCTTACCTAGGGTTGCTAAGTCGAAACTTTTGCATGTCATATTGCCGTAATTGCTTAAATAGGAAATGCTTAATTAGGAAAATAGGTAGAATAAAAACTTATTTGCTTATGGTGCTCAATCATGAGCCAAATCATGTTGTAACTGTAACAACCCTAAATAATAAACATGCATTTCATGTCATGTGCATTTGGAAAATATTTACTTTGGTGCTAAGAAAATGCACATAAAATATTAAACTAGCTAAAAGAGTTAAGGAAGTGCTTAAAAAGAATTTAAATAAAAGAGAAAATAATGTGTTTAACATTTTCTATTGTTTAAACATACTAAATAAAGATTTATAAACGTGCCCTAAAATTATTTTTGCCTTGTAAAAATAAGTACAAGAAATAAACAAAGCTTCTCGTTTTAATTTAAACTTGATTTTTAAATCCAAAAAATATTTGGAATTGGAACATGAACCTAAAAAGAAAAGTGCTTAAAATGTTTTCATTTCCATCCCTGTATTTTTCGTAAAATTTTTCGGGTGCTAGAAATGCGATTTTCAATTAAACTAAAACAGGGGGTGTTTTTGTAAAATGACCGGACTCGGCCAATCCCCATTCTTCTTCCTTCTCTCTCTCGGAAACCGCCTCACTCCCGCACCGCCTCGCCACGAGCTGCGGCTGGCAAGTCCAGCCGCGTGCCCTCCCTCTCCCGCGCCACGCCGCTACCCCCACCGCCTCACCCGTCTCGCCATTGAGGATAAAAGCCGTAGTCCGATTCTCGTTTCTCTCTCTCGCACTTGAACACCACCGGCCGCGCTTCCGGTCTCCGCCGCCCGGCCGCCTCCGGCCCCTCCCGAACCTAACTACCACCACCCACGGCTTCGCCGTACACCACCGCAACTACTTGTGTCACTCGACCGCTCGCTTGCAGCCCGAGATCGAGGTCATTTTTCCCCAAGTGGTCGTGAATGTCGGCCGCCCGTGGACTTCAAAATTCCCTCGCACCGGTGAGCAATTCTACTTGTTGGTTGGTCCCGGACATGCGCCATAGCTCTCTCTATCTCTCTCGGTAGCTTAGCATTGAGTTTCACTCACCGATACGCCGGAATTTGTGGTGTTTCCTCAAGTCCGCCGCCGCCGTCCGCGGCTCACCGTTGAGCTCCCTTTTCCGGCTATCCCGAGGGCGCGTAACCCACTTGCCGCTCTTGCTTGTGCTCCGCTTGTGCCTCGGGACCTATTTTCCCCTATTTTTGTGCACCACGGCGGTCACTAGGTCTCGCCGGAGCCGCGCGCAGACGGTTGCTCGCCGCCGGCGTCTTTCCCGACCGTCCTCGCCACCGTGGACCTCACCACTGGATTGCTCATGTTGCACCGAGTCCCCGGAGCCGAATCCCCACCCGCCTCACCCCCTCCCGCACCCCTCCGGCGAGCCGCCGCCGCGCTCCGGCCACCGTGGCCATGGCCGCGGTGCTCGGCGCGGGTTGGGCCGCGCGCGAGCTTCGGGCTAAGCTGGGTCATCGGGCCTAAGTGCCGGATGGGCCTGGCGATTTCGGCCCAAAGGCTTATTGTTTCCTTTTTGCGAATTTATCCATATTCAGGATTTGTTCAAATTTCAAATATTCGTAGAAAATTCCACAAAAATCAGAAAAATGTCAAACAAAGTTTATTGGATTCATAAAATTATTTCCTACTTGATTATGTATTCAAATGCCTATTTTGAGAAATTATAATTTCATAGTTTAATTAATTACCCTTCTATTATTTTATGCTAATTATTATTTAATTTTGAACAATAAATTTCTTTAAAAATTAGAGATACTGTAGACGAAAGTGTTTGTGAAAACTGTTTTCCAAAATTCAACATAAACACCGTCATTTTATGTGATCCCAAATTAATAGCTTAAGTGTTATCACATGTCGTTAAGCATTTATAATTGTGGTTTAAAGCATGATTATTTATTAATGAATGAACCTGATTAATTATTAAGTAATGAACATGATTAATGTTTAATTATTAATTAACGACCATAATTAAACAATAATTAATGAGCATGATCAATTGTTATTTATTGCTTAATGAACATGAATAATTATACATTGCTAATTAATGAACATGATTAATTGTTAATTAATAAATAATAAGCTTAATTAATGATTAATTGCTAATTAACGATCATGGTTAATAGAATCGTTGCACATCATCTCATGTACATTCATGCATGCATGATCATTAAGTCGCAACGTATTGTTGGTCGACCTAGGTCCCGCGTGATCGAGGTTCCGTCCGAGGTCGAGAAAGGAGACTGAAGCTTCGAAGTCGACCGAGCACATCGAAGAAGCTAACCCCGACTCGAATCAAGGCAAGCCCGGTGCATCCCACCTATATTTTTAAAGTCTTTTCTTTTATCACGAGTTAATGCGTCGTGATTGTGCATTAGGTTATAGGAATTGCTTGACACCCTAGATGCATGAGTAGAATTCCTATGTTTCCTGTTTATCCCATGTTGGTTTGTATCTCGATAGTTGCTACGCTTAATTCATAGGGCTACGGTAGAAGTCGAGTGGTGCTCGAGCACACTCGCGAGCTGATACGGTCCGATCTTAAAGTATGGAGGCTTTAAGTTGTTTGATGTCGTTCAAGTTGAAGTTAAAGATGAAGTGAAGATGAAATTGAGACCGGACGGGCCCTGTAGGAGAAAGGGCAAAGACGAGGTCTTGCAAGGTGGTAGCCCCGTCCGTGTCGGTCAAGGACCGTACCGTTGTTGGCCCTCGCTGAGCAAGTATTGAACGTACCGATTTACATACCGGTGTTTATGGGGCCGGGAAGCCCATGTAACCTAATTGCCTCGGTGGTTGGACGTAGCTCATCCCCTAATTGGTCGGAGAATGAGGCGAGGCCTCATGTCTCAAAGGGAGAGGAATGGGTGGTCGCTCACGGATAACGTCGAGGACGGGTATCGCGTGGGGTCCCCGGGTTCTCGGGCGGATGGGAGACTAACCCGGCCACCGTCGGGAGTTCGCGTGAAAGGTTGTCGTATGCGACCAATGGGGTGCGTATACGCCGTGTAAACGGGTTTTCCCAGCTGGTGAAATCGATTCGAATCGCTGTCCCTCGCAGTAATGAGTACCGCTTGTTCACCGTGTCACATCGTAGTTAATGAACTTGAAGATGAGGATGAAACATGAAAGGAATGGTGGTCTATTTTGATCTTTTCTTGCAAACTTGATTGCAATAGTGATAGACTGCAAACCTAGAGGTTAATGAACTTAATGCTGAGCTAAAACTTTGAAAGTAAGGATCCAACCTTTAAGCTGTTTTTCGCAAAGGAGTAAACCCCACAGACGTAAAGCCTTTGCATACTAGGCGTCGGCCTTAGCGTGCCTCGTTGACGGGTCAGTCTTGCTGAGTATTAGAATACTCGGGGTTTGCTCGTTATAATTTCAGGGCAAGCGTCGTTCTTCCACGACTCGTTACGGTAGCTGTCCGGAAGAGGAGCCGTGTTTCGAGGGTGGTTCCCTCAAGTGGGAACAGATCCCGCGTCCTGAGCGAGGAGGATCGTGGTGTATGACGGGCTCAGTACATCACGCTAGTGGTCTTTTGTTGTATAGTACAAGTTTCCGCCGCAATACTCGTAGGTTGTTAAACTTCAATAAGATTTATATTTCCGCTGCACCAATGTTTGTATTTCGAAAACCTGGTTGTATTATACCATGATGTATATATTCTGGCTTGTATGAGATGATGAACTACTCGTTGTGTCGAGTGTTCCCCTGTACCGATTCCTGGGTGTCCCGGAGGGGATGTCACAGCTGGTATCCGAGCGGTTCGGAGGCAACAAGTACATCATTACAAGCTCGTTTCAAAACTTAACCCGTTTAGCACGTTTAGAGTACGAGAGAGTACGGAGCCCTATAAGGATGCGGAATAGTTAGACTTTTTACTAACTGTTCAATGTTCGGGTTTTGGGAAGTGCTAACTATTTCGTTGTAGTTTATATACTATAGTACGTATAGTTAGTCTGCCGAGCATGCATCATGTCATATTGAGTGCTATAATATGAGGTTCTGGGAATTAGACCAAGTTAGTATTGTAGGGTAGAGTTAGTTTCCTATGGACGGTTCTAGAAGAAGTTTATGCGAGTGAAATGGAAGGCAAGCGGAACTCTTCCACCGAGGCAATGAAATGAGTAATTTCAAGATCTTCATCTACAGATGATTAAAGACGATCGGAGAGAAGGATGATCAGGTGTAGTTATCAAGGAGCCCTATGAGAGCTATGGATTTAAAAGGATAGATTAAAGAGGCTCGTACGAATGGGTACCACAAGTAAATGCAGGGTTGGAATGAGAGATAGTGCACCTCTTCTATAGACACTCGTTTGTTCTTTGGAACTTTAACGTGTTCTACCGTTGGTATCCCTATATTCTACTTTTGGATCGGGGACACTAATACCTTGTTTTATAACAGAATGGCACAAACCGGAAGAGGAAACTATCCTGAAAGCTCCCAGACAAGATGTTCGAGAGCCAGCATCAACTCCACCTACTCCGGCACAAGCTATTGCCACTATATTGGAGTCTCGTGAAGAGCAACGGGAACTTCTTCAGCAGCTTGTTCGGAATACGGCCCCACGAGGCCGGTGGTCAAGATCAGCACGCTCCACCAGTTCATGTTACATACTCGGATTTCATGGCTACTGGTCCACCAAATTTTTCGGATGAGGGAGATCCTTTGGAAGCGGACCATTGGTTACGTACTATCGAGTCTAAGCTGGAGCTCCTACCATGCACGAGTATCGGAAGACTATCTTTGCCGCTCGAGCAACTAGAAGGATTTGTCTGGAGCATGGTGGGCTAATTACAAGGCCATGATTCCCGAAGGTTACCAAGTACTATGGCAAGAATTCACAAAGGCTTTTCGTGAACATCATATTTACGAAGGTATCCCGAACCAAAAGCGTAAGGAGTTTCTAGCGCTCGAAGCAAGGTGATATGACCGTACACTCCTATTCAAAATTTTTCAACCGTTTGGCTCAATATGCTCATCGAATGTGGACACCGACTCTAAGAAGAAGGAATGCTTTAAGCAAGGACTTACTACCAAGTTACAATCCCGGCTTGTTTTGGACCGAGAAGTTAGTTTCAATGAGTTGGTAAGCGATGCTATACCGATGGAGGATGCTATTCGTATTCATCAAGGAGAGAAGGCTAAGAAGAGAGCAGCCAATGAACAAGGAAGTAAGGTGCCCTCCAAGTATCGTCTAGTCCACACTTCGCAGCGAGATCGGAGGTTCGAACCTATGCCATCATATCCCATTTCTCACCGGCCATCTCGAAGCATCGACAACGTGTGTTTTCCCGTTCAGCGGTCCAACAATCGGACCTATCAAGTATATGCTCCTTATCCCAAACTCCACAATCCGCTAACCATCAATGTTATAAAGATGGTTGTCTTGGACAATTGGCTCAAGATTGTGTCGCACCACCAAAGCAAAACTTGTCAATACGCCCTCAAAAGAAAGCAATTGGTCGACGTAAGAATGCATTGAAATATGGTAAGATGAAGACGGGTCGTGTCAACTTCACCACCGCCGAAGAGATTCCGAAAGGGTCACAAGTCATGGCTGGTTTGTTCTCTATCGACCATCATGATACCATTATTTTATTTGACTCGGGAGCAACCCACAACTTCATCCGCAAAGGATATGTTCAAAAACATAATCTTCCATCATGCAAGATGACTTACCCACATATCATATCATCGCCTGGAGGTAATATACTTGCAGATCAAAGTACTATAGAGCTACAATTAAAATTGGGTCGTAAGGATTATCCCACCTCCTTTATAGTCTTAAATGGGCAAGGATTGGATGCGATTCTTGGCATGAGATGGATGAAGTATCATAAGGCGATATTGGATATAGATGTTTTTGCAGTTCACTCGAACTCTCCTCTTCACGGACGAGATTGTTTTCAGTTGACTTCTTCCGAAACTATTCCTCTAATGATTTATAAGGCTATTGGTAAAAGTTTGGAAGACATTCCTATAGTTTGTGAGTACCCCGATGTTTTTCCGGAAGACTTACCGGGTTTACCGCCGGATCGAGCGGTAGAGTTTAAGATAGAGCTACAGCACTGGAACAGCACCAATATCAAGAAGGCCGTATCGGATGCCGCCAAATCAGCTAGCAGAGTTGAAGGTGCAATTAACGGAATTATTGGACAAGGGATACATTCGTCCAAGTTCGTCACCCTGGGGATGCCCAACCTTGTTCGTGAAGAAAAAGGACAAGACATTAAGGCTATGTGTGGATTATAAGCCTTTGAATGCCGTTACCATCAAGAACAAGTACCCTCTTCCGAGGATTGACATCTTGTTCGATCAATTGATGGGAGCCAAGGTCTTCTCTAAGATAGATCTTCGTTCCGGATATCATCAGATTAAGATCGGAGCTGAGGATATACCCAAGACCGCATTCTCCACAAGATATGGACTTTATGAGTACCTGGTGATGTCCTTTGGATTGACAAATGCACCAGCACACTTCATGTACCTCATGAATTCTCGTATTCATGCCCGAGTTGGACAAGTTTGTCGTGGTATTCATTGACGACATCTTGATCTACTCTAAGTCGGAAGAGGAACATGCTAATCACTTACGAGTGGTGTTGCAACGATCGAGGGATCATCGGCTATATGCTAAGTTTAATAAGTGT
Source organism: Chloris gayana (assembly GCA_031894775.1). Taxonomy (NCBI): domain Eukaryota; kingdom Viridiplantae; phylum Streptophyta; class Magnoliopsida; order Poales; family Poaceae; genus Chloris; species Chloris gayana. The sequence continues at coordinate 119,009 of JAUNZO010000322.1, read as the reverse complement.
GAGTTTTGGTTAAAAGAAGTGCCATTCCTAGGTCATGTGATATCAGCCGAAGGAGTGGCCGTTGATCCAAGCAAAGTTCTAGAAGTGTTGGATTGGAAACCGCCGCGATCGGTTTCGCAAATTCGAAGTTTCTTAGGATCTGGCTGGTTACTACGGAAGGTTTATTCCCAACTTCTCGAAGATTGCCAAGCCGATGACCAAGCTGTTAGAAAAAGATAAGAAGTATGTATGGAGCAAAGAATGTGAAGAAGCTTTTCGAACATTAAGGAAATTGCTGACAACAGCTCCAGTACTTGCTCGACCGGATCCGACAAAGCCTTTTGATGTGTACTGCGATGCATCCGGAACGAGGATTTGGATGTGTTCTAATGCAGGAAGGTCGAGTGATTGCCTATGCATCTCGACAACTTAGGCGTCATGAGGAACACTATCCCACACATGACCCGGAGTTAGCAGCTGTCGTTCGGCATTGAAAAGCTGGAGACACTATCTCTTGGGTAACTTGGTACATTTATATACCGACCACAAGAGTCTCAAGTACATCTTTACCCAAGCGGATCCGAATATGCGCCAACGAAGATGGTTAGAGTTAATTAAAGATTATGAGCTGGAGATTCACTACCACCCAGGCAAGGCAAACGTGGTAGCCGATGCGTTAAGTCGCAAGGTTCATTGCAATAATCTCACGGCGCAACTCTTGATTCAAGCACCTCCACCCGAAAGTGATGAGCTAAATCTTCGGATCATTCCGTATGGAGCCTTGACCAATTTGGCTCTTATTCCTACCATTCGTGAAGAAGTGGTAGCAGCTCGACAGAAGGATGCTGGCATGGAACACATCGAAGACGACTCCGGAAGGGTGAAGTCAAGTATTTCCAAAGAGATGACGAAGGTGTTATCTCGGTTCAAGAATAGGCTAGTAGTGCCTAAGAACTTGGAACTTCGCAAGAAGATAATGGATGAAGCCCATACGTCCAAATATTCTATTCATCCTGGAACCAACAAGATGTATCAAGACTTGAAGAAGAGATTCGGTGGACAAGAATGAAGCGCGAGATAGCAAGGTATGTCAACGAGTGTGATACCTGTCGACGTGTCAAAGCAGAGCATTTGAAGCAAGCAGGTCCACTTCAACCACCGAGCATACCTGAATGGAAATGGGAAGATATCAGCATGGACTTTATTGTTGGGTTACCAATAACTCCACGGAAGCACGACTCTATCCGGGTCATAGTTGACCGATTGACCAAGTCGACTCACTTTATACCGGTACATACCAACTACAAGACCAAGCAATATGCAGATCTATATATTTCACGCATCCTATGTTTGCATGGAGTACCCAAGACCATCATCTCGGATCGAGGAGCTCAATTTGTCTCTAGATTTTGGGAACAATTGCATGAGTCGTTAGGAATGAAGTTAATTCGAAGCTCGGCTTATCACCCCCAAACAGATGGACAAACAGAAAGAATCAATCAATACCTCGAGGATATGCTTCGAGCTCTGTGTCTTGACATACGGTAAAGATTGGGAGAAATGTTTACCGCTGGCGAGTTCTCATACAACAACAGCTATCAAGAGAGTGCCGGAATGTCACCGTTCCAAGCTCTGTATGGACGTAGCTGTCGCACACCATTGAATTGGTCCGAAAGTGGAGAAAGAGTAATAATTGGACCGGATTTAGTGAAGGATGCTGAAGAGCAAGTACGTCTCATTCAACAGAACCTCAAGAGAGCTAAGTCTCGACAGATCAACTATGCCGATAAAAGACGTCGAGAGTTGGTATTCAAGGTTGGAGATCAAGTTTATCTGCGAGTATCTCCTACTAAAGGTGTTCAAAGGTTTGGAATCAAGGGCAAGTTAGCACCACGATACATCGGACCTTTTCCAATCCTAGAAAGATGTGGAGCCGTAGCCTATCGTTTGGAATTGCCAGCACACTTATCGGGTATACACAACATATTCCACGTATCTCAACTGAAGAAGTGTTTGAAACTGCCGGTGGATATACCGACCGCTGAAGTGGAACGATTACAGACTGGACTTGACATATGACGAACGTCCGGTCAAAGTTCTCGACACCAAGGATCGAGTGACTCGACATAGGACCAACAAGTTTTACAAGCTTCAATGGAGTAATCACACGTAAGTCGAAGCTACTTGGGAACAGGAGGAGTTTCTCCGATCCAACTACCCCGAGTTCTTTAGCACTATCGTCTAGTCGCTTTCATCGTGAATCTCGGGACGAGATTCCTGTAAGGGGAGGGCTGTAACAACCCTAAATAATAAACATGCATTTCATGTCATTCATGATCATGTCATCATGTGCATTTGGAAAATATTTACTTTGGTGCTAAGAAAATGCACATAAAATATTAAACTAGCTAAAAGAGTTAAGGAAGTGCTTAAAAAGAATTTAAATAAAAGAGAAAATAATGTGTTTAACATTTTCTATTGTTTAAACATACTAAATAAAGATTTATAAACGTGCCCTAAAATTATTTTTGCCTTGTAAAAATAAGTACAAGAAATAAACAAAGCTTCTCGTTTTAATTTAAACTTGATTTTTAAATCCGAAAAATATTTGAAATTGGAACATGAACCTAAAAAGAAAAGTGCTTAAAATGTTTTCATTTCCATCCCTGTATTTTTCGTAAAATTTTTCGGGTGCTAGAAATGCGATTTTCAATTAAACTAAAACAGGGGGTGTTTTTGTAAAATGACTGGACCTCGGCCAATCCCCATTCTTCTTCCTTCTCTCTCTCGAGAACCGCCTCACTCCCGCACCGCCTCGCCACGAGCTGCGGCGGCAAGTCCGGCCGCGTGCCCTCCCTCTCCCGCGCCACGCAGCTACCCCCACCGCCTCACCCGTCTCGCCATTGAGGATAAAAGCCGTAGTCCGATTCTGTTTCTCTCTCTCGCACTTGAACACCACCGGGCCACGCTTCCTGGTCTCCGCCGCCTGGCCGCCTCCGGCCCCTCCCCAACCTAACTACCACCACCCACGACTTCGCCGTACACCACCGCAACTACTTGTGTCACCAGCTCGCACCAAGCTCGCTTGCAGCCCGAGATCGAGGTCATTTTTCCCCAAGTGGTCGTGAATGTCGGCCGCCCGTGGACTTCAAAATTCCCTCGCACCGGTGAGCAATTCTACTTGTTGGTTGGTCCCGGACATGCGCCATAGCTCTCTCTATCTCTCTGGTAGCTTAGCATTGAGTTTCACTCACCGATACGCCGGAATTTGTGGTGTTTCCTCAAGTCCGGCCGCCGCCGTCCGCGGCTCACCGTTGAGCTCCCTTTTCCGGCCATCCCGAGGGCGCGTAACCCACTTGCCGCTCTTGCTTGTGCTCCGCTTGTGCCTCGGGACCTATTTTCCCCTATTTTTGTGCACCACGGCGGTCACTAGGTCTCGCCGGAGCCGCGCTGCAGACGGTTGCTCGCCGCCGGCGTCTTTCCCGGCCGTCCCCGCCACCGTGGACCTCACCACTGGATTGCTCATGTTGCACCGAGTCCCCGGAGCCAAATCCCCACCCGCCTCACCCCCTCCCGCACCCCTCCGGCGAGCCGCCGCCGCGCTCCGACCACCGTGGCCATGGCCGCGGTGCCCGGCGCGGGTTGGGCCGCGCACGGGCTTCCGGGCCAAGCTGGGTCACCGGGCCTAAGTGCCGGATGGGCCTGGCCGCTTCGGCCCAAAGGCTTATTGTTTCCTTTTTGCGAATTTATCCATATTCAGGATTTGTTCAAATTTCAAATATTCGTAGAAAATTCCACAAAAATCAGAAAAATGTCAAACAAAGTTCATTGGATTCATAAAATTATTTCCTACTTGATTATGTATTCAAATGCCTATTTTGAGAAATTATAATTTCATAGTTTAATTAATTACCCTTCTTTCATTGAGATAAGCTATTATTTTATGCTAATTATTATTTAATTTTGAAAAATAAATTTCTTTAAAAATTAGAGATACTGCAGACGAAAGTGTTTGTGAAAACTGTTTTCCAAAATTCAACATAAATACTCGTCATTTTATGTGATCCCAAATTAATAGCTTAAGTGTTATCACATGTCGTTAAGCATTTATAATTGTGGTTTAAAGCATGATTATTTATTAATGAATGAACCTGATTAATTATTAAGTAATGAACATGATTAATGTTTAATTATTAATTAATGACCATAATTAAACAATAATTAATGAGCATGATCAATTGTTATTTATTGCTTAATGAACATGATTAATTATACATTGCTAATTAATGAACATGATTAATTGTTAATTAATAAATAATAAGCTTAATTAATGATTAATTGCTAATTAACGATCATGGTTAATAGAATCGTTGCACATCATCTCATGTACATTCATGCATGCATGATCATTAAGTCGCAACGTATTGTTGGTCGACCTAGGTCCCGACGTGATCGAGGTTCCGTCCGAGGTCGAGAAAGGAGACGGAAGCTTCGAAGTCGACCAGCACATCGAAGAAGCTAACCCCGACTCGAATCAAGGCAAGCCCGGTGCATCCCACCTATATTTTTAAAGTCTTTTCTTTTATCACAGCTTAATGCGTCGTGATTGTGCATTAGGTTATAGGAATTGCTTGACACCCTAGATGCATGAGTAGAATTCCTATGTTTCCTGTTTATCCCATGTTGGTTTGTATCTCGATAGTTGCTACGCTTAATTCATAGGGTTACGGTAGAAGTCGAGTGGTGCTTGAGCACACTCGCGAGCTGATATGGTCCGATCTTAAAGCATGGAGGCTTTAAGTTGTTTGATGTCGTTCAAGTTGAAGTTAAAGATGAAGTGAAGATGAAATTGAGACCGGACGGGCCCTGTAGGAGAAAGGGCAAAGACGAGGTCTTGCAAGGTGGTAGCCCTGTCCGTGTCGGTCAAGGACCGCACCGTTGTTGGCCCCGCTGAGCAAGTATTGAACGTACCGATTTACATACTCGGTGTTTATGGGGCCAGGAAGCCGATGTAACCTAATTGCCTCGGTGGTTGGACGTAGCTCATCCCCTAATTGGTCGGAGAATGAGGCGAGGCCTCATGTCTCAAAGGGAGAGGAATGGGTGGTCGCTCACGGATAACGTCGAGGACGGGTATCGCGTGGGGTCCCCGGGTTCTCGGGCGGATGGGAGACTAACCCGGCCACCGTCGGGAGTTAGCGTGAAAGGTTGTCGTATGCGACCAATGGGGTGCGTATACACCGTGTAAACGGGTTTTCCCAGCTGGTGAAATCGATTCGAATCGCTGTCCCTCGCAGTAATGAGTACCGCTTGTTCACCGTGTCACATCGTAGTTAATGAACTTGAAGATGAGGATGAAACATGAAAGGAATGGTGGTCTATTTTGATCTTTTCTTGCAAACTTGATTGCAATAGTGATAGACCGCAAACCTAGAGGTTAATGAACTTAATGCTCGAGCTAAAACTTTGAAAGTAAGGATCCAACCTTTAAGCTGTTTTTCGCAAAGGAGTAAACCCCACAGCCGTAAAGCCTTTGCATACTAGGCGTCGGCCTTAGCGTGCTCGTTGACGGGTCGGTCTTGCTGAGTATTAGAATACTCAGGGTTTGCTCGTTATAATTTCAGGGCAAGCGTCGTTCTTCCACGACCGTTACGGTAGCTGTCCGGAAGAGGAGCCGTGTTCCGAGGGTGGTTCCCTCAAGTGGGAACAGATCCCGACGTCCTGAGCGAGGCGGATCGTGGTGTACGACGGGCTCAGTACATCACGCTAGTGGTCTTTTGTTGTATAGTACAAGTTTCCGCTGCAATACTCGTAGGTTGTTAAACTTCAATAAGATTTATATTTCTGCTGCACCAATGTTTGTATTTCAAAAACCTGGTTGTATTATACCATGATGTATATATTCTGGCTTGTATGAGATGATGAACTGTTGTAACTCGCTGCGTCGAGTGTTCCCCTGTACCGATTCCCGGGTGTCCCGGAGGGGATGTCACAAGTAACATAAATGGCATGTTTAAGGAATGTTTTATGTTTACATTGTTTAAATGGTAGCATTTGCAAATGCTTAATTTCCGTAATTAAATAAATGAAAAAATGCTTTATTTTAAGAAATGAGTAAAATGTAAACTTATTTGCTTCTGGTGCTCAATCACAAGGAAAAATCATGTTTCATCATCATGTTCACATTTGGAATTTGTTCATGTGTTTAAGTGCTAAGTATAAATAGCTATGTTAATATTTGCACAAAATGGCATATAGCCATATTGGCGTATTTCACTCTTATGCAAGTGCTCTCAATATTTCCTATACGTTATTGTGCACACTTATGCTGTTCTATTGTGTTTTTACAAAAGTTCATCCATGCATTGTTTAGAGCACTACTTACTTACATAATGTTGTTAAGCCATAATTATTGCATGCCAACATTGCCATATAGTATTTATGTATAGGATATGTCTATTATTGTTCTTATCATTGCATGAGCATATTTACCATTCTCTTCTCATATACTTGGCAGCAAGAATCCCCTAAGTGTTTATCTTATCTACATCATAAGCTATGCTCATGTTAACGTATATAATAATTTGCAAGTTATATGCCATATTATGCGATACTCATGTTTTGTTCAACCTAAAGCATATAGGTTATGATACTTAGTTTATATTTCTTTTAATTAGAAGTTGTGCATAGACTTAAGTATAGACACAATTGCTTATATAGGAATATTAAGTTGCGGTGTAGCCTCACGTAATGCCGTATAGCCTTTATACATATCTATGGCCATTCATGTTTTTGTTTATCTATGATTATCTCATCATAAATAAATGCAATACATGGCAGCAAAGTAGTGTAGATGGTTATGTTCTATGCATCCTATGTTCTACTCATACTTACCCTATAGCACATTCACAATGTGAGGTACATTAAATCATGCTATGGTCAGGCCTATTTCAATCTTAGGGAACATAATTTTGTGTGTTAATCAATGTTTTGTCGAATTAGAATTTTGTCCCCTTGACATATAATCATGGTTTATCATCCATATGCAACCATCATCTTCTCATGCATAAGCATGTTTATTTCATGCAAACATTTCTATTATAATTCCTTCTTGAGAAAGTTCTATGAACTAAATATCTATGTATGCATCCACACTCATATCATGCATTGCATCCATATAGGGATCCCGCTGAATTGAACTTCGTTGGGAGTGCTAACTTCGAGCAAAGACAAGGCAAACCCCGGTGCATAATCCCAGCTTGTTCAGTTTTTGGTTTAAATTCACATATGTCTATGTTTATGTATTATGCACTTATGTTTAGGAGTTAATTGAAACCCTAGTTGCATTAATATCCCTATTGCCTATGGTATTTGGATAGGTATAATCTTTTTTTTTTGATGGAATGGCTATGCTTAAATGAGTCACTGGTAGCAACACCGAGTGGTTTGGAGACCTCTCGGTATAGGTTCAAATACTGTTACCCTCTCACATGGAAATAATTGGAGACCGTACGGGGAAGTGCATGTGTAGGATGCGGTGACAAGGTTGGCCCTTGTTCGCCATAGCCCGGTGCGTGTCGGTTGAGGATCGTTCGTTGTGACTCCGCGAGCAAGTATTGAGTTGTGTACCGGACGCATACCTTCGTATGGGATTTGGTAAATTGATGTAGCTTGAAAGCTATAGTGTTTGACTGTCACTCCACCCTTTGTGCTAAGCGTCGGTCACGGTGGATGCACGGGCTTGTGAGTAGATGGAGGGTGTGTTATTTATCCTTGGACCCGACGTCATCGTGGTTGCAAGGGGAACATACACTCGGAGGGTGGACCCGGATCATATCTATGATGATCTCGTGAAAGGTTGCCATACGTGTTCTTAAACTATGTGTATGTCATGCATTTGGGTTTCTCCTGCAGGATATAAATCGATATATATCGTCGTCCCTCGCAGATGATGAGTACCGGTTGTCTCGAGCAGATTGCATCGTAGTAATGAAGTGAATATGGATATTACACTTGCTGATTTTGAAGCACTTAAATTTTGTAATGCAAGCATGTTTGTTAGTCTTGCTCACTAAATTTATGTTTATGTCACAACCCTCTTAATATGGCTAAAACATGGAATTTTAGACTTAGAATAGGTGCTATTTTTGGCATTCCAGACAAGCCCGGTCAGCCCCCGCATACTAGGAGTCGGATTTAGAAACCATTTTTTTGTCGGGTAAGACTTGCGGAGTAAATTAGATACTCGGTGTCGAGTCTTAATCTCGGCACTAGAACTACCCGGTCCCTCACGAGCGTGGAATTCGATGGTGCAACACACGGAATACACAAGAACACAAGATTTTAGACACGTTCGTGCCCCTCGAATTGAGAGTAATACCCTACGTCCTATATGTTATGTATTGCCTTTAGCAGATTGCTAATTGCGAGTTATCGTAGTGTAGGAACTTGTCCTAACTTGTGAGAACTTGTTAGAACTTCTGCTTCTAGGGTTACCTGCCTCCACCTTATATGTCCGAGGAGGCAAGGTTACATGTAGAATCCTAGTTGGATACAATATCTACATACTTAGAAACTCTATCTTTAAGCTTCCTTATCAATTCGTAGTCCTACTCGATCGGTTTTGTACTTTCTTTGAGGATTAATCCAGTCTTGTTGTCCGCCTCTGTTTCCATACCGATCTTATGGAACCTTCTAGAATCCTATACCGGTCGGACACCACTCGTGGGCCCACCCCACCGGTCTTATGTCTTCTATAGCCCACCATGTCCTTGATAAATCATTCTTCCGATCAACGTATACCCATAAGGTAAGTCTACGACAACGAGCCCCGAGTAATTTTTGATTTGACATTGAATAAGACCGACCAGTCTTCGCATGTTGGTCCGATTCCAATGTCAAATTAAAAAGAACTCCAATCTTCTGCAATACTTCTTCTTTCTTCAAGACGCTTCAAAAACCAAAAAATTGGTATTTTGTCCTCCATACCACCTAATTAGGTGTGCAAAAACGAAAGTATTTTTCTTCTCGGTGCGCCGATTAGGTGCACCCAATTGGGTATAGCCCCGACTCTTGGATCATTTGAACTCCTTTCAAATAATGCAAGAGTCCACTAGTTGATTCTTCATTATTTTCTTCAATATGCAATTTCTACAGACCGCTCCTTTCAATTTCCATTATTTTCCACTTCCTGCGATCTCTGCAGACCGCTCTTGAACACGGTGCACCGGTCAGGTGCACCAAATTAGGTATAGACCCCGACTCTTGTATCATTTGAGGATCGCAAATAATGCAAGAGTCTTTCTTGAGAGACTATGCTTTATTATTTTCCATCAAATCACATTCCTCTCAGCAATTTCTGCCAAGAACATATTTTTCGGACCGGTCATACCGGTCGAACTTCATATCTCCTGGAGATTCACACCGATTGACATAACGGACCGCCTAAATCAGCTCTGAACTCATAATCCGCTTAGTGAAATTTCACTAAGAACCAAAATTCTGGTTGATCGGACCAGTTTCCCAATTAACTTACATTGACTCGAGTCTCCAAGGCCTATAATCAGCCGAATGATTAACACCCGGGGCCTAAGGCATCCAATTTCACAATGATTAGATAGGCAAGACCTAATTGTCTTTGATCTAACCAGTCTTATTATTCAATTTCCTCAAACAATCCAATTTGATATTCCAATGTTATCGCGATCGGGCACTCCATACCTCGGACCGCTCAAACATTTGCAAAATAGCCCCGTGATTATTCAAATCACGTCGACCATTCCTCTCGTAACTCTTAACATCTTCCACCAAGAACATACTTTTCGACCGGTCCAGGCCGGTGTCAAATCTCATACTCCTGGTGATTCGCATCGGTCATAACTGAAATTCCGCTTATCGAATATCGCTCAAATCCAAATTCCTGATCGATCAAATCAGTCACCAAAATTCACACAATAAACTCGAATTTTTCACACCTTATCAGCCGAATGATTAACACCCAGGGCCTAAGGTTAACCAATCAGTCGGACAACAGCCTTCAACCCGATCGGTTTGTTGTATAAATCACTCCGAAATCATATATTCTGGGCTAAAGATGCTTAACGGACTAAGCGTCAAACACTCGGACCGGTCATCACAATTGGCAAAAGAGCCCCCGTGATTCTCCAAATCACGTGGACTTCTCCTCTGTCGTCGCCCCAGATCGGTAGCACCGGTACATCAAGTGGTGTCGAAACCTAATTCTTAGTCCATTCTATCCGTAAAAATAATGAAAGAAGTATATAAATATGCTCATATCTCTACCCCTTAAATTCACGAGTGGGATTGTTACACATCTAATGGTTCATATTGATCGCATCATAACCGACGGCTGCAAGTGATGCCACCTCCCAACCAACCATCGAGCCCTTTCGATTTTGATTCGATCGAAAAAAAGAAAAAAAGGAAATCTAAGCGTCGTCCGCCCGTCGAAGCACCGCCGCGAGCGTCTTACGTTTCCGCGCGCCGCCGCCGATCACACATCCGCCCATCGTTGGTTGCCCCCGCCATGGTAGGTCCTCTCTCCCGCGCACGGACACCGATCTGCACTCAATTGAGGGCCAATCATTGCCTTAGCCTGCGTGATTCGGGCACCGCTCGTCGCCGCCGCTGCAGGTGGCCATGGCTTCGTGGCTTAGCAATCGGACCTAAAGCGCGCCCCTTCGAGCCAAACCGCACCCGGGATCACCCCTATAAATTTGTGAACTCCCTGCCTTCTTCATTCTCCTCCCCATTAATCCTTTTGCCCGGAGAAAACAGAACCGCCATTGACAGTTGTTCCACGATAACTCGTCGCCGCCCGCCTTTCTCTTCATCCAAGCCAAGGTTGCACTCTTTGACGTCTAAAACGGAGCTGCGGGGCCACTAGGAGTATGTAGAGCCCATACCCGCCGCCCCTCCGCGCGGAAAACCGCCTCTCCGAGAAGTGTAGCGCGCTCTATGGTGTCTCCGAGAGCTCCGGAGCCTAGCCATGGCGTCCGCCGCCGTGTGTTGAGTCGCTGGTAGCAAGGTGAGTAGTTTTGTTTAGTTGCCTTACCTTCAACCGTTGGATCTCCAAGCAATGACTTAGATTAGATTGAAACATACCCCTTCGCTGCCCAATTAGATGCTGCCACGTGTCGCAACATAATCCCAGCCAGTTTTTCCTTTTTAAATAAATTAATTTCTGTTTATTACGTCATGATAACGTCGCTTTTGCACAACGAGTTCGTTTTAGTTTCATTTTATTATTGCACACAGTTTTTCGGAAAACCCCTTACTTTGTTTATCTCATTTTACTTTTTCATACGAACTCAAAATTATGTTGAGCCCGAGCTCCGCGAGGTCGTAGAGCACCAGCGAGCTGCCCATGCTTGTGTCCGGCGAGCGTGACGCTCACGTCATTGGTGCCCAAAATAAGAATTCGATGATTCATTGTCTTTGAGTAATTGAATTAGTTTGTTCAAGTTTATTGTCTTTGAGAAATCAATTGTCGGTTTCCTGCTGCAATTTGATATTAAACATGCTTTTGTTTATATAAATTCTTATATTAGAGTAGTAATATACCGTAGCGTTAGCACGGGCAATATACAAGTGTAAGTAAATACTCCAATGTTTTATTTACTGCAGATCTTAAATTATTTTCATATTCTTGACCGGTATTTATATGTTTTTCTTACTTCAACATATAAGATTTTCTCCTTTCGTGTAAACTGCAGTGGTCCAGATTAATCATTATATGCCTAATGTAATTTCAACTTTAATAACCGATCACTCCAATTTCAGAAAACTTAAATTTTACCATCCCGATTCAACCAATCAAGTCTATAACCAAGCAACGATGGTTAATTAAACACAAACCAACTATGACATGACCATTGGCTCTAATCAGCATTAGGTATAGCTCATAGTGGCGGTCTACTTAACAAAATCGTGCCGTATAGAAAAAATGACCGGTCTTAGAACTCAGGATCACAAATTATTAACCGACCGCTCTTAAATAGCAGCCCCGTGGCATGGTATATTAATTGAAAATTAAGATTCCAAGATAAATAAAATCATGCAGATAGGCAAAGATTGACATATTTGATATTTTCAAAAAGCTATCATGAACATCGCATTATATAAATTTAAACACAAAAACTTTAAGTGTAAAGCGACTTAGCTGGTTTATTGGGCGTAGCCCCGAGCCCGGCCGAAGATGATGTAGCAAGTCGATGAGTAGTTTGACGATCGCGTTCAGCTGAAGACAACATCTCCGTGCAGCAGACAACGCTTAAAATCAAAATTGACGACCGATGTAGATGGTTGAAGGCGACGTAATCAGTCAAAACTAATGATCAGCAGCCACGCTAATGCTCAAAACCGCTTCGAGCAGCAGCGGCGCTCTAAATCGAAATTGAAGACCGATGAAAGCTGTTGAAGACGGCGCGATCGGTCGAAACTGAAGATTAGCAGCCGCGCTAAAGCTCAAGACCGCATCCGAGCAGCAGCGACGCTCCAAGTTGAAGTAGACGATCGATGAAAACCGTTGAAGACGGCGCAACCGGTCGAAACTAAAGATAAGCAGCCGCGCTAATGCTCAAGACCGCGTTCGAGCAGCAGCGGCGCTCCAAGTTGAAGTTGACGACCGATGAAAGCTGTTGAAGACGGCGCGACCGATCGAAACTTAAGATTAGCAGCCGCGCTAATGCTCAAGACAACGTCCGAGCAGCAGCGGCGCTCCAAGTTGAAGTTGACGACCGATGAAAGCTGTTGAAGACGGCGCGACCGGTCGAATCGAAGATTAGCAGCCGCGCTAATGCTCAAGACAACGTCCGAGCAGCAGCGACGCTCCAAGTTGAAGTTGACGACCGATGAAAGCTGTTGAAGACGGCGCGACCGGTCGAAACTGAAAATTAGCAGCCGCGCTAATGCTCAAGACAACGTCCGAGCAGCAGCGGCGCTCCAAGTTGAAGTTGACGACCGACGAAAGCTGTTGAAATTATCGTCGTGGCGTCGGTCATCGCTCGGCGGCATCGATCTTCGTCGTCACAAGACGACGATCACTGCACCGGTCGCCGTCGTCGTCGCGGCAGCGAGTCGTCATCCTGCACCGGTCATCGCTCCACGACATCGGTTATCGTTATGCGAGAGGTAGCGGTCGTCGTCCTGTGACACCGCTCGTCGTCGTCGTCGTGGCGGCGATCGTCGTCCTGCGACACCACTCATCGACGTCGTTGCGGCGACGATTGTCGTCTCGAACTGGTCATCGCTCCGCGACACCGGTCGTCGTCGTCGTCGCGGTGGCGATGGTCGTCCTGCGACACCGCTCGTCGTCGTCGTCGCGGCGACGATCGTCGTCCTGCACCGGTCATCGCTCCACGACACTAGTCGTCGTCGTAGAACGAAATCGAGAAACTCGAAGCAGATCTTGAAGCTTGTACCGAAGTCGAAGTCGAAAGTAGAAGCCATCGAACTCGGCGGGAACTCGCCGGGACCCCTTCTCGGCGCGCCAAATGTCGAGTCTTAATCTCGGCACTAGAACTACCCGGTCCCTCACGAGCGTGGAATTCGATGGTGCAACACACGGAACACACAGGAACACAAGATTTTAGACAGGTTCGAGCCCCTCGAATTGAGAGTAATACCCTACGTCCCGTATGTTATGTATTGCCTTTAGCAGATTGCTAATTGCGAGTTATCGTAGTGTAGAAACTTGTCCTAACTTGTGAGAACTTGTCGAACTTCTGCTTCTAGGGTACCTGCCTCCACCTTAATATGTCCGGGAGGCAAGGTTACATGTAGAATCCTAGTTGGATACAATATCTACATACTTAGAAACTCTATCTTTAAGCTTCCTTATCAATTCGAAGTCCTACTCGATCGGTTTTGTACTTTCCTTGAGGATTAATCCAGTCTTGTTGTCCGCCTCTGTTTCCATACCGGTCTTACGGAACCTTCTAGAATCCTATACCGGTCGGACACCACTCGTGGGCCCACCCTACCGGTCTTATGTCTTCCATAGGCCACCATGTCCTTGATAAATCATTCGGGGCTTTGTTCTTAACATTTTTGTAGGTGAGATTGTCGAGAAGAGTGGGCACATCTACGGGCTTGATGTGTTACATTTTAGGCAACTATCATCGAGATTATCTTTACGCTTCCGCTCATTGTGTATTAATGTATTGAAATCTGAATTTCGAACTCTATGTATAGTAATAACTTGAACTTCGGATGTAAAATACGTCACTCATGTAGCCTAAATATGTATATGTAAATTGTGGATGTATCGTTTACGTATGTACAAGGAACGTTCGCTTCGGCGAATGTCTCCCGATACGGTCCTATGCGACAATCCCTCTTGCTTTGCATGGTAGGGGTGTCACATTCTGCTTGGTTGCCGGTTGAGGGAGAAGAAAGAGAGAGAGAGAATGACAGGAGGGTCCCATACAATATTCCAAGCATATTTCTCATTTTTCATTTGTGGCTTTTGTGCAAAACTATGGCTCCAAATAAAATAGTTCTAGTGTCCTAAATTCCAAATAAAAATACTAATGTGTAGTAATTCACTTTGATTAGACATGCACGTAGAGTTTGTGTGAAAACTCCTTCCGGTTAAATTTCTATAATTCACCAAAAAGGGGTAAAACTTAAGTTTGTCGTATTTTTATTGGGACGTCTTCCTGGATTTTTCTTTTGCTCTCCTCTACAACATATAGTTTTGCCAGGGGCAATTGTTATAGGAAAATTTTGACTTGTAGTTCAACCCAATATTAATTTGTTTGAATTTGAAATTCAAATCACTATGCATGTGACCAAAAATTTCATATTGGGGCTCTACAATGTCAAGAGATAATTGTAGAATTTTATTTGGTACGTTCGTGACACTAGGGGTGTCACGGGCCTCCCTCCTTAAGGAAAGCTCGTCCCGAGATTAATGTTGGACTAGAGGAAGGTTGACGTGTCGTACCCGAAAGTTGATGCAAAAATCCAGGGTAATGTGTACGCAAGAATTCTGATGATTCCCGGGTTGCTTCATCTTCAGAATGATTATTCCTTTGGACTTTATAAAACTTGATTGCTCGCTTCCGAGTGACCCGATCCTTTTCATCAAACATTTTTACCGGATGCACATTTTTACGACAGCACTCTCGAGTAATATTTGATTTGACCTTGAATAAGACCGACCAGTCTTCTGCATGTTGGTCTTCATTCCATGGTAAAATTAAAAAGAACTCTAATCTGCTGCAATGTTTCTTCTTTCTTCGAGGCGCTTCAAAAAGCTCAAAAAATTAGTGTTTTTATCTGCCATATCACCTAATTAGGTATCACAAAAATCATGGTGTATTCTTTTTCGGTGCACCGATTAGGTGCACCCAATTGGGTATAGCCCCGACTCTTGGATAATTTGAACTCCTTTCAAATAATGCAAGAGTCCATTAGTTGATTCTTCATTATTTCCTTTAATATGCAATCTCTACAGACCGCTCCTTTCAATTTTTCATTATCTTTCACTTCCCGTGATCTCCACAGACCGCTCTTGAATACAAGTGCACCGATCAGGTGCACCTAATTAGGTATAGCCCACGACTCTTGTATCATTTGAGGTTTGCAAATAATGCAAGAGTCTTTCTGGATAGACTATGCTTTATTATTTTCCATTAAATCGTATCCTTCTTAGCAATCTTTGCCAAGAGCACACTTTTAAGACCGCTCAAACCAGTCATACCACATATCCTTTTAAGATCTGCTTAAATCAGTCTTAACTTTATCATTTTTAGTTAATTTTTACTAAGAAGCAAAAATTCTGGTTGATCGGACCAGTTTTATTCCCAGATTCTCACATCGACTCGAGTCTCCAAGTCCTATAATCAGTCGGATGATTAACACCCATAGCCTAAGGCATCCATTAACATTGAGTTAGGTAAGGTCTAACTCTTTCATACTGCTAAATTATGAAATTTAGCATTACATTAATCCAGATCCGAAAAATCCATATTTGGCCGCTTGAATCGGAGCTTGATCCCGCAACTCTTCCGCAGCAATCAGCTCAACCTGGCGCTGATCTTCATACTTCTGTTCATCGTAGTATCGTACTCGAGCCGACACCATATTCACTTCGTAGGTAACATAGCTTCGGATCCATATACCAGAGAAAAAGGAGATTGCCCCGTAGCCCTACTAACATTAGTGCGTAGTCCCCAAAGCACCCAGGGCAATTCCTTAACCCACTTTCCTGCATACGGCTTCAAACCGTAAAAATTCTAGGTTTAAGACCGGTCAAAATCATTCCATTAGCTCGCTCTACTTGTCCATTGCTCTGTGGACGTGACACCGACGCATATTGCATCTTAATTCCCAAACTATCGGCGTAATCCTTGGAAAACTCTGAAGTGAATTGAGGCCCATTATCGGTGATGATATCGTGCGGGAGTCCAAAACGCACAAAAATATTCTGCAAAAACTTGATGGCTCGAGCAGTAGTCGTACTGGTAACGACTTCGACTTCAATCCACTTGGAGAACTTATCTACTGCCACAAAAATGTGCGTGAATCCTCCCGGCGCCCTTTTAAACGGTCCAACAATATCCAGCCCCCAAGTAGAAAAAGGCCAAGTCATCGGAATTAGCTGCAACTCATGAGCCGGAGCATGGGGTTGTCCGGCGAAAAATTGACATCCCCGGCAATTTTTAACCACTTTATGCGCATCATCCACAACTGTAGGCCAATAAAACCCTTGTCTCAACACTTTCCCGACTAGTGTCTTTGAAGAAGCATGATTGCCACAAATTCCCTTATGCACGTCTTCAAGCAACCGAACACCATCGAAACAGATACACACTTCATCAAAATATTAACACCACGCCCGTACGGCTCTCCTTCAAGAATGAGATAATTGCGTGCTCGGACCTCCAATCTTTGCTTCTCTACCTTATCGTCTAGAGTTTTACCAGACTGTAAATACTCAAGGTATGGGGTACGCCAATCAGAATCAATAATCATAACGTCAAGTGACCGAATATCTTCCGGCGAGATTGTTTCCTCGGTGTTGACCACATTCTCGGTTTTGACCGGTAAGATTGCTTCCTCGGACCGGTCTTTCGGGATCGCTTTCTCCACCGAGTCCTTCAAGGCTGCTTCATTTACTATCTCTGTAATAGTATCCTTGCGCTCCATCTTTATGGATGGCTTATCCAATACTTGAAGGAAAATACCAAAGCGGAACCGCTTGTCTTGATGACCCCGATCCGGCTAACTCATCCGCGAGCAGAATTGTTTCCGCACGAGATATGAGAAAATCGAAGACCATCAAATTTGTCTTCAAGCTTCCTGACCTCTTGACGATAAGCGATCATATGATCATCATGAGCATCGCATACCTTATTAACCTGACTTATTACCAGCATCGAATCACCATATACGTCTAATCGCTCGACTCCCAATGAAACAGACTACCGGAGTCCATGAAGCAAAGCTTCATACTCTATAGTATTATTTGAGGCTCCGAAATGCATTTGTAATACATATCCGAGTGGTTCTTTCTGCGGGGTGAGAAGTACGACCCCAGCCCCGCGCTCGAAAGCTGCAGGGACCTGTCAAAGAACATCTCCCAATACTCCAACGTCTCGAATCCCTGCGGGATTTGTGTCTCCAACCATTCTGTTATGAAATAAGCTAAAGCCTGTCCTTTGATAGCTATCCATAAAGAAAACGTAATCTCATATTGCCCAAGTTCTATAGCCCACTTGGCAACTTGGCCCATCGCCTCTCGGTTTCGCACAATATCCCCAATGGCGAACCCAGTCTTAACTTCAATGGGATGCGCTTGGAAATAATGTTTCAGCTTTCGAGAGGTTATCACTACAGCATATATTAACTTCTGTAATCGGAGATACCGCATCCGTGATTCAGTAAGAACTTCACTTACAAAATATACCGGATGTTGCACCAATTGCAGATGTCCTTCTTCCTTCCGGTCGACCGCCAATACCGTGCTCACCACATGAGTTGTTGCGGAAATATATAACTGAATGGTCTCATCTCGGTTTTGGAGGTACCAATAGCGGAGGGTTGCTAAGGTATTCCTTGAGCTGATCAAACGCGGCATGTGCCTCGTCTATCCACTCAAACTGATCTTGCTTCTTAAGCAACTTGAAGAACGGAAGTCCACGGACTCCCAGCCTTGAGATGAAACGGCTAAGCACAGCCATACTGCCCGTCAACTTCGAACGTCCTTCAAGCAACTCGGGGTTTCATGTTGATAATCGTCTGGATTTTTTCTGGATTAGTTTCGATGCCTCGCCATGACACCAAGTATCCCAACAATTTTCCAGAGCGGACTCGCAAACACGCACTTTCCCGGATTAAGCTTCATGGAAAAATTCCGCAGATTATCGAAGGTCTCTGCCAGGTCGAGAGAAGATCTTCAGTTTTCTGCGATTTCACCACTATATCATCGACATAAGCTTCTGCGTTCCTTCCCAATTGCGAATCCGGACAACGTTGTATGCTGCGCTGATAAGTAGCTCCGGCATTTTTTAACCCGAACATCATGGTTGTGTAGCAGTATGCTCCGAAGGGGTGATAAACGCAATCTTTATTTGATCTTCAACTTTCGGAGGTATTTGATGGTACCCTGAATAAGCATTGAGGATGCAAAGACGCTCGCAGCCGGCGGTCGAATCAACGACTTGGTCAATCCGAGGCAACGCGAAAGGATCTTTGGGGCAAGCTTTGTTGAGATCAGTATAATCGACACACATTCTTAATTCTTTAGTATTCTTTTTTGGTACAAGGACTGGATTGGCAAGCCAATCTAGATGATACACCTCCCTAATGAACTTAGCTGCTAACAACCTAGTTAACTCCTTCTTGATGGCCTCCATGCGGTCTTGAGCAAACCCCTGGAGCTTCGTTTAACCGGCTTCTCATCGGGACACACTAACGGTGCGTGCTCAATCTTCTTCCTAAGAACACCCGGCATGTCGGAAGGCTGCCATACAAAGATATCCCTATTTTCATGGAGGAAAAAAATGAGAGCGCTTTCCTATTTGTCCCCCAAGTCAGCCCCTTTATGGGTGACCTTGGAGGGGTCCGACTCATCAAGCTGAATAGTCTTGGAAACAATCGCATCGGTTTTCAACTTCTCCTTTGCAATTTTGTTGATTGGAACTTCATCTTCCAACCTTGCCTATACTTTTAGAGCTTCAGCTGCTTCTTTGATTTCACGACGTTCATCCTCCGAATTGACCCGAGAGGCCGGTTCGATGCTATGTACTTCACGAGCGTAAGCGGTCTTGATATCGGACCGGAACGATAAGACCCCATTTGGTCCTGGCATCTTCAAGCATCAAGTACTCGGTAGTTCGGTATGGCCATAAACTTTGCCGGAGCCGGTCTTCCAAGATGTATTTGCCTCAAGTTTAGCATTCACGTCATGAGAAGGTACAATGAATACCTTGGAGAATTTCAAACCCAAAAAGGATTCAACTATTCACTAAACGAAAATCTCGACAGACTATGTCTTCACGAGACGATAGTCGAGAAAAATGCCCTTTTTGGAAATTTTAGAGTCAACTCACAAATTATGGTTAGAACCACGTTATAGAGGACTTCATAATCTTTATATAATTACTCAAACACATCAATCACATGAATAAAATGGGAGATATGAATTATTCATGGTGACGCATGATCACGGGAAAAACTTGGGGAACAGTCCTGTCGAGTCTTAAACTCGGCACTAGTACTACCCGGTCCCTCATGAGCGTGGAATTCGATGGTGCAACACACAGAACACACAGGGGCACGCGATTTTAGACAGGTTCAGGCCCCTCGGATTGAGAGTAATACCCTACGTCCTGTATGTTATGTATTACCTTTAGCGAATTGCTAATTGCAAGATGTCGGAGAGTTCTTCGGGGGTCCCTGCTCCGCCTGATATATCCGGGGAGCTAGGGTTACATGCAGAGTCCTAGTCGATTACATGAATCACATATATGGGAGCTCTATCTCTATCTTTCTTTATTAATTCAGAGTCCTAACAGACTACAAATTACTCCTTAACTTGCTCCTCAAGTCATCATACGTCGGTATTGATATCCGCCTGATCTCCATACCGGTATATAGTATCCTCCGTTGTTCCGGACCGGTCAGGAACCAGTCTACCAGCTATCTCCATCATCTTTATCTTCATTGATTTGTTACCGTGTCTTTGCGCATCCATTCCTTTATCCTCTGTATACCTATAAGGCAAGTATACAACAAGTCCTTAATGTTTTAAATTCCTGAGAGCAGTAAAGGAGGAATCATGCTTGCAATTGAGTTGCAAAAGCAATTAGACATTCTAACCTTTCCAACAAATACTTATTTGCCACTATAGGATGTGTAAAACTAAAGTTATGAATTTTGTATGGTGAGGCACAAAATCTATGAGCATTCGGTCTAGACAGAAAACTAGTCCTGATTCATTGAAAGATTTGATCAACTTACATGCAAAATCATTGGACCCTCATCATACCAAAGATGTAGATAGATAAAAGATCTTTCCAACGGCTACTCATGGTAAAAATTTCACCTTCCAGAACGAAAGATAGGAATTATTTACTGACAGGGGTCAAAATATGGACTAAAGGGAACAGATGTCAAAGATTTCCAAATTTGAGACATTTCTCTACATGGTTGAGCTTTGACAAGAGTTGTAAAATCATGAGTACTTCCAACACTTTCCAGAAAGTATTTGTTTTCCTCCAAATTCAAAAGTATTAAATAGATATGAATTTTTCATTCAGCCTCAATGTCGCACATACTTGCAGAATGGGCAGAATGAACTGTCTAGCTCGTTTGACATATTCGGGGACTTTCAAAGGGTCAAATGGAGAAAGTTTGAAATACAAACCTTGTAGAGAATTTCGAAACCTTTCCAGAGAGTATGATCCCAAAGTTTTATGACCTTTAGGACAAGAGCTATGAATTTTTGAAGGATCAGGACAGATTCGTTACCGATACAAAGATTGAGCTCTAGATGTTTCCTTAAGTCAAAATTTTAACGTCTTCGTCATTTAAAAACATACACCAAACATTCAGAAGATTGAAAAGGGGACAAGGCAAATTTTAATTCAGTTATTTGTATGCCATGCCATGATGCAAGTTAATTATTTAACTTATTCGTTCCTCACCAAACGAAAAAGAAATATTTTTCACCGTCTCAACGGTGTACGAACTTTGGTGGCGAACCGCACTCAACCACATAAGTCAATCTAAATTATCGACACACACTTAAGCTAATGTAGTTATGTACCTGCAGAAGATTCATTTCAGAAAAAATACATCAAATTCAAAAGAAACTACAAAAATAAGCACAGTTCAACCAGTAACGACCCATGGAAAAGGATCGCCTCGTGGTAAGCCACGTGCCATCGGTGTCCCGTATTCTCCGTCTGCGGGCACGAGCCACTAATTTATGTTGCAAACATACATGCATCAAAGCCGTAGATGCAAGTATTTAAATAAACATAACCCCGGGTTAGCATTGCTATCAACTCTAACATCCTTATATATATTTCATCATATACTAAAGTATTCCTCACCGTATTTACATCGTAGTTGTCAAAAATATGTCATAATTGTTGTATTATCATGGAACAGGCCCTGGTACCAGCTGAGACAGACAGGACCCACGGATCGTGATTCCCGAGGTGCTGTTTAAGCGGACACAAGATAATACAACAATAGACGGGGTTCAAATAGTACATATTTGAAATTAACATCATTTTACATCGGAGTTTAGAGCAGCGGAAATCAAACAAGTTTAAGTCTGAAAATGTGGAAGTGGAAGCGAAATTAACGTCTAAAATATACATCTCGACGATACATACGATGGTGATTAATCCGAGCCCATACGGATTACCACGTAGCCAAACACAAGCACAGCGGCAAAAGCTAGGCTTCCTAGTGGGAAGACCAGCCCTCCGGGATCTACAAGTCCCAGGGCAATACACCAACAGGTAACTCATATGCATCATCTCGTATTACCAATAAAACAACATAGGCACAAAGCCTCGAGCAACTAAAGCTCAACAAGACTAACCCATCAAATGGTTCACGTAACCGACTCCTAGACATGCAAGGCTCAAAGGAGTGTGCTAATTTTCAGGGTATAAAACAGCGAATAAACAGTGGATCCTTACTTTCAATATTATTGCCAAGTTCTTTATTAAGTAAATAAATACAGTGATCATGCAAAACTGAACATAAATACAAGTGTGGCATATATATATCAAAGTAACATCATCGGCAATGATAATCATACAAATACCATTAGCATTTCAATTAAAGTTATTACTACGATGTGACTTAGTGAACAAGAAGGTACTCATTACTGCGAGGACAGTGATACGTATCAATTTTACACCAAATGGGAAAAACCTAAACCACACGACATACGCATCATTTAAGAACACGTATATCAACCTTTCACAAAGGTGTCATTTAAGCGGGAAGGGTACCATATCTCCAAAGTGGCCAGCAGCTCATCGGTAACGTCATGAGCATACTACCCACTCCTTGCACGGGCACAACGACCGAAGACCAGGGTTATCTTCCATAGTACGGCATCTAGTGCTACGTCAGCATCCCCAATAAAACTAGTATGTACTCGATACAATTCAAGACTTGTCCGAATACGCTAACAACAGTATGGTCCTTAACCAACGAAACCGGGCTACAACCTTGCAAACCTTGCCCTCGCAAGGCACATGTGCTTGCCCTTTCCTCTACGGGGCCCGTCCACGTCTCAACTTTTAGTTGTTTACACGAACGATCTGCCACCTTGCGAGACAAGCCCTATCCAGGCCCTCGCCTTCGCTCTTTCCAAAACAGACTCGTTCGGTTTCCATTTACTTAATCATGTGATTAACAACTTGTTCTACTAGCAATTGAGTAATTGACCTTGTGTACCGTTGATCCTAGAATTAAGCATAGCAAATATTCTAGCAGGCTAACTCGTACCGAGTATAACATCTATGTAGGATGTTTTTTCTAGGGACAATGCACTTGAATCTTCAGCCAATACCTAGACTTAATGCCCAATACATCCTAGACAGTCTAGCAATTATTATACTGAAAATAAAAATTCTAATACTGGGAGGATGCACCGGGCCTGCCTAGAGCTACAACAATAGAGTTAGGGTCTTCCGGTGCCGGGTCTTGATTAAGAGAGATATCCTTCCGAAAATCCTCAGCCGATACTTCAACGTTTCCTAAATAACGAGATGTCAATATCGATGAATGCATAGACATGCAAGCAATATGTATGATGTCAAGGTATGAATGATACACTCAATAACAGAAATAATATGTTATGTAAGATAGTTCTTGAAGACATATGCTTAAATGTAAATTTATTTCAAAGTGCCCTCTTCATGAGCATATATAAAGAAACTACGTAACTTAGCCATTAAAGACATTTAATTCACATAAACACTTTTGCAAGTTTCTGTACAAGTGCATTATAGAGATGATGTGGGCATGAGATAACAGAACAATAATCAAGGTTCATTATTTTACGTAGAGGGGATTTAATTTGACATCGAAGCAAGGGTTTTTACTAACAAAAATTTCTAGGAATTTACGAGATGCATATTTGAGCATAGAGAAAATAAGGGTGATACTAGATGATATAAGGGACATTTTGGCTCTGGTAGAATATTTATTTAATGCATTAATTAATTTTTAGAATTTAAACATGCTGAACAAGGAATTAACCAAAATCATGTCGGATGTGATGCACCATAATAAAGAGCATACTCAGAGTAGTTCAAAACTTCTTAGTTTGCTATTTTATAACATTTAGATAAAATGATATGAATTAATCATGATTTACATACTACTATCTATTCTAGAACAACTCGTGCTCCAAAAATGCTGTTCATCAGCACCATTGGATAGATCTATTTACAAGGAATCGAACAAAATTGGTTTCACTCAATTTGGAGTCCTAGAACCCAAGATATGAATTTTTGAAATTTAATTGAAGTTCAGTACTATTTACAAGTTTGCCATTGCGATTTTTGAAATTTAATTTGCGTGCTGGCGGCCACACAGAGGGTTACAGAGTTGCGTATTTTAGGTGCGGATACAACCATTCTGGATCAAGGATGTGTAGGCTCGCCGGAGCAGGGCGGCACGCAGCGATGGGCCTCAACGGAGTTGACCGAAACTGGCAGGGGAGCACACCAGTGCGTGGCGCACGAGCTGGCGAAGCAAGAGGTGGTCCGGGGGACAGGTGCTCATCAGAGCGGAGCTGCCGGCGTCAATGGCGGATGGGATTGTCGAGCGGCGGCGCGAGCTCGTTCGAGAGGACGAGAAGGACCGGTTCTTGGCCACCGAGCTTCAGTGGTGTAGAGAGGGGACCGTCATGCACTTCATGCCCGAAAAAAAATGACTGTCTTGTGTTGGCGTCGGCGGGACAGAGGCGGGCGGAGCACCGTGGCCGGGGAAAAATGACGCTGTCGTCGTCTCGTTGGAGAGAACAAAAGAACCATGAGTGAAAGGCGCCCAGGAAGGTGTTGCACAGCTCAAGGAAAAAGAATTGAGTGCGGATTCTCAACGTAGCGAGTGGATTTGGCGTCGAGGCCAAGGTGCTGTCAATGGCGACGTCGGGGAAGAATCTCTAAATACTCGCAACTGGGTGTGGGATAGAGGGTGGGATTGCGCTAGAAGTTGAGGTGGCTCATGGCGCATCCATTGCCGTGCTAAGCTTGGGCGGGGATGCCATATGGTGGCCAGACGCCATGATTTTGACAGGGCGCGGCAATGGCGGATGAGCTTGGGCTCTCTTGCTTGCGTTGCATGAGGGGAGAGAGAGCAGGTGAGCCGAGAGGGGAGTGAGCAAAGAGAGAGGGAGTGGGGCGCGGTCGTGGTGGGGGTGATGGCAGAGGGGCACCACGCTAGAGGGGCAGGTGGCGGCGTTCTTCTGCGTTGGTCGGTCGGTTGAGGGAGAAGAAAGAGAGAGAGAATGACAGGAGGGTCCCATTGAATATTCCAAGCATATTTCTCATTTTCCCTTTGTGGCTTTTGTGCAAAAGTATGGCTCCAAATAAAATAGTTCTGGTGTCCTAAAATTCCAAATAAAAATACTAATGTGTAGTACTTCACTTGTATTAGACATGCACGAAGAGTTTGTGTCAAAACTCCTTCTGGTTAAATTTGTAATTCACCAAAAGGGGTGAAACTTAAGTTTGTCAAATATTTATTGGGAGTACTACTTATCCAAAAGACATGGGACTTCTTCCTAGATTTTTCTTTTGCTCTGCTCTACAACATATATTTTTGCCAGGGGCAATTGTTATAGGAAAATTTTGACTTGTAGTTCAACCCAATATTAATTTGTTTGAATTTGAAATTAAAATCACTATGCATGTGACAAAAAATTTATATTGGATCTCTACAATATCAGGAGATAATTGTAGAATTTTTAGTTCGTACATTTGTGACACCAGGGGTGTCACACTAATGCTTAAGCCGCCACTGTCATCCAACAGAGTAAGTCACCTCAGAGCGAGAGGTCTGAAGTTTCAACTCTAAGACCCGGTGGCACCGGTGTCTAGAACCTTGGCGCCAGAATTTACTCCGCTAGCCACAGCCTCATGGTCAGCCAAAGTGTCATCACGCATCGACACACTAGTCACCCTCCAGCGAGCCATCTGGAAAGGGCATAAAACAAAAGGAGTCAAAAACAGGGGCGAGGCAAACGAGAAGAATAAGCACAATTGGCATAGAAGAATGAGACACGAAGCAATAAAAGAACTCACGAGAACACGACGAAGAAAGATCGAAAGAAAGCGAAGCAACCAAACGAACCAGCGAAGGCAGAAGCTCGAAGAAGCTCCAGGTAAAAATGAGACTTTTGACAGGAAGGAGTCCCAACATTTTCATTGTGGTGCCCTTAGGCACTAGGTAAAACCTAGGGCAAGCATACAAGAAAGGAGGTGGAACGACCGATAAAAGGCCAATGCATCGCGCTGCAAGGAAACGAAGCGGGCCTCCTTCCACACTATAGAGTTTTAAGTATAAGAAACACATCCAAGCCCACTAGAGCCAAAGGCCAAGCGAAGGATCCACAAACAGAATCCCATCAGCAAGATTTGCTTCTGAAAGACACGCGAAGCGAGAACCTCGGCACCAAATCAGTGGAGAGGCATTTTCCCCTCGCTCAATGATTCATCCATGCTCAAGCGAAGTTTGAGTGACTCAAAATTTGCTCACCCTAGTACAGGCTTGTCCCTCAAGGGGCTTTTGTTGGGGGCTTGAACCGGAATCCACTTCGTGGGGGATGCACGCTCCTCGTGCTTACTCCTAATGCTAACCCTACTGATTTTACCGAATGCACAGGGAGTCGGGTGAAGGACCTAGAAGGGGATGGCACGAAGCGCCATCATCGAAGTGTGATGCGAAGTGGTGCGTGACCCCGCGGTGAAGGCAACGTACCTACCCCAAAGTGTCGGGGCGAAGCAAAGGGCCCGGACGTGACTTCGCCTCCCGGTGCCCTCCAGCTGGGCACCAGGCTGGCTTAGGGCTGGACGAATCTAGCGCGAAGACCGGAATGCCCCTAGGGCTAATCTAGGGTTACCGCCTTCGAGTTGTACTTGGGAGGAGTTGGCCAAGGGCAAAATAGTCATGTAAAGTTAGGGTTTCCCACGGCTATAAAAGGAGACCAAGGGTCACCTCATGAGACACATGTAATCTTCAAGTTAACATCGCCATTAAGAGTAGTGACCTCGCCACTCATTCCATTGTCTTCCCCACATCCTGTTTGTTGTGTTCGGTGGCCTAAGTGTAGTCATCCCTCGGCGCTTAGCACACCAACAATTTTTTATATAAAAAAACTCGACCAGTGGGGTAATACCGCTCCCACAACTTTCTTTTGATAAAGAAGCTCGTCCTTCTCTGGTCCAAAGAAAATCCATGAACTCTGGTACCACCCTAGCCACGCAGATACTTGGGCTGGAAACAGTTGACAGCCCAAACCAAGCCACGGCCAGGATACCTAGCACCAAGTCAGCCTCTCTGTCACACCGTCACTATATTTTAGGCTGACTATAAGGATTTTTTAATTCCACAAATTGCACACACTAGGCTTTCATCATGGTGGGAAGGCTCCTTAGCAAAGAAGGTGCCAGCTTGTACAGAACATCGCACGGTAGGAAGGGTAGAGAGAGGTGGTTGCTAGCTTGCTGCGATAGACCTTTATAGACTTGTAGCTGGACTTGGCCAAGGAGAGGCAATGAGGAATTACAAGCATTGTCAAGCTACATCTTCTGTCAGGCAGCAGAGGTAATTTTTGTTAGCAAATAAACCGTAAACAAGATCGAAACGAGACACAGATTTTATCGTGGAAACCCTTGGGAAAAAAAAAACCACGGACGCCAACCAACAATCTCCACTATATGAGGAGAGTTTACAAAATGCGGGATGCGGGAATTACAATGAGGCTCTCTTTTCCCTTGCAACCCACAAGATGTATATATATGAGTGGCTAACTAATACGACCTGTAACATGGGAGGACTCCACCTCTCACACCTCCTTAGCGTCCCTAGCAAGATAAATTTGGATCATATTATAACCAACTCCACCTTGAGACAAATTCCATCTTGTAGC
The DNA here is from genome assembly GCA_031894775.1 of Chloris gayana. Lineage (NCBI taxonomy): Eukaryota > Viridiplantae > Streptophyta > Magnoliopsida > Poales > Poaceae > Chloris > Chloris gayana. The sequence goes on along the minus strand of JAUNZO010000322.1, from coordinate 91,372 downwards.
AAATGAAGGATCATCAATGAACTCCCTTCTATAATAAATAGCACCGTGCACCAAAAGTCACTAGGACTTAAACCGTAACACCAACCAAGCTTGAGCATAGCTCAAACTTAGTAGTGGGAACTAGCTTTGTCATCATATCAGCAGGAGTAAAATGAGTACTAATCTTGCACACTTTAATATCACCAAGAGCAATAACATCTCGGATAATATGATACCTCACATCAATATGCTTTGTCCTATCATGGAACATCTGATCTTTTATAAGGTAATATAGTAGTGCAAGAATTATCTCCACAAAGCTCAACATATAAACCTCGAAGCCAAATAGCTTCCTTCCAAGGTTCAGAAATAACCATATATTCAACTTCGATAGTTCATAAAGCAATAGTAGACTGTAAACAAGCTTTCCAACTAACAGCACAACAACCAATGGTGAAAACATAACCTGTGAGTCCTTTTGTCTAAATCACTAGCATAATTTGAATCAACATAACCAACAATTCCATCTCCAGATTTCTCAAACTGCAAACAAGCATTAGAAGTACCGCACATATATCTCACAATCCATTGAATTGCTTTCCAATGCTCTCTACCAGGATTTAGACATGTATTCTATCTACTAACAATAATCAGTTCATGTGGCAGCTCAGGATGAGAGCAAACCGTAGCATACATAAGAGAACCAATTGCGTTGTTATAAGAAATTCTAGACATGTACTCAATATCTTTATCTGACTCGGGACATAAAGTTGAAGATAATCTGAAATGTGCAGCTAAAGGAGTACTCGAAGGACCTTTTCAATATACCCTTTCTGACTAAGAACTAAATTGTGAGACTTTCTCTCTCTAATAATCTCCATGCCAAGAATTTTCTTTGCTGCACCTAAATCCTTCATCTGAAATTCATTACTCAATTGTGATTTCAATTTGGCTATTTCTGACTTATCTTTTGCATCAATCAACCTATCATCGACATAGAGAAGCAAATAAATAGCTGAACCATTAACAATCTTCAAATAAACATAGCTATCATAATCAGACCGCTTAAAGCCATTAGAGAGCATAAAGGAGTCAAATCTCCGATACCACTGTCTAGGAGATTGTTTCAAGCAATAAATAGTTTTCTTTAACTTACAGACGACGTGTTCCTTTCTAGGAATAGCAAAACCTTCACGTTGATCCATACAAATATCTTCTTCTGAATCTCCATTAAGAATGCAGTTTTAAACATCTAATTGCTCAAGCTCACAATCACGCATAGCAACAATACTGAGTAAAGTGCGAATAGAGCTATGTTTCACAACAGGAGAAAACACATCCTTATTTGGAAATAAATGTTGACAATTAACCCCATAATTGCATATATTTGTAGTTGCTCTATTTCGTTGAATATTGCAAGGATAAATAGGAAACATGACCAATACGGATAAAGATCAAAGAGCAAAGAAGGAAACAGATCACGATGTTGGGTTGCGCCGATCGACGCAACCGAGAGGAAAGCCTATATGGCGGCCCAATTTAAAAATAAAGGAAGCCCAATCCAATACAAGTCGGAGTCGGTGGACACCTGAGCCAGAATCGCCACTACAAGGTTTTCGGTCTTGCGCAACGACGCAAAAATGTTGCATTATGGGTATTTTTGTTGCAATATTGAGGTATAGCAACAAAATCGTGTCATTGTGAGGCGTTGCTAGTAGCAAAGTTGCAATAGCATATTGCATCGCATTTGTAACGCGTGGCCTTTGGTTTGTTGTGCTGCAACGGATAATGGCGTGGCAGAAGCTTGCAAAAGCAACGATCATGGATATTGCAAGTGTCGTATTGGCAACGATGGTTGTCGTTGCTATCGTTATGTTTGCAACCACCTAGTTTGGTTGCGAAAAAGAACTATTACAATGCAAGACGTTTGTTGCAAAGTCTAGATATTGCCACATCTTTGAAACGTTGCAAACACGACAATGGTGTTGCAATATGGTGAGAAGATTTCGCAACGAACCAGGTGTCGTTGGTAGATATGTTAAGACTTGCAACGCAACAACGGTTGTTGTTAATTGCTTAGTAGATATTGCAACAACGTGTGTCGTCGCTTTATAGCTGAGTCGAATGGCAACGAAAGGAGTTGACGCTACATGTTTTGCAGATATCGCAACAATGACTGTGTCGTTGTCGGAGAATTAGAGGAATAGCAACGTAATATGCGTTGCTGCCGGATGCTTAAAGGGTATCGCAACGCAATAAGAGTGGTAGCTAGATGCACAATGGATATTGCAACGCAATAAGATTTGTCGCTATATGATTCTATAATGTCAAAGGAAAAAAGCGTATCATTGCAGCTACCACATGTAGCATCGACACAATTATGAATATCCGGTAATTACAAACTGACGCAACAGCAATGTTAAATTGCTAATGCAACAGAATTTTTCCACAGTACCAACTGTTGCACGACATATATTCATAATTAAATCATAACCATCATTCATTTTTATAACCCTGAATGGTAGGCCTAACATGAATAAGCAAACGTGATAAACATGTGTTTTCATGAAAAAGTAAGAACTCTTGGCCATTACATAGCTGCAAAATAATACACTTTGTAGACATCATCTTGTTGACGCGCATGTGTAAAGCACTCGTACATAGTAGCCTGTTTGGTCATAGCAATCCTAAGTTTTATTGGCCCTCCGAGTGCTTGGTTGTCCTGCTTCATATGAACATAGTTCGAAGTGAAATGAGTGAGTTACGACTTGTTGACAGTTTTGAGATGCAAGTGATAGTTGTTTTCTAAAAAAATTGATTGGTTGGCAGAGTTGAATATATAATTTTCCTTGATCTGATTTAATATTCTTCAGAATTTGAAAGGAAACTAAAACTCTCTAGTGCCAATGTGCAAGCACAAGTCCAGTTTGTACCTGTTGTTTCTTTTTGCTTGCACGAGTTTTAGCACCGATCACCGATTGCTTGTGAAGTAATGTATCTGGCTGCAGCACCACCTTTCCCATGATTATCACTGAACAAATTCTTTGTTACCTTGCTAGGCCTAGAAGGCTTACTAGGTGGCACATTTTCTTTCTCTGTTGTGATAATGCTTCTTGGCTCAACCTTGATTGAAGATTTATTGGAACAATGTTAACTGCAATTCATGCACACAAAACAGTCATGATTGGAATGCATGTATAATTTTGTTACCTGATTCGGTTTTTGAATCCTCTGTATTGGAGTTGCTTCAATGTTATCCTTGGTGCTTCGATTTCGTTTTCTAATGTACTGTGGGTTTCAGTGCTCCTCTCATCATGTACTTGTTGTATTGTTGCTTTCATTGCTCCTCTCATCATGTACTTGTTGTGTTGTTTGTTTCATGGCTAGTCTGTGCATTTCATAAAAAGGTGGTTAAGAGATAAGCAGCCATAATTTGGGGCATGAAAATAAATAAAGATGGTCGATTAATCAGGGAGAAGGGTAAAATGCAGAAATTATATTCTGAATACCTCTTTGATCAATGTCTGTTTCAGTGTTTGAAACTCTTGCATCATTTCTTGTCTAAGTGAGGCTCTAAATTGTTCTCTCTCAGCTTCCTTTGCAAGTTGTTCTTTCAATCTCAGAACCTCAAGTGCTTGTTCTTCAACTCTCTGTTTAAGTAGTTGATTCTTATTTGGATTGGACAAGTGACCATGACCATGTAACTTGGATGATTTGACTACGGTAGTATCCTTGTAACTTTCCTGGAAAACAAGGTCTTCTTTACCAGGTTCATTTGATTCTGTTATAGACAATTTCCAGGCTGTTTCAACCTGAGGGAAATAATCAATTGTATAAGATTAATTGAGGTAAAGTTGCCACAAAAGAATTACTTGTACAAGGAAGTTTACGATTGAAGAAGTACTCACATAAATACTCTCGGACAACTCATTTGCCCATTTTCCTTTCTTGGTGTGAGTAGTCTTGTAAAGTTCCAAAACACCTGGCTCAGCACCAGTTTCTAAATCGTGCTATAATTGCAACATTATGTCATTAATATATGATTCTTTCATGATATGAAATTGACAGCAAATAAATCAAATAATTACCTTTTCCCAACTACGAGTGAGAGAAAGGTTTGGAACCCATGACATGATTGGCTCTCATTTGTTGACGATTTGAAGAGTTCCGATTGCTCAGCTTCTACAAGTTATGGACAAGTAATGTTAAGCAATAAAAGATGGTACACATGCCTTAGTTGACAACTTTATAACTTAGTGTCATACCTTGAACTTTGTAGATCCAAAGTACATGATCAAATAGTGCCACTCCACAATGTCTAAGTCTTCCGGAACATGTTTCATTCTCTCATCATAACTGCCGTATGCTCCGTATGTAGCACTAAGGCCCTGTTTGGAGACTCTAACTCGGTTAGAGGTTAGAGTTGGTTTCTATCCAACTCTAACCCTTGAACTAACTCTAACTCTTTATGTGTTTGGATGCTAGGGTTAGATTGACCAAAAAGCTACTTTTGACTCATTTACAACCGGATTTTGTGTGGCTAACTCTTGTGTGGCCTCTTCACGAATGAGTAAAACAAATCAACTTTCGATCCAAACATTTAAAATACGATAAATTTAATTTATCCATACAATGTTTTACGCAAACATACACCATAAAAATATTTTAGTGTTGGCCCACTTTAGTGCGCCGGATCGAGTGTGGCTGGCCCTGTGGTCCCCACGGAACTAACCCCAATAATCACCCCTTGGAGGGGATAGTTTTTTTTGGTGGGTTAGATGCATCTAACCCAATCTAACCCACCCTGTTTGGAGGATTGAGGGTTAGAGGTGACAAAACTAACCCAATCTAACTCTAACCCATGGATCCAAACAGGGCCTAAAAGCTGATCGCCATCCTCTCGTAGCGTTCTTTTGCAATCTTCCATATCTTTTCCTTTGAATCATTAGTGTTGCCAAGGTCCCATAAATTCTGGAGAAAATAAGTCACTAAATTCTATAGCTAGATGCTAAAGGGAATAAGAGATGCAAATGAACAAAGTTGGGCCATTAATACACTTACCATTATAGATTCAACTATTGTATTCTTGACCTCCGGAGACACTTGTTTCCAGTATTTCACTCCAATTAGCGGAGTATTTAACCTTGTAACCCAAACCACTTCATCCACAAAAGTACACCTATTATCTCCACATGGACCACCCGAGTTGGTGAAAACTCAATTTTCATTTTCTCGGATCGAGACTTCAATCTCTTGGCCATTGCAGCTCACGCTTTCAATGCACCACGACCAACATTCTTTCCATCTAATTCCAATGACAAATCAAAAGCTTAGATTAAGTACAGAACAGTGATGAATAGAAATACATGGAGCTGTTACAACCTTTTGTCGGTTTCTTTATTTTCCTAGCATGAGATGGACGTTGTGTTTCTGGCGTCAAGCTGCTACCATTGCTGTCATCTAGTTGTACCATACGCTGATTACCACTTTTATAACACACTGTAGACAAGGGGAACACATGCTCTCAGTGAATTAACAAAGTTAGAAGTTGAAAGAAAAAATGTATTACTTATTTTTTTAAGAAGGCCTTGTTCCCTCAACCATTCGAGTGTATGTGTCTATTGTTTCTTCCCTTGTTTCATCGCGTAGGTCTGAAGATTTGAAAAAAATGTCAGTAAATAATTCAGTTATACAAATCATGTGTTTGGTGTAGTGAGAACAGCATATATACCTGTAGCAGGGCCTTTGGCTTCAAGCCACTCTTTGTATTCATCAATTGAATCATCGTTGGCAGGAGTATCCTCCTCCTCCTCATCATCATGATTAGGATCAGACTCCCTTGGTCGTTTATGGGGTGTAATGTGGACGTGACGGTGTATTTTGTGCTGCTTAGTCAATATCAATTTGACTTTCTTTTCTGAAGCCAAGTTTTGAATCATGTCCTGTGCATCTGCTCTATAATCAATAGACTCAAGAGTTGCTACGAGAAAGTCCACATCTCTTGTTGTAGTATATGTAGTCCCGGACACCATAACCAAGTTGCTCTTTAATATTTAAAATGGTCATATATGTTATGTGAGCCCTGTCAAAATTGGCCTGGACAACATGCTCTTGGGTTCCATCAGCTCCCTTGCATATGATGGTTACAGTCCAAATCTCACCAGTCTTGCTGTCACTGAAAGTGTACATAAATATCTGTATGGTAACATCGGGGCAACATGAGGGACACAAGTTCTTTTTGGTTAACAGGGCAGTAGGTCTGAAGGTAGGAGACACAAGAACAAAAAAGGGTGAAGCTACATCTAGGACAAGTTAATGCAATAATGAAAGTTCTTTTGTGAATGACTAAAACTACCTTCTGGGCAGACTGAAGATGCATTCACACATGACTGATACTAGCATTTGTGCAACTGAAAGATCAAAACTTTTAGTATTGCCATATTTTATTATTATTAAATTTATCAATACTCATGATTAATTGTTAGGCCACTAAGTACAGTGTTCGATGTCGCCACAAATTCTATTGATTATCAAAACAGTAACAACTCTGAGTTGAATAACAAATTTTATTTGTGTGAAACTGAAATTCAGTTACAGTGAATCAATCAATCTGTAACTAGGCAAGGCAAATATGAAATACATTGATGAAATACAGTGAAACAATCAATCAATCAATCTGCATATATGAAATACATCGGTTTATTAGAGGCAAATCCTAGGCAAGGCTGTACATCGTTTCCAGGAAACATCAAAACGAATTCTATAAATCCTAGGTGTATGTAGAGGACGACATTGAGGCAAATTAAATCCTTGCAAGCATTATATTAGATTAAATCTTTGTCGAGATTGATGCAGTTACGAACCTATCGTCCGATGCATCAATGAAGTCGCAACATTCAACCTCCGCCTCCTCGGCTGTGAGCCGACGTCGTGCGGCAGCATCGGCCTCGCTGGATCGGGACTTGCAAGCAGCCATTGGTTGGATTTGGTGGCACCGAGAGAGGAACCGATCGTCGAATCGAATGGGGAAGGGTCGATCACAGCCGTCGCGTGCCTGCTCTTGTAGAAGTTGAGACGAGGGCGGCCGAAATTTCGGGTGCAAGTGGGGGCAGGGGAAGGGGCGGCGTGGGTGGCCGAGTCATTCGGAGGCAATTCCGGCGCGCGAGATGTACCAAAATTTTCGTTGGGGTGCCAAAAATTTTCGAGGGACGAAAAATTTTGGAGGAAATTTCCTTTCTTTGAAAGGTTAAGAAAATAGTTTCGTGGAATTAAAAAAAATCACGTGATAGGTGGCCCCACATGTCGCAGACTCAAAATTGAAAATGCCAACGCTAAAAGAGAACAATTAACAATTTTCATTCTATATGACCTACAAGAAATAAAATTGTCAACGCAATTGTTACAAATTCCTTGACGCTACAAATTTTGAAATTACAAATCTATACAACAACTCTCTATCTTGTACTAATATGGTCAAAAAAAGATAAGAGTTTACAAATTTTTTTGTAGGACCTACAAAAAGTACAATTTAACCTCTATCTTCAATTATACCTTATCGGAGTCCGCCAAACATACTCGTTAAGTGATTTTAAATAAATATGGTCAAAAAAAGATAAGAGTTTACAAATTTTTTTATATGACCTACAAAAAGTACAATTTTGAACACGCATGTTTTACAAATTTGACAACCCATCAAACTTTCAAATTACAAATGTGTACAAAAACCTCTATCTTCAATTATACCTTATCGGGAGTCCGCCAAACGGACTCGTTAAGTGATTTTAAATAAATATGGTCAAAAAAAGATAAGAGTTTACAATTTTTTTTATATGACCTACAAAAAGTACAATTTTGAACACGCATGTTTTTCAAATTACAAATGTGTACAAAAACCTCTATAATCAAGTACAGTTTTGGAGTCATGACTATTTTCCACAATGTTTTATATATTAAAATGACAGTTTTCTTGAATGATTAACCCGACATGATTATGCGACATATTATCTATGTTCCTTCAAGTAAATTTATAGATGTATGTTGTTGTAAATTTATAGACACAATCAACTATCCAAGTGTATGATTGTTAATAATTCATCCTCCGATGCTTGTTGGGAATTTGAAAGTAAGCTAATTATGGACATTAGGGAGTAGAATTGATCAGTACCAAATTCGAACTATGTGAAACATTTGAAATGACTCCGTCCGATAGAAAATGGTTTTCTAAGTATAGTGAAAAAAAAACACCTCATTTCGACAAAGTATGAGAAATCTAAACCATGTTCATAGATTTTATATCGAATAAAAAATGAAAATAAGAAGTTGAAAGGCCATTGCGAGTATAACATGTCAAGAACTCGGTGGGTCTTCTTAGATCCCAATGTGGGACCCTTAACGGACTCCCGCTTGCTGCCGTCGTTGGACCCACCGGTCGGTGGCAAGGAGCTTGGGAACTTTCCATTTCGGATGAAATAGAATCCTCCTCCTCGGCCCCTTCCTCTCCCCCGGCCCCATCAAATAACCCGAAACGCCGCCAACCTCCCTCCCTCTTCCCCGACCCTTTCCTTCGCCTCTCTCACGCATTTCCTTCTCGTCTCCTCCCCTTCCAATCTGCCTAATCCCCCACATACCGGCTCCGGCAGGCCACGCCAATCCACGTAGTTTAGGCCATGGACGGACGGAAGCGCCACGACCACATCTCTCGGGGGCAGCCACGCGACGCAACCGGGCATTTCTCGTCCTTCCGTGCGACCTCAAAGCCGGCGTTGACCAGCGGTGGTTCTTCATCCGCCGTCGGGGCCTCCTCCTCCTCAAGCTCCATCCGGTGGTCCTCCTCCTCCTCCTATGTGTATAGGAAGTGGGCCTCCTCATCAAGCTCCAGCCAGCGCACCTCCTCCCTCACGGCGGCCGTCTACGCCGGCCGGAGCCGGGCCCCGGCCCATTCGCCGGTTGTCATCGACCTTGACGCCGAGGCGGGTCCGAGTGCTAAACGCTAGAGCATGCAAATTTTCACCCCGATAATAAACTACATGTGCAGGGAAATAAGTGCTTCATTGTTATTACAAATATAAACCAATGATATCTATTACTAAAAATTTATCTGTCAAAACCGAATACCGCAAGTTTTCACCCCGATAATAAACTACATGTGCAGGTTGATCAGTCGCCATAATACAAACTAAAAAAAAGACATTACGTACCATGGAGTGGCGCCGCCTCAGCCTCTCCCTCTCGCCTCTCGGTTGCTAGGTTTCCGATCCCTTCTCTCCCTTGCGCGTGCACCTTCTACAGCATGTGAGACGGCAACAACGATCACGACGCGTCCCCTCTCGCCTGGTTGCACTAGGTTCTCTCTCCCTCGCGCCGGGACGCTAGAGCATGCAAGACAACAACGATGGAGAACGTACGCGTCGATGACGACTCGGGTGTGGAAGACGAAGGAAATCTTGTAATTTGTTTCAGGAGGATACGATGCCAAGAGTCGAGCACGTAACGGTGTGGGAGGAGGCCGACTTGGACCATATTTCTATTTTAATTTCCTTATTTAAGCCCACCGTTTGTTTGCCAAAGTCTATAACTTCCGGTGTATGTACGAGTTGCACTTGGGCTACAAAACGAATAGGACTTCCACTTGGACATTTTATAGTAAAATCATTATTGTAAATTAAGGAATTACAATATTGTTGCAAAAGAACCTAGTTACTAGCAACGCCCCTGCCGTCGTTGATATATATAAGACTCGTCCCAACGAATCATGTTTGTGTTGCAAGTTCAAACACCCATCTGCAACAACCATGCCTTGGGTTGCTATATCTACAACAACTTTTGCAATAATATAGTTTCCGGTTGCCATACAATGGCATCTATCGCAACAACAATTTTTTCCAAAAACAACAATTCATATTCATTGCAAAATGGAGATCTATAACAACAAATAACAAATGGTGGCAAAACCTATACCTTCATTACAACGCCATAATATCCCTTGTGGTATATCCTATTTATTGCAACAACCAATTTCTCAAGTGAAACACTCTACATTCGGTGGTAAATTGTGCTCCTATTGCCACCCAAATTGACTACTGTTGTCGATAAACCCAACATATAGCAACGAAAATCACGTTGTAGTGATAAATTTTGTGGCATTAGACATAAAACCTTGTAGTGCGCCAAAGATAAAGGACAAAGTAATACCCATGTTGGGGGAAGACAAGGAGAGAGACCAGAATAGAACAACCACCAAAAACTAGGGTTCCAACATAGTGGCAGCAAAAAATGGCAAAACCCGCTCGGAACCACCGAAGGAGGGGCTGCGCCGATCGGCTCACCGGCGTTCTCGTGTCACTCACCATCCTCCATCATGTTTAGTGGTAGGATGAGTGAGTAGTCTCATATTCTCTTCCCTAGTGCGGGGATCTAGCTATGTAAACTCGTGTTCTCATTGAACTCTATTGATGAACTCATTCTATGCGATGCTTTTAATCATTATAATGATGGACACATCTATTCTCACCATTAGCGTAGGGCTGTACGCTTTTGCTCATTGCGTAGTGCAAGAAACCAGTGGGGAGCTAATAGCCTCTTGCATGTGACAAGCCGGGGTGAACGAAACCATTATGTCTTGTAGAATACTAAGTTTATCTTTCAAGATAAGGAGGTTGAATTTGAATGCTAGTGAACCACACCTAGGGAGAGAATCATTTATGTGACACCCCTACCTTGCAAAGCAAGAGGGATTGTCGAGAAGGATCATATCGGGAGACATTCGACGAGGCGAACGTACATTGCACATACATTAATGATACATTCACAATTTACATAACATAATGAAGTGCGTGAGTAGCAACTTTTACATTTGATATTCAAGTTACTACACTCCATAGACTATAAATTCTGATTACAATGCTAAGAGTGCAAATTCAAGTTTACATTACTTAATATACAATATGCGGAAGCGTAAACATCTCGACGACAAATATATACAAATTATTTAGGAGACCACATCAGCCCATACGACGTGGCCTCACTCTTGGTTGGTGACGCTGGAACCCACTCCACGGTCCATTCCTGGGGTTCCTCACCTTGACACACAAACTTTCCGCAGCAATCACAGTAATCGGGCTGCGGGATTCCTGAAATAAATTTAAACGCAGACCCTGAGTATCTAATATACTCTGCAAGGCTTACCCATCAAAAATGGTTCGAATAACCAACCCTAATATGCAGGGGGTTTGACTTGGCTTGCTGAAATTTGCGAAAAACAGCAACTATGTATTTTGTATCTTCCATGTTTTAGCCAATTTAAAAGGGTGGAGACAGAACATAAATTTAGTGAGCAATTCTAACAAACATGGTTGCAATACATAATTTATTTCTATAAAAACAGCAAGCTTATTCATTATCTTCTCTTTGTTACTACGAAGCAATCTGCTCGAGACAAGTGGTACTCATCACCGCGAGGGACGGCGATATATATCGATTTACACCCTGTAGGGGAAACCCAAATGCATGATATACGCATCATTTAAGAACACGTATGGCCACCTTTCACAAGATTATCATAGATTTCAGCCGGGTCCGCCCTCCGAGTGTGCATTCCACATGCAACCACGGTAGCGTCGGGTCCAAGGGTAATAACACACCCTCCGTCCACTCACAAACCCGTGCATCCACCGTGACCAACTCTTTGCACAAAGGGTGGATTTACCGTCCAACACTACGACTCTCAAGTTACATGAGTTTACCAACTCCCATACGAAGGTATGCATTTGGTACACAACTCAATACTTGCTCGCGGAGTCACAACGAACGGTCCTTGACCGACACGCACGGGGCTATGGCGCACAAGGGCCAACCTTGTCACCACATTCCTACATAGGCACTTCCCGGACGGTCTCCAATTTAATCATGTGAGAGTAACCAATTTAACTCCCTAGACCGGGTGGTCTCCAAGCCACTCGGTGTTGCTACCGATGAATTTATTAAGCATAGCATCTAACGATTAGGATTATACCTAGCCAAAACCACGGGAACAGGGATTTAATGCAACTAGGTTGCGATCACCTCCTAAACGTAAATGCACAGTACATAACATAGACTTAAGTGAATTAAAGATGGAAAATTTAAGACAATAGGATTATGCTCCGGGGCTTGCCTTGGTTGGGTTCGCAGTTAGGACACTCATAGTCACTCAATTAAATCTGCTGTCCTCCTTGATCTTCAGCTCCGGTCGGGTTCCCCATATGAATGCAATGCGATGCGTGAGCATGAGCGAATTCATAATTACTTAGCTCATGAAACTTTCTCAATAACGAAATTCAATGAAATGTTTGCATAAAATAAACATGCTCATGGTGTGAGATGATTTATCATGATGATGAATTATGTAGGTTATGTCATGGGGACAACCTTCTAATTAGAAGAATAACTTAGCATAAATACCCATGTTTAATTTGCAACCAAGAGTATAGGGCAGAAATGAATACTTTACATGAACATAATGAGATAATCGTATGATTAGGTGGCTGCCATGGTGTATAAACTTAGCATTTGTGCACATACAATAATATTAACATGACATGGCCTAGGATAATTTTATTTACAAGCAATTCTTAACATACACCAGTACTATGTCTTTTCATGATTAATCATTATGGAAGAGGTTAATACATTATCTTCGCAGGGTGATTTTTATCCTTTCATGCTTGAGCACCATAAGCAAATATAATTTTTACATAAATTTTCTCATGATGCAAATACACGACACATTAATGCACTTAACCAAAAATGCTAAAAATCATTATGACATGCTCAAATGAACCAGCAATATGTGTGCTATGATAATTCATGCCAAATGAAATAGTATGTTCAAATTTGATTAAGTTTATTTTACAATTTTGCCTCGATTCAAGTCTGTTTCAGCCTTAACGTGATGCCTACTTAAGGAGCTTAAAACTCAACTTTTCGCCATGAAACTTGGGTGAAACAAGCAGGGTCATGTAAATTACATTCTCCAAGGACTCCAACGAATGATCATTTGCATCATTTGGATTTGTATAGCGAAAGTTATGGGATTTTTAAAACGCAAAGTTGTCAAGTGCCCTTAACGGATTAGCACTTTAAAGTACTCGGATCTTTTATTTTTCCCACAGAAAGTACTTGGATTATGATACCATGGCAAATTCCACATTTCACACTTTCCAACGAGTGCTTGGTCGAGTACTTTGGAGCTACGAGATGAAAGTTACGCAATTTCTAAAATGCACTCCAGTTAAGCTTCGTGATCGTGATAGCAACTTAAGGTCGCTCAAACTTTTATTTTCGCCATATAAACATATATGTTCATTTGATTCGTTTTCAATTGCAAGTTACAGGCTCTCCAAAATGTATTCATTCGTTCAAATCGGAGATTTCCACGCGAAGTTATGAAATTTTTAAATCGCTTGAAGTTCACTGTTTTTCACACTTGTGCCAGCGCGTTTCACGCGGGGCTCGTCGGAGACGGCGGCGCATGGACCTGGCTTGGCCGCCTATGCACGGTTTCGCTCCGCGAGTCAAATGGAGGGGCGAGGGATGGCAGACTATGGCCGGAGGGTAGCTCGCGGATCCGGACAGGGGAAGGTCCGGCGTGGTGGCCCGCGCTCACCACTGCATGGAATGAGGAGCGACAAAGGCGGAGAGCATCACCTGCTCGCAGGGAAGCTTGGCACGTGGTCGAGGGAGGAAGAGGGGTGGCGGTGTCCCGATGAACGGCGGCGGGGAGGAAGCAGTTTCGGCTCCGCCGGTGCACGATTCAATCTAGGAAGAAGGGAGGGGATTAGTAGGGAGCTTGGACACCGCCTGGATGACTCGCTAGCTCGTGAGCTCACCCCGAGCGACTCCAATCGACCTCGTCGTAGAAGAAGGGCACCCGGGAGCTCGGTTTCGATGTTTGTGAAATTGAGGGGCTTAGAGGAGGAGGCAGAGCTGGGGATGAGAGCTGGAGCTGCGTAAGGGAGTGTGGAGCACGTGCGCACGAATGGGGGCGCTGCGGATGAAGAGGGGCGGCGCACTGGGAAACCTAGGGGCGGCGGCCATGGCAGAAAATGGCCAAATGCCATCGACCGTCGGGAAGAGTTGCGTAGGATCGACATGAGGCGGTGATGGCTGACGCGTGGGAGGTGCATAGCACGCAAGGACGGTGCGGCGCCTAACCGGCATGGACGCCGGCGGTGAGCTGCCGCTGGCCGGTGACCCGGCCACCGTGCCATTGCTGTTCCTAGAAGTTCCCTCTTATTTACAATTCGGCCACTGAGTGTTGATTCTGTTTTTGTCCATAGAAATTAATCCGCTTGATATTTTTGCAAACCAAAATTTGTGGTTGTTCGGTGAGTTGTGAGGAGAAACTTTTGTTATAGGCAAAAGTTCAAATTTTGCTTGTAAAAATTTACAAAAATTATTGAATAGCTGCTGTTTTCAAACTCAGTTTGAATTTTCTAGGAAAATGTGCCACTCTAAAAATTGGTAAAAATGTTCTAAATTCATGGTTTGATGTGTACTACCAGAATATACAAAAATAGATGGGCACTAAAATGGAAAATCATGAGGATCTTGATAGCTAGGGTTTTGATCCCTATAAACCCTAATAAACCCTAATTTGTTATTTTAAGTGGAATTAGACCGGATTAATATTTTGCACATGCAAATCGTCAATTAGTACGAGTGTGATCTTGTTATAATCCTCGTTAGTGTTTCCTGCTTTATACTCTTGTCAATCTTTTACACATAATCATTAATTCCTGTTAGTGATTCATAATTAGTAAAGGTTCCGCTTGTTCTCTCGTGGATTCGATTAAACCTTGGAATACTCTAAGGAAAAAGTGCTACAATCGTATGTCATCCTCTTGTGGTATATAAGTGGGTGCGTACTGACGACCACCAAGCTTCTTTTTCTGAGTGCCGTTGTTGGGGAACAAGCCTGTTCTTTTACTATAATATTTGCTAACATCTAATCCCATCTTTTCTAGTGTGTTTTTGTGTTTTGTGTGAACTTTTCAGGATGAGCAAAACGGAGTCATCTCTCTCGCTCAGGGAACTCTCTCTACCATCACCTGACTTGCTAGTGCCCCAACCTTCAAATGAGAAGGCCACTCGCTGCCTCATATGTACTAAATCCAATTATTATCTGCATGGCGGAGGGTAGTAAGTTCTTTGGGACGAAGGAGGAAAATTCTGTATACTCATCTGCAAGATCCGGAGGCATTGTGTCGGACTTTCCATCACGAGGGAGTGCCCCAAATCTTTAAAGGTGACTGCTTTTCCCATTCTCATTGGGAGGTAAGGCCAAAGATTGGCATAAGGTAGCATCAAAACAGGCAAAGGGAAGTTGGAGTCATTTAGTCGGTAATTTCTGCCTCCATTATTTCCTGTTGCCAAAGATACAAAGGCTAAGAAGGGAGGTCGTAAAGTTTTTACAAGAAGAAGAAGAATCTCTCGTCCGAGCGTAAACAAGCTTCCAAACTCTACTGAGACAAGGGCCCGACGTTGGTATAGATGATAATTTGTGAGCGCAAACTTTCTATATGGCTATTGATAAAACATTGTGAATGCACCTTGATGGGTCAACTGGAGGAAGTTTCTTGAGGCTTATAGCAAGAGCTGGGATGGAATTATTGACCAAGATCGCTGAAAATGAAGAACTACATAAGCATTGGGGGGGGAATTTCAGAAACCAAGAGAGTCTCGTGGATGTAATCCGGAGGAAGCATCATATGCAATTCAAACAGTGACCCTCGAATTGGACATCGCAGAGGATTCCAGCTGAAATCCCTCTAAGCCGATCGGCGCGACGTCCGTGCCGATCAGCGTAGAACAGTTTGAAGGTGTACCAGCCCCCATGGACAGACCCGCAGAAGCCGGAAGCTATACTAAGATAGAAACAACAATTCTAGACAGCCATCCGAAGGATTTCGAAAGAAAATTTGCAATACCTAACGGAGGTAGAACACTTGAAAATGCTAAACCTTCATATGAGTTTGAGCTAATGGACTGGATTTCTATCGACTTCTTCAATGAGTTTCTCAACATGAGAAGATCTTTCCATCCGGAATATGCATCGGAGGTCGGGATAGAGTATAATTTCCTAAGTAATAAGTTGAAATCAGAACTTCTAGATCAAGATGTGATTAGAAAGGTTTTGGGAAAGATTTATAAAGAAGACATAGAGCTTGACGGCACCGACATGAAGGATTATGTGGTGTATATGCTATAGGTCTCACCGATGAAGAGGAGGAACATCCATTTATACCATGCGAGATTTCGGACAAACTATTCCCGAGAGCTATGTGTGATTTCGGCTCACGCGTCGGTTTGATGACATATGAAGCGTTCATAGACATTACGCATGAAATCAAACAACGACTGTTAGGAACTGATCTTGAGCTCGTTATGGCAGATGGAAGAAAGACTAAACCATTGGGGATCGTCAAGAATGTGGTAATCAAGGTCAATTCGAAGCATATACCAGTGGATTTCTTTGTTCTTGATAAAAATGAATCAAGAATAGAGGATATAATTTTGGGAAGACCGTTTCTCGGATTAGTACAAGCTGTTCTAGATGTAGGGAAGGGTCGTCTCACATTGAATATAGGAGGAGAAGAAATATCATTCAAGTTTAATGACCCACCCGGACAATATCATTCAAGAATTCTTCCCAGAATAAGATGAACAGATTGAGATGAATGACAACGACCCACTAGAGCAGCTTTTGCAAGAAATAAAAAACGAAGACACATGCATCGATCGGGGCAACATTGGAGCTGATCGGCACACCGACTACGTCGATCGGTGTGACGATGGAGCCAATCGGCACAACCACTCGAGTGAGGATTTTGAGCCCCTAGGCGAGTTGGATCTAGATAACGCACAAGACATGGAGTAGTAAGAACTTCCTACAAGATTAAGGTATGAATACCTAGGTAAAAACAAGACATATACAGTAATAGTTAACAATGCTTTGACAAATGATGAAACAAAGAAGTTGCTAGCTATTCGAAGAAATACAAGCAAGCCATTGGATATTCATTGGATGATATCAAGGGAAAAAGTCCGACGTTCTGCACTCATAAGATCAACCTTGAAGAAAATGCAAAGCCAACAGTTGAAGGAATGAGATGATTGAAAGAATCAATGAATCTAGCGGTCAAGATAGAAATTCTACGTTTATTAGATGTAGGTATGATCTATCCTGTTGCTGATAGTGAGTCGGACAACCCAGTTCATTGCATACCAAAGAAAGGTGGATTAACTGTGGTGCCAAATGAAAACAATGAATTGATACCATAGCGAATAGTCACCGACTGGAGAATGTACATTGATTACAGGAGCTTAAACAAAGTGACAAAGAAAGATCATTATCCTCTTCCGTTCATCGACGAAATGCTTGAAAGGTTAGCCAAAAACTCATAGTTCCATTACCTGTATGGTTATTGTGGATTCTTTCAAATTCCAGTTAGATCAGAAGATCAACAAAAGACAACATTTACTTGCCCTTTTGGAACATATGCATATAGAAGAATGCCATTTGGTTTATGCAACGTACCACCTACATTTCAAAGATGCATGAATGCCATATTTGCTGAATTTATTGATGTAATCATGGAAGTATTTATGGATGACTTCTCTGTTCATGGAGCTGATTTCAATGATTGCTTAGCAAATCTAGAAAACGTTTTGAAAAGATGAATTGATTGTGATTTGGTGCTTAATTGGAAAGAATGTCATTTTATGATGATAGAAGGTATAGCTCTTGGGCATGTCATATATAATAGAGGAATTGAAATTGACAAAACAAAGGTAGCTACAATGGAGAAGTTGCCACCACTGGCGGACCTTAAGACACTCGATAAGTTTTCTAGGACATGCTAATTTTTATCGTAGATTCGTCAAGGATCATTGTAAGATTGCTAAACCTCTAACGGAATTGTTAAACCAAGATATGGAATTTCTCATGGATGATGTAAGACTTTTCGCCTTCGGAAGACTCAAGGAAGCCCTATGTTCGGCAACATTTATGCAACCACCTAATTGGAATTTGCCATTTGAAATAATGTGTGACGCCGAGTGATTATGCGGTAGGAGTAGCTCTTGGGCAGCGAAAAGAAGGTAAAGTCCATGGTATTTATTATGCTAGTAAAACTTTAAATGAGGCACAAATCAATTATACTACTACGGAGAAAGAGATGCTAGCTGTTGTATTTGCCTATGAGAAGTTTAGATCTTATATTAAACCCTAAGGTAATAGTTTATACTAATCATGCTGCTATTTGATATTTGGTCTCTAAGAAAGAATCAAATCCTAGGTTGTTATGATGGGTTTTGATGCTACAAGAGTTTAATTTAGAAATTAGAAACAAAGGGCATTGAAAAATTTAGTTGCAGATCATTTATCACATCTTGAATCATCATCCAAGGAGCAAATTGCAGATGAGATGCTAGAAGAACAATTATATGCCGCAACAGATTATAGGGAGAATTGGATGACGAACATCATCAAAAGTTTTAAAGGACAATTTGATATGATGAATAAGAACACAAGGAAAAAAGTCGAAGTGAGATGAGGAAGCTTATATAGGCTGAGCCATAACTATATAGATATTGTGGTGATGGGGCTGTTCGGAGATGTTTACCAAGAGAAGAACGTGCAAGCATTCTGGCAAAATGTCACTGTTTCTGATTATGGAGGACATTATAGATATTTTTGTACACAAGCAAAGGTATGGGCTAGTGGATTTTATTGGCTAACTATGGATGAGAATTGTGACATCCCCTCCGGGACACCCAGGAATCGGTACGAGAGGAACACTCGATGAAGCGAGTTACAACAGAAACATCATCTCATACAAGCCACAATATATACATAATGGTATAATACAACCAGGTTTTTGAAATACAAACATTCGTGCAGCGGAATTATAACATTATTGAAGTTTAACATCCTACGAGTATTCAGCGGAAACTTGTTCTATTACACAGCTCAAAAGACTTAAACGATCAACGTGATGCACCGAGCCCTTCGTACATCACGGTCCTCTCTCTTCATGGCGTGGGGATACGTTCCCACCGAAGGGAACCTCCCTCCGGACATTGCTCCTCTTCGGGGAAGCTGCCGTACAAGTCATGGTAGTACGACTCGTTCCTCGAAAGGTAACGAACAAACCCCGAGTATTCTAATACTCGGCAAGATTGATCCGTCAACATGGCACGCTAAGACCGACGCCTAGTATGCAAAGGCTTTCTGGCTGTGGGGTTTACTCCTTTGTGAAAACAGCATTAAAAGGGTGGATCCTTACTTACGAGTATTTTAGCTCAGTATTAAGTTCATAAGCCTTGGTGTTTGCATCCTATCACTATTACAATCAAGTTTGCAAGACAAGATAATGTAGATCATCAATCCTTTCATCTCTCATCTTCATCTTCCATATAATTTACTACGATGCGACGAGCTAAACAAGCGGTACTCATTCATGCGAGGGACAGCGATTCGAATCGGTTTTATACCAGCTGGCAACACCCGACTACACGACGTATACGCACCCCACTCGGTCGTATACGACAACTTTCCCGCTAGCACCTGACAGAAGACTAGCCATTTCCAACTCTCCCGGGAGTATGGCGACTCCACGAACATTCGTGGCGGACCCATCTCCCTCCCGTGAGACTAACCTCTCACTAACAGCCGGCAAAAGAGAGCCGGCTACGCTACATCTCTCGGGGCGGTAGGGTACATCAGCTTGCTGGGCCCATGATACCAGCATGTAGTACGGTACGTTCAAACTTGTTCATCTAAGCCGACAACGGTACGGTCCTTGACCGACACGGACGGGGCTACCACCTTGCAAGACCTCATCTCCGTCTTTGCTCTTTCTCCTACGGGGCCCGTCCGGTCTCAACTTCATTAACACTCTCTTCATCTTTGTGTCACACAAAAACCCTTAAAGCCTCCATGCTTTAAGATTCCCTAACATCTACCGTTGCGACTATGAAATTAAGCTTAGCTTCTATTGAGCTACCAGTACCAAGTATAGAATAAACAAACGGAAACCTACCATAATGCAACTAAGTATCAATCATTCCCGAACACCTAATGCACAAACATAACCGTACTATGTGATAAAATAAAAATATTTAAAAACATAGGTAGGATGCACCGGAGCTTGCCTTGATACTTGTTCGGAGTTAGCTTCCTCAGCGGCTGGGTCGACTTCGAGATTCCGGCTCTGACTCGACCTCGGGTGGAACCTCGATCACTTCGAACCTAAGCCGACCAGCAATGCGTTGAGAGTCACAATCATGTATGCATGGATGCGCATGATAAAAATTATGCAAAGTTCATTAATTACTTTCAGTAATTAATAATTAAAGATCAAGCTTAATCACCTTAGTTAATTTAATAAATTAAGAATAAGCATGTTCATTAAACAATAATTAACCATTGATTATGTTGATTAACAATTGTTTAATCAAAGTCATTAAGTATTAATTAGTTCTGTTCTTAATTACTTAGGGTTAACATTTAACAAATTATTCTGGTTTACTAAGCAATAAATAAATTATTCTTTAAAGGTCACGTGATAAAAAGCTAATAGATTGGGATCACATGAAATAATAAAGTTTAAGTTTAATTTTGGGAAATAAGTTTCATAATAACTTTCGTCTGCAGTATCTCCTTAATTTAATTAAATTATTTTTCTTCATTAAACATTTTATTAACATAAAATAATAGCTTTTCTTTAAACAAAGAAAAGGATTAATTACTACTTATAAAATAAATTTACTCAAAAGGAATATTTTATTTCACAAATAATTAGATCTTATTTTTCTGAGTCTAACAAAGTTGGTTTGGTATTTTTCCGAATTTTAAGGAATTTTCTACGAATTTTTGAAAATCAAAACCCTTTCTGTGCCACACGATGGGCCACGGGGTTGACCGCACGGAATCCTGCGTAGCCACACGCGATCCAGCGTGCGTGTGGCCCGCGGTGTGGCACCACCGCGGCGGCGGGACACGGCGGCGCGGTCACCGGACTTGGCCGGCGTTGAGCCATACCTCACCGCGATGCTACCCTTCTACTCTATGGCTCCTGGCGAACCTAGTGGTGGTAACCAAGTGACATGAGCTCACCCCGCAGCATGCCGGCGGCGAGAGGCGGCCATGGCGGAGGCTCCGGCCATGATGTGAGCTCGCCACACCGCATAAAATTTGGGGAAACTTGGACCGAGAGCTACTACGGGGCACGCACAAGCTTGGCGGAGGCTACTAGGAGCTTGAGCACGACCGGAGAGTATAGCTCACCGTGAGTGGCGGAGGTGGCGGCGGCCGGACGTGGAGAAGATGACGAATTGCGCGGCAACCTGCAGAGCAAGGAGGGTCCCGAGCTGCCTAGGACTTAAGCAACAAGGTGCGCACACATGGAAACAAAGAAAAGACCTGCTAGCTCACCGAACGGTGAGAATTTCCACTTGCGGCGGAGGAACGACGGTGAAATGCCGTGGAGAAAAACGAGCTCGCCTCGACGGAGCGACGGTGCTCAAGTTGATTGGACGGGCGGAAAAGCTTCACGGGGTCCTAGCGAAGCTTGTAGCGGTGGTGGTTTGGATGGAGAGCTGCCGCGGCGACGGCGAGAGCGAGAGAGGAGCTCGAGGCGGTATGGTGAAGAAGGAAATGAGAGGGAGAGAAAGGGAGATAAGGCGGGGCGGGGCCTTTAGCTGGTCCGGGGAGGCGGTGCGGCGCCAGGCGGTAGCAGTGCAAGTAGCTGCGTGGCTGCACCGCCGAAGGCGGTTCCCACGGGCGGTGGTGAGACGCGGTGAGAGAGAGAGAGAGAAGAAGAGACCGACAGGGGGGGCTGCGGTCATTTTACACAAAGCCCCCTCGGTTTTTAAATAATTAAAAAGCAGCCTTCCGGTGCTCTAAAAATTCTACGAAAAATCAGGGATGAAATTGAGAATATTTTAGACATTTTTCCTATTGAGTCCAGGTAGAAATTCCAAATCATTTTCAGATTAAAAATTCATAGCTAAAGTAGTAAAAGAAGCTTTGTTTATTTCTTGTAAATATTTTCACAAATCAAAATAAATTCAGGAAACTTTCATAAATCTTTATTTATGATATTTGAGCCAAAGAAAATATTAAACATGAATTTTCTACTTATTTTATTTCTTTTTAAACACTTCCTTTCTTCTTTATCTATTTTGTTATTTTATGTGTAGGTTATTAACACAAAATTTGATATTTTCAATAATGCAACACTTTGATGACATGCTCATGATGACATGAAATGCATTATTTTCTCGAGAGTTGTTACAGCCCTCCCCCTTACAGGAATCTCGTACCGAGATTCACGATCGAAATGACTAGACGATAGTGCTAAAGAACTCGGGGTAGTTTGATCGGAGAAATTCCTCTTGCTCCCAAGTAGCTTCAGCTTCCGAGTGATTACTCCATTGTATCTTGTAGAACTTTATAGTCCGATGTCGAGTCACCCTATCCTTGGTGTCGAGGACTTTAAGCGGCCGTTCGTCATACGTCAAGTCCGGTCTGTAACTCGTTCCACCTCGATTGTCGAGTATATCCATTGGTGGCTTTAAACACTTCTTCAGTTGAGATACATGGAATATGTTATGGATACCTACCAAGTGTGTTGGTAATTCTAATCGATACGCCACTTGCTCCACATCTTTCTAAAATTGGAAAAGGTCCAATGTATCGCGGGGCTGACTTGCCTTTGATTCCAAACCTTTGAACACCTTTGGTAGGAGATACTCGAAGATAGACTTGATCTCCAACCTTGAATATCAACTCTCGACGTCTTTTATCGGCATAGCTGATCCGTCGAGATTTAGCCCTCTTGAGATTCTGTTGAATGAGAAGCACTTGTTCCTCTGCCTCTCTTACTAGATCTGGTCCGAAGATTACTCTTTCACCACTTTCGGACCAATTCAAGGGTGCACGGCAACTACGCCCATATAGAGGTTGGAACGGTGACATGCCGGCACTCTCTTGATAGGCTGTTATTGTAGGAGAACTCTGCTAACGGTAGACACTTCTCCCAATCCTTACCATAGGTTAAGACACATGCTCGGAGCATATCCTCAAGATATTGATTGATCCTTTCTGTCCGTCCATCCGTTTGAGGATGATATGCGGAACTTCGTATCAATCTTATTCCCAATGATTCATGTAGTTGCTCCCAAAATCTGGAGACAAACTGCGTACCTCTATTGGATATAATGGTTTTCGGCACTCCATGCAAACAGAGAATTCGAGCAATGTACGACTCTGCATACTTCTCGGCGGTGTACCGAGTATGTACCGGTATGAAGTGAGCAGACTTCGTCAACCTGTCCACAATAACCCGGATAGAGTCATGTTTCCGTGGGCTTAGTGGTAACCCAACGATGAAATCCATGCTGATGTCTTCCCACTTCCATTCAGGAATACTCAAAGGTTGTAAGGGTCCTGCTTGCTTCAAGTCTCGGCTTTGACTCGCCGACGGACATCACATTCATTGACATACTTAGCTATTTCTCGCTTCATGCGTGTCCACCAAAATCTTTGCTTCGGATCTTGATACATCTTATTGGTTCCGGGGTGAATAGAATACTTGGACATATGAGCTTCATCCATGATCCTCTTACGAAGGGATAGGTCCTTTGGTACAACTAATCGATTCTTGAACCAAATAACTCCCTCGTCATCTTCTTTGAAGCATATGACTTCGCCTTTCTTGAGTCGTCTTCTTATATGTCCCATACCAACACTTTTCTGTTGAGCTGCTATCACTTCTTCACGAA
Source organism: Chloris gayana (assembly GCA_031894775.1). NCBI lineage: Eukaryota > Viridiplantae > Streptophyta > Magnoliopsida > Poales > Poaceae > Chloris > Chloris gayana. The sequence continues at coordinate 67,567 of JAUNZO010000322.1, read as the reverse complement.
GGGTAGGGATAAAAGCCAGATTTGTCAATGCTCCATACGGAACAATCCGAAGATTTGGCTCATCACTTTCAGGTGAAGGTGCTTGAGTCACAAGTTGAGCCATAAGATTATTGCAATGAACCTTGCGACTTAAAGCATCGGCTACCACGTTTGCCTTGCCCAGGTGATAGTGAATCTCTAGCTCATAATCCTTGATTAATTCCAACCATCTTCGTTGGCGCATATTCAAATCTGCTTGGGTGAAAATGTACTTGAGGCTCTTATGGTCCGTGTATAGATGTACTAAATTGCCCAAGAGGTAATGTCTCCAGCTCTTCAATGCAAGAACCACTGCTTGCTAATTCCAGATCATGTGTAGGATAGTGTTCCTCATGACGCCTTAGTTGTCGGGATGCATAAGCAATTACCCGACCTTCCTGCATCGAACACATCCGAGTCCTGTTTCGGATGCATCACGAGTATACATCAAAAGGTTTTGTCGGATCTGGCTGAGCAAGTACTTGGAGCGGTTGTCGGCAATTTCCTTAATGTTCGAAAAGCTTCTTCACATTCTTTGCTCCATACATACTTCTTATCCTTTTCCAATAGTTTAGTCATTGGCTTGGCGATCTTTGAAAAGTTAGGAATAAATCTTCCGTAGTAAGCAACCAATCCTAAGAAACTTCGACTTTGCGAAACCGACTTTGGCGGCTGCCAATCCAAGTACTTCTTTAACTTTACGGGGATCAACCGCCACTCCTTCGGCCGATATCACATGACCTAGGAACGGCACTTCCTTCGACCAAAACTCACACTTGCTGAACTTAGCATAAAGCTGATGATCCCTTAGTCGTTGCAACACCACTCGTAAGTGATTAGCATGTTCTTCTTCGGACTGGGAATAAATCAAGATGTCGTCAATGAACACCACGACAAACTTGTCCAGCTCGGACATGAACACAGAATTCATGAGGTACATGAAATGTGCTGGTGCATTAGTCAATCCAAAAGACATTACCGGATACTCATAGAGTCCATACCTCATGGAGAATGCGGTCTTTGGTATGTCTTCGGCTCTTATCTTAATCTGGTGATATCCTGAGCGGAGATCTATCTTGGAGAAAATTTTGGCTCCCATCGGTTGATCAAACAAGATATCAATCCTCGGTAGAGGGTACTTGTTCTTGATGGTGACGGCATTCAAAGGCCTATAATCCACACATAGCCTTAACGTCTCATCTTTCTTTTTCACGAACAAGGCTGGGCATCCCCATGGTGATGAACTTGGTCGTATATATCCTTTGTCCAATAACTCCTTTAGTTGCACCTTCAACTCGCCAGCTCATTCGGCGGCATCCGATACGGCCTTCTTGATATTGGTGCTGTTCCAGGTTGTAACTCTATCTTAAATTCTACCGCTCTGTACGGCGGTAGCCCAGCAAGTCATCCGGAAAGACATCCGGGTACTCACGGACTATAGGTATATCTTCCAGGACTTTTACCTACAACCTTATTAACCATTGGCAGCATAGCTCGGGAGAAGTTAAGAGTAAGCAATCTCGACCATGAACAGGAGAGTTCGGATATACGGCTCGAGATGCTATATCCAATACTCGCTTTATGGAAATCCATCCATTGGATGCTAATAATTGCATCTAACCCTTGCCCATCCAATATGATCAATGAAGTGGAGTAAATCTTACTACCCAATTTTAATGGCATGTTGGCAGCTTCCTCATTAGTAAGAATTTTACCCCCGGTGTTGAAATGATATGAGCACATAGCAACTTGGATGGTATGATGTGATGCCTAACAACATATGACTTGCTGATGAAATTATGTGTAGCTCCCGAATCAAATAAAACCATAGCAGGATGATCGGTGATAGAAAACGTACCCGCTAAGATTTGTCCTCCTTCGGGTAGCTCCTCGGCCGTAGTAAAGTTGGCATGGCCAATCTTCACCGGTGTATTCTTGGCTGGTGCCCTCGGCTGATTCTGCGGCTGTCCTTGAGGTCTAGGTGCATATGGTGCCTTCGTGGATATGGACAACTGCGGTAATAATGTCCCGGACGGCCACAATTGAAACATGGCGGTCCATTCTGCTGCGGTGCTTGACTCACCGGCCTGGGATTCTGATTATTCTGCTGCTGGTAGGGCGGACGATACTGATTTGACCGCTGTTGCTGAGATTGCTGGGGTGGTTGAGACTGCCGGTAGAAATTTGGACGAGACGGCGTGTGCTGATACGCTGACCTGACGGTGCAGTGTAAACCAGCCTATACTTTGATGGTCCGCCACTTCCTTGTCCGATGAGCCGGCCTCTTCTTGTTCTTCTCCGTCCGATGAAGACGGATAGAATCTTCCGGAGCGATAGCGTCACTCACAAAGTCCGTGAAGCTATCGGTCTTGTTTAACACCAAGCGAGACTGCAGCTTGGTACTCATTCCCTCCTTGAACAGATTCTTCTTCTTAGAATCTATGTCCACATGTTCGGGGGCATATTGAGCAAGACGGTTAAATACCTTGGAGTAGGTATGCACATTCATGTCCCCTTGCTTCAGCGATAGGAACTCTTTCCTCTTCGATTCATTAAGCCTTACGGGATATGGTGCTCTCGGAAGGCTTTGGTGAACTTAGCCCATGAAATTTGATGTCCTGGAGGAAACATTGCTTTGTAGTTGGCCCACCAGGCTCCAGCAAAACCTTGCAACTGCTGGGAAGCGAAGAGGGTCTTCCGATGATCCGTGCATGGAAACAATTCAAGCTTCGACTCGATGGTGCGAAGCCAATGGTCAGCTTCCAATGGTTCTCCCGCATCCGAGAAAGTCGGGGGCGAACCGATAAGAAGTCCGAGAAGGTCACCCTCTCTTCCGGAGCATTACGGCCTTGGTGACGTTCCTGTGGAGCGGTGTTGCGGACCAATTGCTCCAATAATTCTCGCTGCTCCGCGCGAGAATCCAGATACAGCTGCGATAGCCTGAGCCGATGTCGGGGTGGTGGTGGTGTTTCCGCCCGCGCCGAGAACTCTCCGGCTCATCACGTCTCCTTGTTCCAACCATTCTGTCCAAGAAAATTTTACGTTAGACATCTTGATTCCAACATAATAATGGAAGAAACAGGAATACATGAATGAGGAATTCCAAATGAAACTTATGCAACAACCATCTTGATTAGAACAACCACCAAATCCATAAATACATGCTCATACGTCCACGTTACAACGATTCTTAAGATACACTCATGCGTGGTTACATCACGCTCGTTATTTAACTAGCGCCTATTTTACATACTAGTTTCCTCACTTGCTACTAGCTAGCACTCTACTCCTCTTCACGAAGCCCGGAAGTCACTTCCGGCTCACGAACGCTTCTGTCTCGGATTCCGCATCCTCCAGTTGTGGAATCTCCGTGAAGTCTATGACGGAATCCACGTCCATTATCTCTTCGAGAATCCTCCTCTTCTTCTTCGATTCAGCCTCTATAGGATTTTCCTGCACTACTCGGTGCATTCTCGAGAGGTTGTTGTCCTATTGCTGCATCCAGCATCGCATTATGTGCTGCAGTAGATCTTGCTCTAACCGAGCGATCGGGGCATGTGCGTTTGCCGGTTGTTGAACCTTAAATTGAACCTGCTGCTCCTTGTTTAACAACTGCGCCTCTCTAAGTGCTAACAACTCCTCCTTCTCCTGCAGCTGTCTCTCCAACCTTGCTACCCGAACATCCTCCCTTTGTCCTCTTACTTCACTCACACCAGTACTCGTGCTGTCCATCTCTGTGGAGAAGTAAGAGTATCGGATACATGTAGAAACTAATCCTAATATTTCAGCAAATCTTTTTATTCTAACAACTGCATATATATATTACTACCACTTCTTTTTCATTATTTATTGTTTGTACAACTCAAACCCACTTTTCATACACTCCCAACTGCCCAACATCTGCTAGTACCCTATCTACATCCGACCTACGTTAGCAAAATATGACTATCCTCCTACATTAGTGTTGTCACAACACAGCTAGGCTGACGGCGCGTGGCTGCCGGCGTCGACTCGACGTCCTCCGCGGGTGAGGCGGGTGGTGGCTCGTAGTCCATCCTAGAGACCTCCTCGGCGTCGTCTCGGTGGACCCTGCTGCTGCTGCTGCTGCAACTGCTGGAACTGCTCGAGTAGATCGTCGTGGTCGTGGATCGGTGCGTGGTGTGCATCGGCTATCCCGTCAAACATCGCCTCAAGCTCAGCCATCTGGTCTTGTACCGCGACCAGCGTCTCCACGGCGTGGTTACGCCGTGCTGTCATCTCGGGCCAACCGTAGCTCGTGCTCCTCGTCCGCCTCGCGAGCGGCGTCTCGCTCCTCGGTGACCGTAGTCAGCTGTGCGTCCAACGCTATAGCCGCTCCGTGAAACCCGTCACGGTCTAGAGTAACCTCCACCTGCTGCTCCTCTAGCTCGGCGATCCAAGCGTGGGACCTCCGAACCTCCTGGCAGTCCACTCGACGGCGGTTCTTCCAGGCGCCAAGTCGTCGGTCCCGACTACGTGTCCGCAACTCTAGACCGTGGACCCGCTGCTCCAGCTCTGCGACGTGTGCAGCCCGTGTGTCCTCCTCCTCCTAGGCGCGCTTCCTACCGCGAGTCATCGGCATCTGCAGGGAACATGTTTAAACAAGTTAAACACTTCTTCCCACGAAGAAAACGAGCAAAAACAACCTATACGAGTACTATAAAACGAGCTAAGTATATACCCCACTATTTATTTAGCACCCAATATGACATGTTGCATGCTCGTAAACTAACTATACGTACTATAGTATATAAAACTATGACGAGATAGTTAGCACTTCCCAAAACCCAAACTTCGAACAGTTAGTAAAAGTTCTAACTATTCTACATCCTTATAGGGCTCCGCACTCTCTCGCGTTCTAACGTACTAGCGTGTTAAGTTTGGAAACAAGCTTGCAATGATGACTGTTGCCTCCGAACCGCTCCGATACCAGCTGTGACATCCCCTCCGGGACACCCAGGAATCGGTATAGAGGAATACTCGATGAAGCGAGTTACAATAGAAACATCATCTCATACAAGCCACAATATATACATCATGGTATAATACAACCAGGTTTTTAAAATACAAACATTCGTGCAGCGGAATTATAACATTATTGAAGTTTAACATCCTACGAGTATTCAGCGGAAACTTGTTCTATTACACAGCTCAAAAGACTTAAACGATCAACGTGATGCACTGAGCCATTCGTACATCACGGTCCTCTCTCTTCATGGCGTGGGGATACGTTCCCACCGAAGGGAACCTCCCTCCGGACATTGCTCCTCTTCGGGAAGCTGCCGTACAAGTCGTGGTAGTACGACTCGTTCCCTGAAAGGTAACGAACAAACCCCGAGTATTCTAATACTCAGCAAGATTGACCCGTCAACATGGCACGCTAAGACCGACGCCTAGTATGCAAAGGCTTTCTGGTCGTGGGGTTTACTCCTTTGTGAAAACAGCATTAAAAGGGTGGATCCTTACTTTCAGTATTTTAGCTCGGTATTAAGTTCATAAGCCTTGGTGTTTGCAGCCTATCACTATTACAATCAAGTTTGCAAGACAAGATAATGTAGATCATCAATCCTTTCATCTCTCATCTTCATCTTCCATATAATTTACTACGATGCGACGAGCTAAACAAGCGGTACTCATTACTGCGAAGGACAGCGATTCGAATCGGTTTTATACCAGCTGGCAACACCCGACTACACGACGTATACGCACCCCACTGGTCGTATACGACAACTTTTCCCGCTAGCACCTGACAGAAGACTAGCCATTTCCAACTCTCCCGGGAGTATGGCGACTCCACGAACATTCGTGGCGGACCCATCTCCCTCCCGTGAGACTAACCTCTCACTAACAGCCGGCAAAAGAGAGCCGGCTACGCTACATCTCTCGGGGCGGTAGGGTACATCAGCTTGCTGGGCCCATGATACCAGCATGTAGTACGGTACGTTCAAACTTGTTCATCTAAGCCGACAACGGTACGGTCCTTGACCGACACGGACGGGGCTACCACCTTGCAAGACCTCATCTCCGTCTTTGCTCTTTCTCCTACGGGGCCCGTCCGGTCTCAACTTCATTAACACTCTCTTCATCTTTGTGTCACACAAAAACCCTTAAAGCCTCCATGCTTTAAGATTCCCTAACATCTACCGTTGCGACTATGAAATTAAGCTTAGCTTCTATTGAGCTACCAGTACCAGTATAGAATAAACAAACGGAAACGTACCATAATGCAACTAAGTATCAATCATTCCCGAACACCTAATGCACAAACATAATCTGTACTATGTGATAAAATAAAAATATTTAAAAACATAGGTAGGATGCACCGGGGCTTGCCTTGATACTGTTCGGAGTTAGCTTCCTCGGCGGCTGGGTCGACTTCGAGATTCCGGCTCTGACTCGACCTCGGGTGGAACCTCGATCACTTCGAACCTAAGCCGACCAGACAATGCGTTACGAGTCACAATCATGTATGCATGGATGCGCATGATAAAAATTATGCAAAGTTCATTAATTACTTTCAGTAATTAATAATTAAAGATCAAGCTTAATCACCTTAGTTAATTTAATAAATTAGGAATAAGCATGTTCATTAAACAATAATTAACCATTGATTATGTTGATTAACAATTGTTTAATCAAAGTCATTAAGTATTAATTAGTTATGTTCTTAATTACTTAGGGTTAACATTTAACAAATTATTCTGGTTTACTAAGCAATAAATAAATTATTCTTTAAAGGTCACGTGATAAAAAGCTAATAGATTGGGATCACATGAAATAATAAAGTTTAAGTTTAATTTTGGGAAATAAGTTTCATAATAACTTTCGTCTGCAGTATCTCCTTAATTTAATTAAATTATTTTTCTTCATTAAACATTTTATTAACATAAAATAATAGCTTTTCTTTAAACAAAGAAAAGGATTAATTACTACTTATAAAATAAATTTACTCAAAAGGAATATTTTATTTCACAAATAATTAGATCTTATTTTTCTGAGTCTAACAAAGTTGGTTTGGTATTTTTCCGAATTTTAAGGAATTTTCTACGAATTTTTGAAAATCAAAACCCTTTCTGTGCCACACGATGGGCCACGAGGGTTGACCGCACGGATCTCGCGTAGCCACACGCGATCCAGCATGCGTGTGGCCCGCGGTGTGGCACCACCGCGGCGGCAGGGACACGGCGGCGCGGTCACCGGACTTGGCCGGCGTTGAGCCATACCTCACCGCGATGCTACCCTTCTACTCTATGGCTCCTGGCGAACCTAGTGGTGGTAACCAAGTGACATGAGCTCACCCCGCAGCATGCCGGCGGCGAGAGGCGGCCATGGCAAAGGCTCCGGCCATGATGTGAGCTCGCCACACTCGCATAAAATTTGGGGAAACTTGGACTGAGAGCTACTACGGGGCACGCACAAGCTTGGCGAGAGGCTACTAGGAGCTTGAGCACAGCCGGAGAGTATAGCTCACCGTGAGTGGCGGAGGTGGCGGCGGCCGGACGTGGAGAAGATGACGAATTGCTGCGGCAACCTGCAGAGCAAGGAGGATCCTGAGCTGCCCGGGACTTAAGCAACAAGGTGCGCACACATGGAAACAAAGAAAAGACCTGCTATCTCACCGGACGGTGAGAATTTCCACTTGCGGCGGAGGAACGACGGTGAAATGCCGTGGAGAAAAACGAGCTCGCCTCGACGGAGCGACGGTGCTCAAGTTGATTGGACGGGCGGAAAAGCTTCACGGGGTCCTGGCGAAGCTTGTAGCGGTGGTGGTTTGGATGGAGAGCTGTCGGAGCGCCCGGCGACGGCGAGAGCGAGAGAGGAGCTCGAGGCGGTATGGTGAAGAAGGAAATGAGAGGGAGAGAAAGGGAGATAAGGCGGGGCAGGGCCTTTAGCTGGTCCGGGAGGCGGTGCGGCGCCAGGCAGGCAGTGTGCAAGCAGCTGCGTGGCTGCACCGCCGGAAGGCGGTTCCCACGGGCGGTGGTGAGACGCGGTGAGAGAGAGAGAGAGAGAAGAAGAGACCGACAGGGGTGCTGCGGTCATTTTACACAAAGCCCCCTCGGTTTTTAAATAATTAAAAAGCAGCCTTCCGGTGCTCTAAAAATTCTACGAAAAATCAGGGATGAAATTGAGAAAATTTTAGACATTTTTCCTATTGAGTCCAGGTAGAAATTCCAAATCATTTTCAGATTAAAAATTCATAGCTAAAGTAGTAAAAGAAGCTTTGTTTATTTCTTGTAAATATTTTCACAAATCAAAATAAATTAAGGAAACTTTCATAAATCTTTATTTATGATATTTGAGCCAAAGAAAATATTAAACATGAATTTTCTGCTTATTTTATTTCTTTTTAAACACTTCCTTTCTTCTTTATCTATTTTGTTATTTTATGTGTAGGTTATTAATACAAAATTTGATATTTTCAATAATGCAACACTTTGATGACATGCTCATGATGACATGAAATGCATTATTTTCCGAGAGTTGGTACAAGGATGCTAAGTGATATGTTGCTAGATGTGCTCAATGTCGAAAAATTGGTAATGTTAACAAGCAGGGTTACGCTATGCCTCTAAAGTACAATCTACAAGTGGATATTTTTTATGTATGGGGCATGGATTTCATGGGACCATTCTTTAATTCTCATGGATTTGAGTATATATTAGTTGTAGTGGATTATGTATCTAAATCGGTAGAGGCTTTAGCATGTCGAATAAAGACATCAAGAGAATCTAAAGCCATGTTATAAGATCAAGTTTTCCCTCGATATGGAGTTTCACGAGTGGTGGTAACAGTTGGAGGATCACATTTTACTGCAATTGATTTTACTAGATTCTTGAGTAAATCAGGAATTGACCATCGAATTGGTACGACATCTCATCCACAAATTAATGGACAAGCAGAAACGTCAAATAAGCGGTTAAAAGGGATTCTTTAGAAGATCATCACAAAAGAAGGAAAAGATTGGTCTACGAAGCTTAATGTAGCATTATGGGCTTATAGGACAGCATTCAAGACTCCAATAGGTATGACACCGTATCAATTTGTCTATGGAAAATCGTGTCACTTGCCTGTAGAATTAGAACATAAAGCATATTGGACAATTAAAGAGATGCATTTAGACCTGGATGCTACTGGGGTAAAGAGGAAGATGCAGATAAGTGAACTAGATGAGATGAGGTTAAGAGAATATGAAAATGCAGTGACATACAAAGAGAAAACAAAGAAGTGGTATGATTAGAAGTTGTTGAAAAAGGAATTCAATGAGGGAGATCGAGTGTTACTTTTCAATTCAAGATTTCGATTGTTCGATAAAGGCAAATTGCGAAGCCAATGGGACGGGCCTTATCTTGTTCACAAGGTATTATCTTCAGGAGCTGTAATTAAAATGGATGGCAAGAAGAATAAGTACATGGTGAATGGACAACGCCTAAAGGTATACCTTGAACCCGATACTTTTGAATTAAAAACATTTGATATCTCGTTATAGTGCATAAGGAATTGATTGGTCGATCTTAATGATGTAAAACAAAAGCATTGTATTGTATTGTTTAGTGTGGGGTGTGATAAATCAAAAATTAAAAAAAGGAGCCCCTATATCGATCGGCACGAGCTCGCGCCGATCGGCGCAAAAGTCGGGTTGTTTACGAGTCGTAAAAGACCATGCCTCTAAGATTTGTTGTTGAATACCATAAATATGAGATACAATCCTACTCGAATTGGACATCGTGGTACATGATATCTCGCCGCAAAGGATCAAAACACATCATACAACTAAACCCTAATGACAAAGTAATGAGTCACGGTGCGTCGAGCAGCAAGGCGGATTGCGCCTATCGGCACAACCGAGGTGCCGATCAGCACGACGGCTGCGTCGATCGACGCGAAGATGGTGCCGATCGGCGCGACAGCATCAGCGAGCCTGCTCCACCTGTTCTGCCATGGGATGCGGAGGATAGATTCCTTTTCGCGACAAGTGACAATTCTATCGTCCGGTTAGATCCGAGAAAGAAATATATGCTGAAATGCGAGGCCGATGCATGGAAGGATGAGAAGTGGAAGAAGAATGAGATTAGAAGGATTTTGGTGCATAAAGGTAAATCTACAACCCCTCTCAAGGAGAAGCTGTTTCGCAGAGATATACAATGGAACATCTTTTGGATCTTGAAAGACCTTTGATATATCAAGATTTTCTAAATTTTGTGAGTCTTTTGACAAAACAGGAGAAAGAGGAGCTAGATAAGGAGAACTTTTTCACCATTCACAAGGCTAGGCTTTATAGTGAGTATGATATTTCTTTCAAGCATCAAATGAAGATTTTAGAAGAGGTTGAGGCAGCAGACGATACGGAAGCACTTGATGCAATTGATGAAGATGATTATACAACTGTTGATGAGATCCTCCCTAAATAGCTCATTTACTGGGAACAATTTCAAGAGAACAAGGTCCACAAGAACAGTTGTCTTGGAGGTTAGAAGTGTTTTTATTGTCTCAAAGCTACTCAGCGCCAAACTAAACATCCCATGAGGGCAGATCTGGATTGTGTGCCTAGCAACTCCATATATGATGATGGATACCCTGCTGTTAGAGGAGCAAAAACGCCAACGAGAGATAAATGATGAGATCAAAAGAAAACTAGAGAAGCATCGAGAGGAACAAGGAGCGACGTGAGAAGAATATGGATCAATTGAATGAACATTTTGAGGAACTTACTAGTGGCGCTGATTGGCACGCTAGATGCGTCGATCGACGCGAGCTAAAGATGGTCAATTTTGTTGACCTCAAAGATGTTCCTACCGAAGATGATGAACCCGAAGCAAAAAAAGAATTAAAGAAGCGAGAGGAAGTTAGGCGTTCTACTAGATTATTAGCTAAACTGCTTAAGAGGTACTCCGAATGGGATAGTGATTTTGAAACCCTATATTATTTGGAAACACCCATCATGGGAAGTGATGATGATCTTGGAGGATACGATGGAGATAATGATGGTTTTGATCCAACAGAGGAGTTTGGACATGAAACAGTGGAGCAATGGACAAAAGAAGCAAGCAGGGGGATAGCACCTGTCGATGCAGGTCTTAATTGCACAAATAAGAGGTCAGGAACAACCAACAATGAATGCAAGAGAGCAAGCTCGTGAAGGGGGATGTGAACAAAGGCTAGTGCACCGGTCGACACCACCTATGCGTCGATCGTCGTCAAGTGGCTTTAGCAGGATTTCCCCATTTAATGTTGAATATCATGAAGCTATAACTCCTCCATGTTGCCCAGTGTGCAGACGCAACATAGAACGTCTTCATCTTGAGGCCGAGCAAGCTTATAACGATCAAATGGACATTGACCGTCGCATTATTGATATGATTGATATGAGTGAGACAGATTACACTTTTCTCTTAAGGAACATCAGGATAATCTTCATCATATTAAGGAGGCATGGTCTAAGTGATTAAATGGTTTGGTGTCTTTTCATTACAATGAGGACATTGCAAACTTCGAGTGTGGAGGAGCCTTGCCACTAGTCATAGAGTTTATTGAAGTTTTAGTCTTTTTAAATTCCAGTTTTGTGTTTTGTTATAAGTGTGCTTGTGAGAGAGTCAATGTGTGAGAATTCACTAGTTTGTGGTTTGAATAATTACATTATCCGGAATAAAGCTAGAGTTAGTTATCTCTTTGAAAGAGTGAGTCCCCATGATATTTATCTTGCCCTTTAATGATCAAATTGGTTGATTTGTTGGATTGATTGAATGACACTTCGCTTTTTGTGCTGAAATTTGTGAAAACGTCTTTCGATCATTATGAGCTGAAAGGTTAAAGGTTGAGGTCAGAAAATACCTATTTTTATCAGCTTAAGTGAGTTGAGAGCAAGCTACACATACCTACACTGCTAGCTTATGCTCATGATTTTCGACCATGCTAAGAAAGAAGTATCCACTTTGTTTATTAATTCTAACCATCATTGTCTAATTGTTTCTTGCTACCAATAAACCTACACGTCATTGCTTCTCTACCCCCTCCTTGATACAACCTCGGATCAAAAAGGGGAAAAAATCTGCTAACTATATCAAGCTGAGTTCTGCCACTCAAGAAGGAAGGAAACTGAAAGTATTAAATAAAAGACAAAAATCAGAAAAAAAATACCATCGTGTCGATCGGCACATCTATGAGTCGATCGGCGCAGTGTGGAACTTGTTAGAATCAAAGAAAGAGGTACTATAAAGATTCAAGGAAAGGTCTTCCAAGAAGAAGAATGGTGTTCGTTATTTGAGAAAAGCATAATTAGAAATTCCCTGAGCATTCTTGTTCTAAATCACGGTGTTCCACTTATTTTTTCTCATCTTCTTTACATACCTCATTCTTCTTACACAAATTCTCTTTTCATCACAGTAATGTTTTGTGATTCTTTTCTAGGAGAAATCTTTTTAGTGGGCATAATTGAGAAAATTGTTGACATCGTTGTTCTTATGATTCAATTGAGTAATATAGCCCTCCAAGATCTACATATAATCCTTTTTTAGAATAGGAGAGGGAAAGATACACACTTAAGTGGTTGAGAGAGGACCAAATGCTTGATGCTTCATGCTTTTAATGATAAGAAGAGAAAAGTGGAACATTGTTTTGAAAAAGCCTTGTGGAATTTGATTTGTCCAGGTATGATACACAATTAGTCTTTCAAGAGCTGAGAGAAAAAATAATGTGAGAATTCTTATTACATGACTAGATTGTATTACTCGAGGACTAGCAATGATTTCAGTGTGGGGAAACTGGTGACGTCTTCTAGATGCTCGTTTTACATGTCAAAATAGGATGTTTTACATCCTTATTTGGTAATAAATGTTCATAATTAACCCCATTGTCGTATACTTACCTTATGGATATATAGATGTTAAAGGAATGAATAATTAGAGATACGGTGACAAATCAATGAAGATAAGACTAACGGAGAGGGCCCACAGAGTGGTACCCGAACAGTATGGAATAACGAGAAGATTCCATATATCGGTATGGAAATAAGCCGGACGTAAAGACCGACGTACGATGACTTGATTAACAATAAAGGAGCAATTTGTAGTCTATTAGGACTCTGAATCAATAAGGAAAGCTTAGAGATAGAGCTTCCGACTATGTAATCCATGTAATCGACTAGGACTCTGCATGTATGTAACACCCCCAAATATCAACACATATTCGGAGGCGTTACTAAGCTAAACGACAACAATAAAAAAAGATAGCAAGAGGCTTGCGGGAAAACACTACTAAACAGAGTACGCGGAAGCAACAATTATTATCATTAGTGTTTAACAAAGGAGTACAACAAGACTCCAAGAACATTATTATTATTACAACACATGTGTCCGATAGGTGAAATAAAGAAGGACGTGCACAAGTGTCGCTATTCCCATCCCACAAGCATCACTCCAAGCTCAAGCACCTCGAGAAGATAAAGAAAGCGTATGAGGTTTATGGAAAACCTCAGCAAGCAAATTTGCTTTAACAAGTTATTTAAACTACAATTGATTAAGCATCAAGTTAATAAACAAGATAGTAGACAAAAATATAGATCAAATGTAGTTCAGCAAATATTATCCTTCAGAATACATATGCAAAATGCAATGCAATGTGATGCAATGCATGTCTTCGCTTCTAGCCCCTCCTCCCAACAGAGGAAATGAGGGCTGCAACCACATTGCTTAATTCAACGTGCGTTGCTGTACCGGTACTTACCGCACCAACATCAGGCTACGGTGTCTTCTCATGCATACCAAAGGAGAGTGCAAAAATGCAAGATTGCAATGCATGAACTTCATATACTTCAAACTTCAAATGTAAAAGAATTACCAAGATAACAAAGTATATATCTATCAAGGTAAATCAATAACTCCAATTATCATATTATATGGCTGGTGTGAATACTTAATTTAAATGGAGGTAATTCAAATAACAAGCCAAAGCGTGTAGACCACGGCGCTACATTTACTTGCCTTCTCCGACGATCAAGTGAAAGATAATTAAGAACGGTCGGAAGGAGCACCACCTGATCACAAGCAATTCTCATCAACAAAACAGTCATGAGCGAAAAAACAAACAATGAGTAAAGCGATCCAACGCCGCATGCCCAAGAACGACGAACGACAAGTGAATCGTTGGATTTCTAGCAGGCAGCACTGCTTAACATTTTGTATTTTTAAAAATAAAATAGGTATGGTAGTAAGTAAAGGTTCTAAAAACATCTACACAGAATAAGCTACAGGTTTCTTATTCAAAAGAAAGTCCAATTCTGTCGTCTACTTGCTCTGAACCAGTCCACAAATTGACTGCGTTTTGTACAATAGACTGCAGGACAGCTGACTGTTCCAAATTATAAATCTCAATATACTCATCCAAATTCCAAGTACTAGGACTCCGAAAAGATAGAAACCAATACTACGAGAGCCTCACTTCAATCCAAACATGATATGTCGCTTAGAGCACTAAAGGAACACAACTAGCATACGATGGAAGGGTGTTCTGTTCCTATAGGGATTAAGGTGCTAATGGTCGGGACTAATCCAAAGAATGAAGCGCAGATAGAAGATCAACCATATTTTCTTACCTGGAACAGATCACGTCCTCCTCAATCCAGAGTGTGCATCGTCCTAGCCTTGACCCAAACTAGGATCTACTCCCAACGAGAAGCCAAGGAAGCAAGCAAGCAAAAGTTAGGAAACACAACAGATTTTCTTCCCAAGGAATGATCTAGATGAAGCCTTACGCATGGGATCGTGAGAGAATCCAGGAGTTCAGCGCCACCTCTAGGTCTCTTCTCGTCAAAGGATCGATAGGAAAAGAGAGAGGCAACGAGAGAGAAAGAATATAGGGACCTACGTGGCTTTTGCCCTTCCTTTCCTTTAGCAAACCGACTCCATCAAGGCCAAGATTAGTGCCCTCTAATTAAACTACCAAATTAAGATACTAAGTGAATATTTGAGGCGTTACAGTCTACCCCCTAAAAAGAATTCGTCCTCGAATTCAGCCGCTTGAATGACAAAAACACTAAGAGATAATTTGAACATGAACAACAAACTCATTGGTTTCAAAAAGATCTGGATACTTCAGCGCATGTGATCCTCAAGCTCCCATGTAGCTTCTTGCTCCGTCCGGTTAGTCCACAAGACCCTCACATACTTGATAGTGCGCTTGCGCAGTACACGCTCCGAGAACTCCAATATACGTAGTGGTTGACAATCAATGGTCAAGTCTTGTTGAATAACAACCGGCTCAGCCTCAATCTTTTTCTCCGGGTCCTTTAAATATTTTCTCAACATAGAAACATGAAACACTGGGTGTACTCCAGCCATAGACTCGGGCAACCGAAGACGATATGCCAATGAACCCACTCGAGCTGTAATCAAATAAGGTCCAATATATCTCGGGCTAAGCTTCCCTTTAATACCAAAACGGACAATTCCTTTTGTCGGTGACACCTTGAGAAGGACTTCATCACCAACGACAAACTCCACATCTCTCCGCTTGAGATCCGCATAGCTCTTCTACCGACTCCGAGCCGTCAACATATTCCGACGGATCTCGCGTACCTTATCATGAGTTTGTTGCACCCAATCTAGACCAACCAGCAAAAGCTCACTAGGTACTTCCCAACACAATGGAGAAATACACTTTCGTCCATACGGAGCTTCATATGGGGCCATCTTAATGCTTGCATGATAACTATTATTATAGGCAAATTCAGCAAGGGCCAAATGATCCTCCCAACTACGCAAGGATGACTGAATCAACAATTTGGTCTCCTCTTGCGCATGTGATCCTCAAGCTCCCATGTACCTTTCCATGATAGAACACAAGTACGCAACATATCCTCCAAAGTTTGTATAGTGCGCTCGGATTGACCATCTGTTTGAGGATGAAAAGCAACACTCATGTCGAGCTTAGTTCCCATTGCTTTATGTAAACTTTGCCAAAAATGAGATACAAATTTAGAATCTCGATCGGACACAATAGACTTTGGCACACCATGCAACCTATCTATGACCACCCAAATTGCATCTTTACCACGAGGAGAACGTGGTAAACCAACCACAAAGTCCATAGCAATATTCTCCCATTTCCATTCTGGAATCTCCAAAGGCTTCAATAATCCTACGGGTCTCCGATGTTCAGCCTTTACCTTCGACATATACCACATGAAGCAACATATTGTGCAATATCCACCTTCATGCGCTTCCGCCGAAACTTTGCTTCAAGTCTTGGTACATCTTCGTCTCTCCTGGATGCACCATATAACGAGCACGATGAGCTTCACTCAAAATGTCCATTTTCACATCCGATTTTTGTGGTACACACAACCGTCCTCTAAATAAAATTGTTCCATCCTCCTCTATACTGAATTCACGAGGTCTACCTGCCTCAATACGTTTGCGAACCTCTTGTAGCAGTCGGTCATGTAATTGTGCTTCACGCACACGTTCTCGCAAGGATGACTGAATCAACAATTTGGTCTCCTCTTGCGTAACACCCGCATAGCAAAATGAGATACCCATGCGGTCCAAATCTACAATCGGAGGCATTGCTGTCGGCGGAACACCACTTCGACTAAGAGCATCTCGCCACAACATTCGCCTTTCTGGGATGATACTGAATGGTCAAGTCATAGTCCTTGATCAGTTCTAGCCATCTCCGTTGTCGCATATTCAACTCCTTTTGAGTGAAAATATATTTGAGGCTCTTATGGTCCGTGAAGATATCACAAGACTCGCCATAAAGATAATGCCTCCATATTTTCAAAGCAAAAACCACTGCTGCCAACTCTAAATCATGAGTAGGGTAATTACGTTCATGCTTCTTCAATTGTCCGGAAGCATAGGCAATTACCTTGCCCTCTTGCATCAGCACACATCCAAGTCCAATACGGGAAGCGTCCGTATAAACCGTAAAGCGCTTGCCACTCTCCGACAGAGCCAAAATAGGAGCATTGACTAGCTTATGCTTTAGTGTTCGAAAACTGGACTCACAAGCATTATCCCATTCGAAATCAACACCTTTCTCTGTAAGCCTAGTCAACGGCTTTGCAATGCTTGAGAAATTCTGCACAAATCGTCGATAATAGCCAGCAAGACCCAAGAAACTACGGATTTCGGTGACGGTAGCTGGTCTCTTCCAATTAACCACAGAAGAAATATTCTTTGGATCAACGAACATGCCATGTTGATTAATAACATGACCAAGGAAAGCCACCTCGGACAGCCAAAAGGCACACTTCTTCAATTTAGCATAAAACTGATTTTTCCGAAGGGCGTCAAGAACAAGACCAAGATGTTGCTCATGCTCTCTCTCTGTCTTCGAGTAGATTAAGATGTCATCTAGGAAAACTACAACAAAGTCATCCAAGTACTCATGCAACATCCCATTCATAGCTTCCATAAAAGCAGCAGGTGCATTTGTGAGCCCAAAGGACATCACGACATACTCGTAATGACCATACCTTGTGCTAAAAGCTGTCTTCTCAATATCCTCTTCTCGTATTCTCAATTGCTGGTAACCAGAATTCAAGTCAATTTTTGAGAATACCTTAGCACCTCTCAATTGCTCAAAGAGCACATCAATACGCGGTAAAGGATATTTATTTTTAATAGTCACCTGATTAAGTGCACGGTAATCCACACACGACCTCTTACTGCCATCCTTCTTTTCTACAAATAGTACTGGAAAAGCCCAAGGTGACTTGCTAGGTCTAATAAATCCTTTGGCAAGAAGATCATCCAACTGCCTCTTCAACTCCACTTGCTCTTTCGGGGCCATCCGATACGGACTCTTGTAGATAGGTTGTGTACCAGGAATTAACTTGATTTCAAAAACAGCATCTCGTGTTGGAGGAACACCTGGAAGCTCAAGAGGAAAAACATCGGAGTACTTGCAAACCACTCGAATGTCCTCAACTCGCAAGAGAGCCTCACTGTCCTCTACCATAGAAAACAGAATTCCAGATTTCCTTGTCCAACGGTCAGGAAAAAAATGGTATAGCAAGGCAAGAGAGTGTTTTATAGCACTCCCTACAAAAATCACCTCTTTACTGGAAGGTGCCTGTAAAAGTACTGTCTTCCAGAAACAAGAAATGACAGCTTGATATTGGGAAAGCCAATCCATTCCAAGAATAGCATCAAATAAATCCAATGGGATAACCACAAGATTAGCCATGAAATTCTCATCTGCTAGGTGAACCACACAACCAGGACACACAATATTACTAGAAATAGGCCCTTTAGCTGAACCGACGGTAATAGATTGCCCAATCTGCTGGATAGAAATTCCCGTACGACCCACAAAAGTATCCGAGATGAACGAGAAACTAGCGCCGGAATCAAAGAGTACAAATGCATCAAAAGAATCAACAGATATAGTACCTGTCACAACATCTCCACGATGAGCCACATCAGCTGTGGGCCATGCATAGGCACCAGGAATACCGGTGGAAGAAGAAGGCCCGAAACACTAGCTGATGGAGTAGAACCTCGATGGAGCCAATACGCACCACTAGGAGCAGGTGCGTGCGAAGAACCAGGTGTCAAAGCCACTGCGGGCAACTGTAAGAACTGCTGCGAGGCAGGTGCAGGTAGGTACTGCTGTGCACGAGTGGAGCGAGCAAGGACCGATGCATCGATGATGCGAGCAAAAACTGTTGTGGTGAAGTAGTGAACTGCATCTGAAAAGGAGTACCAATCATCATGTTTGCAGTACCACGCTCTCCGGAGGAAGAGTTCGTCACGGGCTCCCAAATAACCTTACTATTTGGATTCTTTCTGCACACCACATCCTTGTGGTCCTTGCCACACCTAGAGCATTGACCATTCCAATGGCGGTCCGAGCGACGGTGGGCATCTCCACAACGGAAACACACCAGGCCCAAACCCGGCTTGGCAACAGCCCGAAACTTAGTAGATCCACCTCCGGATCCACCTCCAGAAGTCCGAGACCGAGAAGAACTACCACCATAAGGATGGTGACGATGATTCTTGTCCTGTTTCCTCCGTGTGGGGCCTCCATTATGACCCTTCTGGTCCTTCTGCTGAAATTTCTCATTACCTCTCAGCTCATCGAGTAAATTCATCTTGCACCTCAACCCCCAAAGCTCGCTCAACAATAGAGCGGAAGTCATCTAGCACAAAAGCACCTAGTACTCGACGAATAGACGACTTCAAGCCCTGTTGAAAAATCCTTGCCTTCTCATACTCATTGTGAGCTACATGAGGCACGAAGCGCACAATTTGGTTGAAAGCAATCTCATATTCAGCGACACTCTTCTTGCCTTGATGACACCTCTCAAGCTGCGTTTTCATCTTGTCTGTGAAAGCAACCGGGTAACTCTCAAACTGGCTTACAAACTCCTCCCAAATGAAAGGTCCATGTGCAGCAGAGCGTGAAAATTGAACATTTCTCCACCAAACTAGAGCCTCACCCTTCAATAGTTGAGTTGCATAACGAACCCACTTTGCTGGTGGCACTTGAAAAGCATCCAACTTGTCTATTGCAGCTGAAAGCCAATCTGCAGCATCAATAGGAGCACCAGTACCGGAGAACTGCTCCGAGAGACATACCACACCAGCTCCTCAAGTCAATGTAATTATGAGGAACCACTTCGGGCTGTGCCGCACCTCCTCCTGCTGCATTATTTCCACCAATGGGAGCACCTCCACCGGCCGGAGCGCCACCCAAAGGGGCACCACCATTAGGGGCAGCGGCCCCACCATTAGGAGCAGCACCACCGGCTCCACCCCGGCGCAAGGCGTTCATTTCAGCCCGCATCGCTTGCATCTCTGCTAAAATTGCTGCCATATCAACATTGGGATGTCCAGCCTCGGGAGCGGGTTCCTCCTCACCGCCCCCAGCACCACGGCCACCACGTCCACGACGACGCCCACGACCGCGATTCATCTACAACCCACAACAAGGTCAATACCACCACAATCAAACAATACAAGCAAATGAGGCAAATCAACAATACATAAAACAATAGCAACAACCGGACTCCCCTCCTATAGTGCCAGTGTGTCAAATTCATTAGGGTGAGTAAACTTTTACTAAAACAAACTTTACCGAGAACCTAGAAACCTATGCTCTGATTACCAACTGTAACACCCCCAAATATCAACACATATTCGGAGGCGTTACTAAGCTAAACGACAACAATAAAAAAAGATAGCAAGAGGCTTGCGGGAAAACACTACTAAACAGAGTACGCGGAAGCAACAATTATTATCATTAGTGTTTAACAAAGGAGTACAACAAGACTCCAAGAACATTATTATTATTACAACACATGTGTCTGATAGGTGAAATAAAGAAGGACGTGCACAAGTGTCGCTATTCCCATCCCACAAGCATCACTCCAAGCTCAAGCACCCGAGAAGATAAAGAAAGCGTATGAGGTTTATGGAAAACCTCAGCAAGCAAATTTGCTTTAACAAGTTATTTAAACTACAATTGATTAAGCATCAAGTTAATAAACAAGATAGTAGACAAAAATATAGATCAAATGTAGTTCAGCAAATATTATCCTTCAGAATACATATGCAAAATGCAATGCAATGTGATGCAATGCATGTCTTCGCTTCTAGCCCCTCCTCCCAACAGAGGAAATGAGGGCTGCAACCACATTGCTTAATTCAACGTGCGTTGCTGTACCGGTACTTACCGCACCAACATCAGGCTACGGTGTCTTCTCATGCATACCAAAGGAGAGTGCAAAAATGCAAGATTGCAATGCATGAACTTCATATACTTCAAACTTCAAATGTAAAAGAATTACCAAGATAACAAAGTATATATCTATCAAGGTAAATCAATAACTCCAATTATCATATTATATGGCTGGTGTGAATACTTAATTTAAATGGAGGTAATTCAAATAACAAGCCAAAGCGTGTAGACCACGGCGCTACATTTACTTGCCTTCTCCAACGATCAAGTGAAAGATAATTAAGAACGGTCGGAAGGAGCACCACCTGATCACAAGCAATTCTCATCAACAAAACAGTCATGAGCGAAAAAACAAACAATGAGTAAAGCGATCCAACGCCGCATGCCCAAGAACGACGAACGACAAGTGAATCGTTGGATTTCTAGCAGGCAGCACTGCTTAACATTTTGTATTTTTAAAAATAAAATAGGTATGGTAGTAAGTAAAGGTTCTAAAAACATCTACACAGAATAAGCTACAGGTTTCGTATTCAAAAGAAAGTCCAATTCTGTCGTCTACTTGCTCTGAACCAGTCCACAAATTGACTCTGCGTTTTGTACAATAGACTGCAGGACAGCTGACTGTTCCAAATTATAAATCTCAATATACTCATCCAAATTCCAAGTACTAGGACTCCGAAAAGATAGAAACCAATACTACGAGAGCCTCACTTCAATCCAAACATGATCTGTCGCTTAGAGCACTAAAGGAACACAACTAGCATACGATGGAAGGGTGTTCTGTTCCTATAGGGATTAAGGTGCTAATGGCCGGGACTAATCCAAAGAATGAAACCCAGATAGAAGATCAACCATATTTTCTTACCTGGAACAGATCACGTCCTCCTCAATCCAGAGTGTGCATCGTCCTAGCCTTGACCCAAACTAGGATCTACTCCCAACGAGAAGCCAAGGAAGCAAGCAAGCAAAAGTTAGGAAACACAACAGATTTTCTTCCCAAGGAATGATCTAGATGAAGCCTTACGCATGGGATCGTGAGAGAATCCAGGAGTTCAGCGCCACCTCTAGGTCTCTTCTCGTCAAAGGATCGATAGGAAAAGAGAGAGGCAACGAGAGAGAAAGAATATAGGGACCTACGTGGCTTTTGCCCTTCCTTTCCTTTAGCAAACCGACTCCATCAAGGCCAAGATTAGTGCCCTCTAATTAAACTACCAAATTAAGATACTAAGTGAATATTTGAGGCGTTACAATGTAACCCTAGCTCCCCCGAGATATATATGGCGAGAGCAGGGACCCCCCCCCCGGAAAACTCTCTGACAACTCACAATTAGCAATCTGCTAAAGGCAATACATAACATATAGGACATAGGGTATTACTCTCGATTCGAGGGGCTTGAACCTGTCTAAAATCTCGTGTTCCTGTGTGTTTCGTGTGTTGCACCATCGACTTCCACGCTCGTATGGGACCAGGTAGTTCTAGTGTCGAGTTTAAGACTCAACACCCATAATTGCATATACTTGTAGTTTCTCCATTTTGTGAATATTGCAAGGATTAATAGGAAACATGACAATGGATAAGGATCAAAGACTAAAGAAGGAAACAACCAAGACGCTGGGTCACGCCGATCGACGCAACTAGATTAAAGCCTATATGGCGGCCCAATTAAAGAATAAGGGAAGCCCAATCCAATATAAGAGTCGAGTCGGTGGACGCTTGAACCAGAATCGCCAAAGATAAAGAAAAAGTAATACCCATGTTGGACGACAACAAGGAGAGAGATCGGAACAGAACAACCACCGGAACTAGGGTTCGAAGCTAGTGGCGACGGAAGACGACGAAACATGCTCGGAACCACCATAAGGAGGGATTGCGCCGATTGGTTCACTTGCTGCGCCGATCGACTTACCGGCATTTTTGCGCCAGTCACCATCCTCCACCATGTTTAGTGGTAGGATGAGTTAGTAGTCTCATATTCACTTCCCTGGTGTGGGGATCTAGCTATGTAAACTCTTATTTTCATTGTACTCTATTGATAAACTCAGTCTATGTGATGCTTTTAATCATTATAAAGATGGACGTATTTATTCTCACCATTAGCATAGGGTCGTACGCTTTTGCTCACTGCATAGTGCAAGAACCAGTGGGGAGCTAATAGCCTCTTGCATGTGACAAGCCGGGATGAACAAAACCATTGTGTCTTGTAGAATAGTAAGTTTACCTTCTCGAGATAATGTGGTTGAACTTGCATGGTAGTGAACCAGTCCTAGGGAGAGAATCCTTTATTATCTTGTTATAATCCTCGCTAATGTTTCCTGTTTTATACTCCTGTCAATCTTTTACACACAATCATTAATTCCTAATAGCAATTCATAATTAGTAAAGGCTCTGCGTGTTCTCTCGTGGATTCGATTAATCCTTGGAATACTCTAAGGGAAAAGGTGCTACAATCATGCACCGTCCTCTTGCAGATATATAAGTGGGTGCGTAGTGATGACCAACAGCCTTTAGCAACGAACCTTGCTTTATACCTTGTTGTTTCGTTAGGAGAAATAGGTTTTTTCTCTTACAAATCCACTTACAACGAACAAGCTTCTTCTCTTTAGGCAATGGCACTAAATCCCAAGTACCATTCTTATCAAGTGACTTCATCTCATATTTCAAAGCGGTATCCCAGCTTGTTGTAATCCGCAAAAGTAATAGCCTCAGAATAATTAGAAGATTCAGCATTACCTTCAACATCTTCTGCGCAACTCAAAGCATAAGCAGCAATATTACATTCCTCAATTAACCTCTTAGGTTGAACATGAGGCCTCCTAAACCTTTCAGTTGCAATAGAATGTTATGGAGACTGCACAACAGGAGAATGTGGGATAACGGATGAATCATCATCAATAGGTGCATCCGTCATATCGGTATCTAGTGTTTGTGCTGAATCAATAACATGCTCACTTGCATACTAGAGGTCTACGAACTCGAACAGGAGCATTAGTAGACATAGCAGATTCATTAATGACAACACTTCTACTAGTAATAACCTATTTAGATTCAGGATCCCACAATTTTATAACCTTTAACATCGGAACGATAACTAAGAAAAATACACGTAATAGCTCTAGGCTCCAGTTTACCATTAGCAACATAAGCATAAGCAGGACAACTAAAAAACACTCAAACCAGAATAATTTGCTGAAGAACTAAACCATACCTCAATTGGAGTCTTGTTATCAATAGCAACAGAGGGAGAACAATTAATTAGAAAACAAGCAGTGGAAGCAGCCTCAGCCAAAAAATGTAACGTCCCGCCACTCCGGGCTGGGTCCGTTTACACCTAGCAGCTTAATAGGCCCTCAAGACTTTCCTCACGGATCAACACTAGTCTCTTTTGCGCACTTTTGTCCTCACTAGTGCACACTTGAGAAAGATTTTCCGGTCGGTCACCCATCCCTAAATTGCTCTTGGTCAAGGACGCTTAACATGGGAGTTCTTTACGGATAAGGTTCCGGAAAAGAAGTTGCAACTTGTTGACATGAGTATTCTATCAGTCCTATTAAGCCCTGGGTCGGGATGTTATACACTCACCCCTTAGAAGACCGACGTCCTCGTCGGTCAACCCCAAGCCATGAATGTCCTACCTTGGCCACGTCCGTGTGTCCACTCGCTAGTGCATGTGCCATGTTGTGTGTCCACTCCGGGCCCACACTAGCCCTGCACACCATGCCCGCATAAGTGCGACACACACACCCGTGAAACCGCAAGAGTCGGCTCCGATAACAATTGTAACGTCACGCCACTCGCGGTCGGGCCCGTTTACACCTAGCAGCTTAATAGGCCCTCAAGACTTTTCTCGCAGATCAACACTAGTCTTTTCTACGCGCTTTTGTCCTCACTATTGCACGCCCGAGAAAGACTCGCGGTCGGTCACCCATCCCTAAATTGTTGTAGGCCAAGCACGGTTAACCAAGGAGTTCTTTAAAGATGAGCTTTTGAAAAAGAAGTTGCAACTTGTTGACATAAGTATTCTATCAATCCTATTAAGCCCTAGGTCAGGATGTTACAAAAAATGCCTACCCATGCCAGTATAAGACAACATGCAACGAGCCTTAGAGATGATAGTCTTGTTCATTCGCTCAGCCACACCACTTTGCTGAGGTGTATATGCAACGACGTGGTGTGTCACAACGCCTTGAGGCTTACAATATGAATTAAAAGCATGAGAACATAATTCCATCCCATTATCGGTGCGAAGAACCTTCACCTTTCTATCAATTTGTTTCTCCACCATAATCTTCTACTCTTTGAATTTAGAAAATTCTTATAATTTATGCTTTAAGAAATAAGGCCAAACCTTCCTTGAATAATCATCAATAATTGTCAATATATAACGAGCACCTCCAAGAGAAGTCTTACGAGCAGGCCCACATAAATCAAAATGCACATATTCAAGAATTCAAGAATACCTTCGATGAGTATGAACTGAATTGTTGAACTTCACCCTCTTGTGTTTGCCAAACACACAATGCTCACGATAATGCAGCTTACCGATGCTTATGCCCATCAAGAAGGCTTCTCTTGCTCAAAACTATCATACCAAGCTCACTCATATACCCAAGACGCATATGCCAAAAGTTAGTAGCATCGGAATCAGATAATGACTTGGTAGAAACAGAAACATTGCCAATAATAGTAGTGCCTTGAAGAAGATTATAAATTGGTAGTCAATAAATCACCTTTCAAGACAACAAGAGTTTTCCAAATTGCTTTGGAGTGACGGAGAGCGCTAGAACTTGCAGCGCATTGCAGCTTCACGCGAATCGATGGAAAAAAACTGATTTGCTTTGGTGCAGCACGGACAGGAACACCGCTTCAACTTGCGGCACGGAGTAACCTTTTGTAGATTGATCCACCGAGTCCGCCTCCGACTCGATACGACGCAGTCAAATCAATTAACGATGGAATTGATCCGAAGACTAGCAGATGCATGTGGCAGCGGTGGACGAAAATCTCTAGATGAAGATCGTGGCGGCCGAAGAACAGGACAAAACCCTAATTTTTTTCTCAATCAACATCGTGTCCGGCTCGGTACCACCTGTTAGCGAATAAAGCGTAAACAAGATCGAAACAAGAAACAGATTTTAACGTGGAAAATCCTTGGGGAAAAATCCACGCGCGCCAACCGATGATCTTCACTACATGAGGAGAGTTTACAAAAAGCATGGAAATTACAATTAGTCTCTCTTTTCCATTGTAGTGATAAATACACGGGGTTGTTCCCGATCTTTCGATAAGAGGGGATAACTTCGATTTAGACCGGAGAGACGTTCACGTCCCGATTACAACTAGCATGGATGCGCCTTGGCAATCGATACACCAACTCTAGCGATTAATCACGATCTTGCAGAGCACGATCAACCAAACCACGAGGGCAATTCCTGCTAGCAATCGAAGAACAAGGAAGAACAAGATAAACAAGTAACTCAACTCACAAAGGTGGGGTTCTAAATCAAGTAGAACGGATGATCTAGGCCGACGCACGCGTCTACAAGGTAGTAGCAATGGCTAAACTAACATATCAAAACCCAATCTATTTGTGGCAGCTATGGGGGTATAAGTGAAGGTAGAGGATGACCAAAGGGGTGCAAAGGTCGTGCTCCAACCCTAGGGCACGCCCTATTGGTCTCCACATAATACATGACCCATTAGGCCAAAACCGGGTGTCACGGCACCTCGGCAGATTTTGTGCGTCCAATTATTTTGATAACTCTCGTCGACTCCGGAATCATTTAGTCATGGAACCAGTGGAGTTGGAAAGGTTATTGTCTAGCTTTCCATACATATGTAGAACGTCCAAAACGGACGTCGTATGCGATCCGACGACGTTTTTGGTGCAGCCTGGTCCTGGATTCCGAGTTGGACTCTAACTAGATGTGGATTGGGCCTCCACCTTGACCTTTATTGACCAAAGTGCCATGGTTTCTAGGTGGAAAACGTAGGGAAGACTTGTCTTTGGCCCCCAATCAACTTCCTTGGTCCACCATGCTTTTCATATGCATGCAACAGTTTCCTTGATCCATGTAAGTATTTCGAAAACGTAAAGAAACACACATCATGGTGCAACATCGACTCTTTAAATCAAACACATGTCATCATAAGATAAAATGATTGCACCTTTGGATTAGCGAGTGCAATGGTTGTATCCGAGTGGGTGATGTCCTATCATGTAACCCACAAGATGTATATATGGGTGGCTAACTAATATGACCCGTAACGTGGGAAGACTCCATCTCTCACACCTCCTAGGCGTCCCTGGCAAGGTAAATTTGGATCATATTAAAACAATTTTCAGCCAGGGTGCAATTAATTCCAACTAATAAACATTAACTAGATGTAAGATTTGGCAATTTGGATGGGTACATGCTATAGCTTGTACTATGTTTATTATTTAATGTTTACTACAAATTCCTTTTGGTCTCTGTTCATTGAGGTTGTCTGTGACATTCCGTGTCACAATTGAGGGCATGAATAGGACCATAACCTTAATTACAAGATTAAAAAATTAATGGAAGGTTGAGCACATGAAATGATACTAGGGTTTCAAAAATTTAAATTTAAAGGGAGATAACCTAACAAATCAAAAACTCACTAATCTCCCATGAAAGTGTGCACGTATTTTTGCACATTCTGTTACAACACATCAAAATAAGAATTTTAGACATTTTACCAAAAATTTTATCATGGAACAATTCCCCAAATAAATTGAATTGGGCAGAAAAATAGCACTTGTCTCTGAATTTTTATAAATTTTTCAAAGCAAAATCTCAACTTTGGCCTATAACAAAAGTTGTTGAGAATAATATGAGGAGTATGTACAGATTTTGGTTTGGAAAAATATAGAGGAGAACTTTTGTTTTGGAGATAAAACAGAAAGGGATATCAGTGGCAGTTTGGTAAATTTCTCTTTCTTCCACAACATTGGCCAGGGCCACCGGGCAGCCTTCCATGGCCGCCGACGCCCATGCTGGCCAGACGGGAGTGGGCAGGGTGCCTTCCTTCCCTTCCTGCTCATCCCCACGCGTCGCAAATCCCCCGGTTGCGTGGATTCCAAGCGGAATCCCTCACCGTTGATTTCCGCCTCATGTGCTTTTCCCGGTCACCATTAGCGTCCCCAAATGAAACTCGGGCCCTGTCCTGTCCCAGCCACATCCCCACCCTCAAACCTCCTCAAATAGATGCACCATGGAACGCTCTTCCACCTGAAAGAAACCTCACCTCAATCCATAGAGTTTGCTAGGAGTAATTGAAGTTTTAGTGTCCCGACCTCGTCGCCAACCAACTTCTACTCCGGCGTGAAATTTGTCGTCTTCGGTGAGCCTTTTCCCGTGATTGTTGTTCCTATGTGTGCTACACTCATTGATGAACATCCCTGACCTTTCCTCCTCTCGTTTCCCCCTCCGAGGTCGTCGTGAATCGCCGTTTCCCCCACCGGCGCGGCTGAGCTGTTCCTTCCGTCAAGAAATCCCGACAGGTGGCAATTTGCTAAATATTGTGAACTTTATTGAAAATTAGAAAATGCATAACTTTTAATAGGAAACTCAGAAAAATGCGAATATATACTTTTTAGAAAGCTTAAGGCATGTACTTTACATTTTTCAACTTTATTACCTAGGTTTATGTGCAATAAATTGAAGTTTTGATCGAAACCAAGTGGCAACATGCTAAGCACTTTAAACCTAGATTTAATTCCTAGAAATTTACAAAAATCATATCTCTAAAAACTCAAGTCTGAAAAATGCAAATGATAACTTTTTGGAAAGCTCAGAACATGAACTTTACATTGACCACTTTTTTACCTAGGTTTCTATGCAAGAAAATGAAGTTTTATGTAAAAAGAAAAGCTATGGTGTGCCTTTAAAATGCATAATTAAATCTTAACAAATGGGAATTTCATAAAAATTGACATATGTACCTTTTATAACATGTTGGACCCCCTGGTGCATGTTTTTGATGCATTCATACATGTTTTTACTATATTTAACATTATGTGCTTATGTAGTGTATATGTGCCTATAAATGTTTTATTTAGAAAAATGTATGCAAAAATCTCATATTATTTGCTTCTGGTATTTAACATGTGTAAATTATGCTTTTCCACATAAATCACGCACAGGAGTGTTTTGTAGTGCTACTTGCTTAATTTTAAAGTTGCCAAGTCCATATTGCCAATGACATGCCATATTGCCATGTTGCCATGTTACTTATGCTTAAAGTCATGAAAAGGTATATATAAGTGCATATATCTTTATTATGCTTCATCATGATCCATTTAGGTATGTGCACAAAAATCATGCCAAGAATTGCTTATAGCATTTGTTCATCTAAGGTTGTTAACTCATGATGATTGCATTACAATTTTGCCATGTAGCATTACATGGTTAAATCATGACAATGCTATATTTTTATGCTTGATCATGATTCTCTTACATGTTTTAGCAGAAATTATACATAAATTTGCTTATAGCAATCTATAATTCATCTAAGTTGCTAAGCCATACTAAGTTGCATCATCTATTGCCATATACTCTTATATGCAAATTTCATAAATTTGGCACCAACACTTGTCATGGCATACTTTATCCTCTAGTACATGAGTTTGGTGCATTTGAGCATAATTTCATCATATTGGCCATTAATTGCTTATGTAGTTCATATTTGCTAGAAATGCTTAAATAGGAAAAATATATATAATTGCCATTATTATTTGCTTCTGGTGCTCATCATGAGCAAAGCATGTTTTATCACAAGATTCATGTTTAGAATTGTTTTATTGCTTAAGTTCTAATTTTAAGTTGCTATGTTGAATTAACATAAAATGACATATAGCCCTCTTGTCATATTTAAATCATATGCAAAATTCTCCAAATGATGCCTATACGTTTATTATGCACACTCCTGCTCTTTTATTATGTTTTTACAGAATGTATCCATAACCTTGCTTGGGGCAACTTTTGCTTACCTAAGAATGCTAAGTTGTAATTATGACATGTCACAAATTCCATATGGTATTTATGCATAGGTGATGTCTATTATTGTTCTCATCATGCCTAAGCCTATCCACCATGCTCTTTTCTTATATAGGGCAGGAAGCATTTCATAAGCATTTATCTCATTTAAATCATATACTATGCTCATTATGCCATGTAGGACATCTAGCAAGCCATGTATGAAAATTTTGCTATGGTCACATTTCATTTGCCACCTAAAACACATGTTTTATGCTACCTAGTTTATGTTTATTTTAATTAGAAGTTGTGCATAGACTTAATTATAGACACGATTGCTTATCTAGGAATATTAAGTTGCGATGTAGCCTCACATAATGCCGTATAGTCTTTAGACATATCTATGGCCATTCATGTTTTGTTTATCTATGATTATCTCATTATAAGTGAATGTAATACATGGCAGCAAGGTAGTGTAGATGGTTATTTTCTATGCATCCTATGTTCTACTCATACCAGCCCTATAGCACATTCACAATGTGATCTACATTAAATCATGCTATGGTCAGGTCTATTTTAATCTTAGGGCACATAATTTTGTGTTGTTAATCAATGTTTTGTCTAATTATAAGTTTGTCCCCTTCACATTTAAAAATGGTTTCTCGTCCTTATGCAAGCATCTTCTTTCGGGCATAAGCATGTTCATTTCATGAAAACATTATCATTTTAATTCCTTATTGAGAAAGTTCCATGAATTAAATATCTGTGTATGCATCCATACTTACATCATGCATTGTGTCGAGTCTTAAACTCGGCACTAGTACTACCCGGTCCCTCACGAGCGTGGAATTCGATGGTGCAACACACAGAACACACAGGAACACACGATTTTAGACAGGTTCGGGCCCCTCGAATTGAGAGTAATACCCTACGTCCTGTATGTTATGTATTGCCTTTAGCGATTTGCTAATTGCAAGATGTCGAGAGAGTTTTCGGGGGTCCCTGCTCCGCCTTATATGTCCGGGGGAGCTAGGGTTACAAGCAGAGTCCTAGTCGATTATATGAATTACATATATGGAATTCTATCTCTAACTTTCTTTATTGATTCAGAGTTCTAATCAGACTACAAATTGTTCAATATCTTGCTCCTCAAGTCATTGTACACCGGTCTTAGTATCCGCCTTGTTTCCATACCGGTTATTCGGGATCTTCGTTATCCCGGACCGGTCGAGGACCGATCCGTTGCCTATCGTCATCGTCTTTATCTTCCTTAATTTGCCACCATGTCTCTGCGTATCCATTCCTTCATCATCTGTATACCCATAAGGCAAGTATACGACAAGCAGCCCCCGAGTAATTTTTGATTTAATCTTGAATAAGACTAACCGGTCTTCCGCTCGTTGGTCTTTATTCATAGTAATATTAAAAAGAACTCCAATCTGCTGCAAACTCGTTCTTTTTCTTCACAAGTGCTTTATAAGAAGCCCAAAAAATTATTGTTTTTCACCCTTCATATCACCTAATTAGGTAATCGTAGCTTATTCTTCTCACGGTGCGCCGACTAGGCGCACCCAATTAGGTATAGCCCCGACTCTTGGATCATTTGAACTCTTTTCAAATAATGCAAGAGTCCACTAATTGGTTCTTCATTATTTCCTTTAATATGCAATTTCTTCAGACCGCTCCTTTCAATTTCCATCTTTTCCTCTTCCATGATCTCTACAGACCGCTCTTGAATACGGTGCACCGGTCAGGTGCACCTAATTAGGTATAGCCCCGACTCTTGTATCATTTGGGAATCACAAATAATGCAAGAGTCTTTCTTGAGAGACTATGCTGTATTATTTCCCATCAAATTACATTTCTCTCAGCAATTTTTGTCAAGAACATATTTTCCAGACCGGTCATACCGGTCGAATTTCATATATCTCGTATATCTTTACCAGTTTCACATAACAGATCTGCCTAAATCAGTCCGAACTCATAATCCGTTTAGTGAAATCTCACTAAGTACCAAAGTTCTGGTTGATCGGACCAGTTTATTCCCTATATTCTCACAGCGACTCGAGTCTCCAAAGCCTATAATCAGCCGGATGATTAACACCCATAGCCTAAGGCATCCTTTATCACCGAGTGATGTAAAATCTAACTCTCTCATACTCATCGAATTATAACTCTCTCACCGCCGAGACAGTTCTCTAGAGCTTCATAGTGCGGGGAGTTCAACCTCTTAAAAAGCAAGAGCACCCTGCCTGGCTCTTCAACGAAGATACCGCTATGCCTTTGGATGGAACCCTCCTCCCCGACAAGGAGCGGTTAGAAGTTCGCATCAAGCGGATCTGTCAGTTGAATCCGGATCTATCCGGATGCACAAGAGTGGGTCCGGCTTTCAGCTCATGTGTGACATCCCATGTCACATAATAGCATGTAAGCAATGTCAAAACCTTAAGTGCAGAAATCGAGCACTAATTAAAGGAGTGAACACATGAAATAATGAATTAGAGTATTTGAAAAATTTAAAATTCAAATGTAGTTTAAACCCAACTATTTAAAACTCAAGAATCCTCAACACAAGTATGCAAATATTTTTGCAGATCCTTGTAGAGGAGATCAAAACATGATTTTAGGACATTTGACCAAAATTTTTACCATGGCACAATTTCCCAAATAAATTAAATTGGGCAGAAAAACAGCACCTGTCTCTGAATTTTTATAAATTTTTCAAAGAAAAATCTCAACCTTGGCCTATAACAAAAGTTGTTCAGCATAATATGAGGAGTATGCACAAATTTTGGTTTGGAAAAATATGGAGGAGAACTTTTGTTTTGGAGATAAAACAGAAAGGGATATCAGTGTCAGTTTAGTAAATTTCTCTTTCTTCCCCAACAGTGGCCAAGGCCACCAGGCAGCCTCCCATGGCCGCCGACGCCCATGCCGGCCGGACAGGAGTGAGCAGGGCGCCGTCCTTCCCTTCCTGCTGATCCCACGCGTCGCGAATCCCCTGGTTGCGTGGATTCCACGCGGAATCCCTAACAGTTGATTGTCGCCTCATACTTTTCCCCGGTGGCCATTACCGTCCCCAAACGAAGCTCGGGCTCTGCCCTATCCCATTCACATCCCCACCCTCAAACCTCCTCAAATAGACGCGCCCTGGAATACTCTTCCACCTCAAGGAAACCTCTCATCAATCCATCAAGTGAGTAGAGAGGAATCCACGAATTTTTGTAGCAACACCATGACCGATATCAACTCACCTCCTTTACGATTTCTTGGTCTATGGTGAGTTTCCACCTTTCATTCTTGTTCTAAGGTGTTCCCAACTTACTTATGAACCTCCCTAACCCTTTCCTTCCCTGGTTTCTTGAAGGGAATAGTAGCAGTTTGGTTTCTCTTGGCCGCCACATCCCTGGACAGAGGTAGAAGACGACCTGTGGCAATGTGGTAAATAGTGTGAACTTTATTGGAAATTAAAAAGTGCATAACTTTTGATAGGCAGCTCGGAAAAATGCAAATGATAGCTTTTTGGAAAGCTTGAAACATGTACTTTAGAATAAACCACTTTTTCAGATATGGTTCTGTGCAATAAATTAAAGTTTTGATTAAAAACAAGTGGCAACATGCTAAGCACTTTAAACCTAGATTTAAATCTTAGAAATTTACAAAAATCATATCTCTGAAAATACAAATCAAAAAAATGCACTTGATAACTTTTTGGAAAGCTCAGAGCATGAACTTTACATTTCCCAACTTTGTTGCCTAGGGTCCTGTGCAAAAAAAAATCAAAGTTTCATGTAAATCAAAATGGAACCTTGTTAAGCTTATAAATTCCTTAATTAATTCCTTGAAAATGTAAAATTCACCAAAATTGGTATGTGCACTTTTCATCACATATGGAACCCCCTGGTATATGAGTTTCATGCTTTCATACATATTTTGCCATCATTAGTATTATTGGCTTATGTGGTGTCTAATCGATTTAAATATTTCCTTTTAGAAAAATGTGAGGAAAATACCTACAGACATGCTCATCTAATTGCTTTAGTGCTCATCATGAGCAGATTTGTACTTTGTCATCAAATCCTGTTTAGAGATGTTTTAAAAATTACATTTGCATAAAATGGTAAGGTAGCTAAATGCATAGTTGCTATAACAGTTTAAATAGGGAATTGCTTTACTTTGAGTAATAAGTAAAATAAAAGTCTAATTGTTTCTGATGGTCAATCGTAGGGAAGATCCTATTTCATCAGGATGAGTTGTTAGAATTGTTCGTTTCTTCAGTGCTAATTATAAATCACTAGGTTAAAGGGTGCATAAGATAACCAATAGTGCGAATTATAAACTACTAGGTTAAAGGGTGCATAACATGACCAATAACATTAGTGTCATATTAATTCAAGTGTGAAGTTGTCCGAGCAATGCTTATAAGTTCAGCGTGCATAATCATTGTATTTAAGGTGTGTTTGCATCATTTAGGAGTAACCCTGCTCAAAGTAACACTTAGCAGAATTTTGAAATCGCAGTGACACAAGTGTGAAAACAGTGACTGTCAAGCGAATTAGAAATTTCATAACTTCTCATAGAAAGCTCGGATTTGAACGAATGAAGGCATTTTGGAAATCTTGAGACTTGTACTGTAACATGGAACACATGAACACATATGGTTATGTGGCAAAAATAAACGTTTGAGTAAGTTTAAGATGCTATCATGACCACGCTGCTTAACAAGAATTGATTTTAAAAATTTCGTAACTTTCATGTCCTGTATCCAAAATACATGAACAAAAGCTCGTTGGAAAGTAGATGATGTGTAACTTGACGTGGTAGCATAATCCAAGTACCTTCTGTGTGAAAAATAAAAGATACGAGTACTCCAAAGTGTAATCTGTTATGGTCTCGTGACAACTTGGCATTTTTGAAATTCAATAACTTTTAAAATACAAATCCAAATAAGGCAAATACACATCCGTTTTAATCCTTGAAACACGTACTTTACATGACCCTATTTGGTTCCCCAAAGTTCTATAGCAAAATTTGGAATTTAAAGCACCTTAAGATGGCATCGCGATAAGCCTGACAACCAAACTTCGCTAAAACAGAATTGATGGAAATTAACTAAGTTCAAGTTTGCTATTTTCCTTTTCTGTTAAGGTTAAACATTTTTCACATTTGCATGGTACATTTAAGCATGTCATAATCATGTTTATATTTTGGGCAAGAACGGTCATATATTGTGTAGGTTTAATCATAGCAAACCCACATGAAATGATGAGTGCTTAGGGTGCACGATGTATAACGAAGTGATCAAACTTCATCCTAAGAAATGAGCATCAACCTCTTGCATACTAATTAATAAGGAAAAGATTGGTACTGATGTATACCAAGAAATGTACGTAAATAAATTAGTCCAAGATTGTGTCATATAAATATTAATGCATAACTACAATTGCTATACATCATCACATGGCAGCACTTAGTCATATAGTTATTTCGTCGCACTCATATCAATAATGAATTATACCCTATCTTCTTGATCTCAAAATCAGCATGTACATTTATACTAAATAATGAAAATTTCCTATAATTAGAAGGTTGTCCCCGTGAAGTAAACCACATGTATCATCACCATGACAACATCATCTCACCCCATGAACATGTTTAATTATGCAAACATTTCGTTGCATTTTGTTATTGAGAAAGTTCCATGAGCTATGTAATTATGATTTCGCTCATGCTCATGCACGGCATTTGCATGCATATAGGAACCCCGACCGGAACTGAAGATCAAGGAGGGCACCAGCTTGAATTGAGCAAGTTTGAGTGTGCTAACTGCGAACCCAACCAAGGCAAGCCCGGAGCATAACCTATGTTCTAAATTTTTATTTTACTTCACATACGTCTATGAATGTATTGTGCATTTACGTTTAGGAGTTGTTCGGAAACCTAGTTGCACTAGATTCCTGTTCCCCGTGGTCTTGGTTAAGTATAATCCCGATCGCTAGTTGCTATGCTCAATAATTTCATCGGTAGCAACACCGAGTGATTTGGAGATCACGCGGTCTAGGAATTGAAATTTTGGTTACTCTCACATGATTAAATGGAGACCGTACGGGGAAGTGCATGTGTAGGATGCGGTGACAAGGTTGGCCCTTGTGCGCCATAGCCCCGTACGTGTCGGTTAAGGACCGTTCGTTGTGACTCCGCGAGCAAGTATTGAGTTGTGTACCAAATGCATACCTTCGTATGGGAGTTGGTAAACCGATGTAACTTGAGAGTCGTAGTGTTGGACGGTCACTCCACCCTTTGTGCAAAGTGTTGGTCACGGTGGATGCACGGGTTTGTGAGTAGACGGAGGGTGTGTTATTACCCTTGGACCCGACGCTACCGTGGTTGCATGTGGAATGCACACTCGGAGGGCGGACCCGGCTCATAACTATGATAATCGTGTGAAAGGAGGTCATACGTGTTCTTAAATGATGCGTATGTCGTGCATTTGGGTTTCCCCTGCAGGGTGTAAATCGATATATATCGCCGTCCCTCGCGGTGATGAGTACCACTTGTCTCGAGCAGATCGCATCGTAGTAATGACATGGAATATGATGATGAACTTGCTGTTTTTGAAGTATTAAATTCATGTATTGCAACCATGTTTGTTAGCCTTGCTCACTAAATTTATAATTATGTCACAACCCTCTTAATATGGCTAAAACATGAAATTTTAGACTTAGCATAGGTGCCGTTTTTGGCTAATTCCAGCAAGCCCGGTCAGCCCCTGCATACTAGGAGTCGGTTTTAGAAACTATTTTTTTTGTCGGGTAAGACTTGCGGAGTATATTAGATACTCGGGGCTTTGTTGTTAACATTTTTGTGCAGGTGAGATTGTCGAGAAGAATGGGCACATCTACGGGCTGATGTGTCACATTTTAGGTAACTATCGTCGAGATCATCTTTACGCTTCCGCTCATTGTATATTCATGTCTATTAAATCTGAATTTAGAACTCTATGTATAATAACAACTTGAACTTCAGATGTAAAATATGTCACTCATGTATCTAAACATGTATATGAAAATTGTGGATGTATCGTTAACGTATGTGCAATGAACGTTCGTTTCGTCGAATGTCTCCCGATGCGGTCCTGTGCGACTATCCCTCTTGCTTTGCAAGGTGGGGATGTCACATCATGCAATCCTCGCGACGCCGTAAGTACCTCTTCCTGTTTCTTCAAATCTTTATTGCTTATTACCATCATTTACTTACAAAGACTCAATCTCTATAATTGCAGAAAATGGACAACTACAAGAGTCACCCTCCTCTTCCTCCTAATGACACTTGGGGAGAGGATTACGCCAACAATGCCGCTCCTCTAGCTGTTCAGGCCGGTCCGACTCAAAGGCCCTCGGACCGGTCTTTTCCTTTACCTCCCAGCCTAGTCCCAAAAATCACAAAGTCCGGGGCCGTGGTTCAAGCTCCTAGTACAAGAAAACGTACTACCTCCTTGACCATTGGCGGACCGGCTAC
Organism: Chloris gayana; assembly: GCA_031894775.1. Taxonomy (NCBI): domain Eukaryota; kingdom Viridiplantae; phylum Streptophyta; class Magnoliopsida; order Poales; family Poaceae; genus Chloris; species Chloris gayana. The sequence continues at coordinate 30,331 of JAUNZO010000322.1, read as the reverse complement.
TTCTTCTACTGCTCCCGGCGATACTCGCTCGGAAGCGCAAAAACTTGAAGACCGACGGCGAGAAGAAGAAGCCGTCGAAAGGGATCGCCGGGCGGCTCCGGCCATCCTCGAAGCTTCATTAGGGCAAACCCAAGGTACCTCTGCCTCGGTTGACCCTTTATCTAAGGTTCCCAAAAGGTCCCGGTATGGTCACCAGACCGGTCCTATTGATGTCTGTAGATTCGGTTCCAACTCCGCAAGTCAATCCAGCGGAGAAAAGAGCTGCGGATAGTAGTGGTGGGGTTACCCAAGGCCCACCCAAGAAGGTCAAAACCTCCATCGGCTTCAAAAAAGCTTCCACGTAAGTTTTCTAGATTACTAATTCTTTTCGAATTATTTCATCTGTCAAAGCTCCGAGCTGCCGAAGCTCCTTACCCTAATCTTATTAACTTTACTTTTTCTTACAGGATCCCTTCTAACTTCCAAGCTAGCATAGCTAGCTTTCTAAGAAATAAATCTTCTTCAACAGCCTCCTGCCAGCGATGCTTCCGCTTCTTCTCCTGATGTACCGCAGACCGGTCCCACTCTCGTTGCTTTCACTCATCGCTCCCGCCACTTCAAGCATAGAAGCTCAAAGTGCGGCTCCCACAAAGGAACTCCCTGCCGCCTCAAGCCTAGAAGCTGAAGAGCAAGCTACCAATGTCGAAAGCTCATCTTCCGGCAACCCTCCTCCCCAAGCCACCTTGTTTCAAATCCCTCCGGAGCTCTCACCGGGACCGGTCCGGATGGAAGAAATTCCTCGCCGGGCCAGGACAACACGCAAATCTCCCGGAGAACCCAAACCGGCCAAAATGGTAGTCGGGGAGGTGGAGGTGGACAGTTCCAGTGGAGCTAGAACTTTCACCGCAACAGCTCAATGGGACGCCCTCCAAGAAGAAGAGGCCCTAAAGAATTTCTCGGAATCCGGCCAGGTACATCCCTATGTTTTAACGGTTCCTCCAAGCAATTTCCTTTTGATTATTAAATTTCTCACTCTCTTTTTTCCTTTTAGGTTCTCCTGAAAAGTTCGAAGCCAAGACCGCTATAATCGCTCGCCTACGGAAAGAGCTCAGCACCAATCAAGAACGATTAGGTGAATCGGAGTCTCGGACCGCTAGTCCGAAGGCCAAGGAAAACGATCTCCGAAGAGAGAGGCCGGTCTCGAGAACACCCATCGGATGATGGAGGAGCGTCGGCAAGAAATCATCGAGCTCCGTCAAGTTAATCGAGTAATATTCTCAATTTTTCCTCCATATTTTTCCCTGTTATCTTCTTTCCGATTAATCCCATTCTTAATCTCGGTGCTCGAGAGTCTTGTTGCTGCCCATAAAAAAGCTGAAGAGGTTCTTACCGAAAAGGCAGCAGCTCAAGAACAAGCACTTGAAGAGGGCTCCCGTGTCGAAGAACAACAGGCGGCGCGGATTGGAGAACTTGAAGGCGAGCTTACTCGCTAAAGATAATATATTAGCTCAAGCACTTTGCTCCAACAAGATCCTAGAGACTGAGAACGCTAGCTTGAAAGCTGAACTAGCTGAAGCCTTAGAAGCAGCGAAATCAGCACAAGCGGACAAAGAGAGCGCCCCGAAGACTGCCCAAGAGTCCGCCCGACTTGCTCTCCGGGCCAAAGATCGCGAGATTCAGCGTTTGCTGAAAATTGAAGCCAAGCTGAGAGCATCCAACACAAGCATCAAGGGCAGATTCAGAGCCGCCGAGATCGGGCACGAGCGTAAGTCCCACCTTTCTTGTTTACTCTTGTGTCAACTTTTGAAAATACCGGTCTTCAAGCAATATCCCGGTCTTAAATTTGTACTTGTTGTTTCGGAACTTACTGCAGGCACGGTGCGTACTCCGGAGTATCTTAATGGCGGTCAGACTATTGATCCCAACGAGATAGACCTTGAATCCGCCATCCGGGCAATCCCGAGAAGGATCAAAGAGCATTCAAGGATAGTCGCCGCTTCAGGTGGGGGACACATCGCCGCCATAATCCGGCCTTGGACTCCGGTCGAAGATTGTGATTTCAATTTCATCGTGGATGGTGCCCACCCCGACACCATCGAAGACCGGTTCAATGAGCTGAAGAACTCACTCATTGGTACCGTTTCCGAGTTGGTGGAAGATGTTCCTGTTGATCCGACGGGCATCCCTCTCAACGTAGCACCAGCAGCTTTCGCACTGGATCAAGATGCTCGAAATGCTGCAACCGCCGCCGGACAAAGGATAGAAGATGCCTTCGAAGATCTCGATAGAGATTTACCAAGTAACTTCTTCCGATTCTGAAGCAACGCTGGATGATAGGCTCGAAGGAAATCCCAAGACCGGTGACACCGGTACTTCCAACGGTCCCGCTTAGAAAACTTTGTAATAGGGCCATTTTGTAATCAAACATCTTGATCATTACATTGTTTACTTTTAAATACCAGTCACTTTTCTTTTTATATGAATACTGGTTTCACCATCGTACTTACTAACTTATTTACTCAAGATATGATGGTTATTTCAACTAGATAATTATGATCAAATTCTGGCTCTTAATCAGCACAGATCACAATTCATAATTATAGCTTACTTTAACAAGATCATGTAACATGAGCAAAAAATCTAATTTGTAAGATTTTAAGATTTCTCAAACTGTCCTTAACACAACAGCTTACCAATCAAGTATTCATAAGAAAGAATGCTATACAATATCCTTTCCTGAATATACCAGTCTTAAACACAAACTTATAATTTAAGTAGACCGCTCTTATCACAAAGCAATCCATCAACTAAATGACTGGTCTTATTATTCAGGAATAGCAAAATATCATAGATCTGCCCTTATCATAGCAGAATAGCAACATATCACAGATCGCTCTTATCATAGCAGTAATAACAAAATATCACAGATCGCTCTTATCATAGCAGTAATAGCAAAATATCATAGATCGCCCTTATCATAGCAGCCCCCTGGCTCAATAATTTAATCCATAATTAAAGTATGGAGACACAAAAAATAAACACATCATCATTAGATAAAATTACTTTATTATAATAAGAAAAACTTTACAATAAATACTCTTAAGTATAAAAACGACTTAAGCTGATCAATATTCCAAGAATTTGGAATCTCTTCTTCCTCCAAGGTCATAAGCCTATAAGCCCCTGGTCCGGATACCGATTTAACCAAAAAGGTCCTTCCCAGACCGGTGACAACTTATGCCTGTTCTTGTTAGATCGAATCTTCCGCAAAACCAAGTCTCCTACTTGGAACTCCCGTGTGCGAACATTACGATCATGATAGCGACGCAAGCCTTGTTGATATTTGGCGGCTTGAATCGTAGCTTGATCTCTCAATTCTTCCGCAAGCAACCAGTTCAACCTCGACGTTGATCATCATACTTTTCTTCATCATAATACCGAACCCGAGCCGACACCATATTCACTTCAGTAGGTAACATGGCTTCGGATCCATATACCAAAGAAAAAGGAGACTGTCCCGTAGCTCGCTAACATTAGTGCGCAACCCCCAAAGCACCCAGGGCAATTCCTTAACCCACTTTCCTGCATACGGCTTCAATCGGTCAAAAATTCTCGGTTTAAGACCGGTCAAAATCATTCCATTAGCTCGTTCCACTTGTCCATTGCTTTGCGGGTGTGCCACCGACGCATATTGCACCTTGATCCCTAAACTCTCAAGCATAGTCTTTGAAGAGCTCGAAGTGAATTGAGGCCCATTATCAGTAATAATACTGTATGGAACCCCAAAACGTACGAAAATGTTCTCGCAAAAACTTGATTGCGCGAGCTGTAGTCGTACTAGTAACTCGCTTCAGCCTCGATCCACTTGGAAAACTTGTCTACTCGCCACAAAAATATGCGTAAATCCTCCCGGTGCCCGCTTAAAAGGTCCAACTATGTCCAGCCCCCAAGTAGAGAAAGGCCAAGTCATTGGAATCAATTGCAACTCTTGAGCCGGAGTATGAGGTCTGTCTTGCAAAAAACTGACATCCTTGACAATTCTTAACCACTCTATGCGCATCATCCGTCGCCGTAGGCCAATAAAACCCTTGTCCGAATATCTTCCCAACCAATGTCTTTGAAGAAGCATGATTTCCACAAATTCCCTTGTGTACGTCTTCAAGCAACCGAATGCCATCGAAACCGATACACATTTCATCAAGATATTAACTCCACGCTTATATAATTCTCCTTCGAGAATTAAATAACTGCGGGCTCGAACTTCCAATCTTTGCTTCTCCACGTTATCTTCCGGAGTTTTGCCGGATTGCAAATAGTCAAGATACGGAGTACGCCAATCAGAATCAATAATCATAACATCCAATGGCTGAATATCACCAGCATTGGACTCGCCTACTATCTTTCCTGGTAAGACCGCATTATCGGACCGGTCCTTCAAGACCGCTTTCTCCTCCCGACTTTTTGAGACCGCCTCGTCCGCGATTTCTGTAATAGTAACCTTGGGCTCCATCTTTATAGATGGTTTATCCAACACTTGAAGAAAAACGCCAGGAGGAACCGCTTGTCGCGAAGACCCCGGTCCGGCCAACTCATCCGCAACAGAGTTATTTCCGCGCAGTATATGAGAAAATCGCAAACCATCAAATTTATCTTCAAGTTTCCGAACCTCTTGACGGTAAGCGATCATATGATCATCATGAGCATCCCACACCTTGTTAACTTGGCTTATCACCAACATCGAATCACCATAGATATCCAATCGTCGGACGCCTAGCGAAACGGCTACTTCGAGCCCATGAAGCAAAGCTTCATACTCCGCCGTATTGTTGGAGGCTCGAAAGTGCATTTGTAACACATATCCGAGCGGTTCCTTTTGCGGGGTGAGAAGTACCACCCCAGCCCCGCGCCCGAAAGCTGCAGGGACCCATCAAAGAACATCTCCCAATACTCCAATGCTTAAATCTCTCACGGCACTTGTGTCTCCAGCCATTCTGTTATGAAATCAGCTAATGCTTGTCCCTTAATAGCCGTTCGCGAAGAAAACGTAATTTCATACGGCCAAGTTCTATAGCCCACTTAGCAACTTGACCAATCGCTTCTCGGTTGCGAACAATATCTCCAATGGCAAACCCAGTCTTAACCTCAATAGGATGCGCTTGGAAATAATGCTTCAGCCTTCCGAGAAGTTATCACTACAAGCATATATTAACTTCTGCAATTGGAGATATCGTATCATTGATTCAGTAAGAACTTCACTTACAAAATAGACCGGATGTTGCACCAATTGCAGGTGTCCTTCTTCCTTCCGATCAACCGCCAGTAACCGTGCTCACCACATGGGTTGTTGCGGAGATATATAACTGAATAACCTCATCAGGCTCCAGCGGGACTAATACCGGAGGGTTACTCGAGATACTCTTTAAGTTGATCAAGCGCAGCTTGTGCTTCACTAGTCCACTCAAACTTATCTTGTTTTTTGAGTAACTTGAAGAACGGAAGTCCTCGTACTCCCAGCCTTGAAATGAAACGGCTAAGAGCCGCCATACTCGCCCGTCAACTTCGGACATCCTTCAAGCAACTCGGGGTTGCATGTTAACAATCGTCCGAATTTTTTCTCGGATTGGCTTCAATGCCTCTCCATGATACCAAATAACCCAAGTAACTTCCCGTAACGAACTCCAAATACACACTTTCCAGGGTTTAACTTCATGGAAAAATTCCGCAGATCATCGAAGGTCTCTCGCCAGGTCGAGAGAAGATCTTCGGTTTTCGAGATTTGACCACTATATCGTCAACATAAGCTTCTGCGTTCCTTCCCAATTGCGAATCCAAGCAACGTTGTATGCCGCGCCGATACGTAGCTCCGGCATTTTTCAATCCAAATGGCATAGTTGTGTAGCAAGTATGCTCCGAAGGGGGTGATAAACGCGGTCTTTATCTCGATCCTCAACCCTCGCCGGTATTTGATGATACCCCGAATAAGCATCAAGGAAACTAAGACGCTCGCAGCCGGCGGTCGAATCAACAACTTGGTCAATTCGAGGCAGCGCGAAAGGGTCTTTGGGGCAAGCTTTGTTGAGATCAGTATAATCAACGCACATTCTTAATTCTTTAGTATTCTTTTTTGGTACAAGCACTGGATTGGCAAGCCAATCTGGATGATACACCTCCCTAATGAACTTAGCTGCTAACAACCTAGTTATCTCTTTCTTGATAGCCTCCTTGCGGTCTTGAGCAAACCTCCGGAGCTTCGTTTCACCGGCTTCGCATCGGGACGCACCAACGAGTGAGTGCTCAATCTTCTCCCTAGGAACACCCGGCATGTCGAAGGCTGCCATGCGAAGATATCCCTATTTTCCTGGAGGAAAAGAATGAGCGCGCTTTCCTATTTATCCCCCAAGTCAGCCCCTATATGGGTGACCATGGAGGGGTCCGACTCATCAAGCTGGACAGTCTTGGAAACCACCGCATCGGCTTTCAATTTCTCCTTTGCAATCTTCTTGACTGGAACTTCATCTTCTAATCTTGCTCGAACTTCCAAAGCTTCAGCTGCTTCCCCGATCTATTGACGTTCAACTTCCGAATTGGCCTCGAGAGGCCAACTCGTGCTATGTACCTCACAAGCATAAGCGGTCTTGATATCACCCCGAAATGACAGAACCCCATTTGGCCCAGGCATCTTCAACATCAAATATTGATAATTTGGGATGGCCATAAATTTTGCCGGAGCCGGTCTTCCGAGGATAGCATGATACGCTGAGTCTATGTCAGCCACCTGAAAGATGATATTCTCCCTCCCGTAGTTTTCCTTTGTCCCAAAAGTCACCGGCAGAGAGATCTGCCCCAAGGGATAACTATTCCGCCTAGGTATTATACCATGAAACGGTGAAACACTCGCGCTCTAAATCAGCTACAGTCAGAGCCAAGCTCGCGCGAGTCTTAGCAAACAAGATATCCAAGCAGCTTCCTCCATCAATGAAAGTTCTCTTCGATCGCACCTTCCGAACAATGGGGGCCGGGATGAGCGGGTATTTACCAACCTTCGGTAGTACCTCCGGATGATCCGCCCTCGCTGAATGTAATGGGGACCTCGGACCACCGGAGATACTCGGGAGTAGCGGGAGCAACAACATTAACCTCCCGGAACGCCAATTTTGCTTCCGCTTCGACTCATATGCGTCCGGGCCTCCATAGATCATGTTCACCTCTCGAGCTGGTTCTTGAAAACCTTCGTCATCCTCATTGTCTTCGCGATCCTTATCCTTGCCCCTGTCATCCTTCCGGTTCCCGTAGGCGGACCGGGGTGCAACCTTCAAGGCAAACCGAGCAAATGGCCTTAGCAGGAAGCACTCCTTAGCTTTATGATTCCCGTTATGGATCATGCAAGGGCCATCCGTAAGTGTTTCAAACGACAATCGTTCTCTTGGACCTCTCTTAGGAGGTGCCGGCCGATCTCCTCCATGAGACCGGCCAACAGCTGCAACAAGGTGATCAGCCTTGCGCTTCTTGTCGTTCTTGGATCCAGATCGGTTGCCTTGGTCATGCTTCGGTTCCTTCCCTTTGTTCCCGCGCAAATTGACCACATTCGATTCTCCAGCAAGCATAATCGTCTGCTATCTTGAAGCACTCGACGCCGTCATGGTGAGGTTTCGATTTCGCCTCCCAATCTTGTGAACCAATGCTTCACTTCGGACGCCAGCTTGAAATGCAGCAATTACTTGCTGATCAGGAACATTGGGGATTAAGGCCTTCTTATTGCAGAATCGCCCGATGAAATCGGTGAGGGTCTCGTCGGGCTTCGCTTCAGCCTATTGAGGTCGAAGTAATTCCCTGGCTTCTCACAAGTCGCCCGGAAGTTTTCTACGAACTTTTTGGTGAGATCTCCCCAAGAAGAGATGGATCTCTCGGGCAGGGATTGCAACCATAAGCGTCCAGCCTGCTCCATTCACATCGGTAGATAATTAGCTAGCACGAACGTGTCTCCTCCTGCTGACCGAATAGCAGTGGTGTACATACGAAGCCACTCAGCTGGAGGTGCCTTGCCATCATACTTGTCAATGGCCCCAGGCTTAAATCCCCGGGGTATTTGCAGATGCGTAAATCTCGCGTGAAAGCGGGAATTACGGAGTATTCATCATCTTCCGGACCGGTCCGGACCGGTGACGGAGATCGGCGGCTAGGGCGGTGCCGATAATTACGATCCTTGTCATCGTCGGAATAGTCGTAATAACGGTCATCTTGGTATCTATCTCCCGAGCCACCCTGTCCATCATTATTCACCGGCTCCGCGTGCCGTGAAGAAGGCGGAGGCGGAGGAGGTGCCGCTTGACGATCATTGCTCGCTGGTTCTTCGTGTTGCGATGGAGGCGGAGGCGGAGGTGCAGCTTGACGATCATTGTTCGTGCGCCGGGGTTCAACGTCTCTGTCCCGGTTGTCTCGCCCTCTTCGGTCTCTAGTGTCACGACGATCATCCCTTCCGGGTCGTTCATCCCGATGAGCATGCCTATTACTATGCCCTCGATGATCGTTGCGCGGATAATTTGCATTGGGGGCGGCGCCGAAGCAGCCGGCCCGTGATGTGGCGAATTGTTCAAACGCGACCGTGGCGGGGCAAGATCCCGTGGACGATCATCGACATGACCAGTCCGTCGCCTCTCATCTTCTTCATGTCTTGTACGCTCCTCCGCCCTCTCTCGCATGGCGATCGATCAGCACGTTCCGAGCGTCACGATTCCCATTGAGCGGTACACGCAAATCTTGATCCGGAGCTCGTTCATGTGCATCCGCAATCGTGGTGTGCCGGGGTCCAAGCCTTCCACCGGAGGAAGCTCCTTCAGCACCGGGCCCTTGCCGGCCGTTCCGAATGGGAACGCGAGCGACCGGAAGATTCCGCTCGATCATGGACGAGCTGATTTGTTTGTAGAGCCGCCGCGTCAACCAGGTTCGGTGCGCGCCGCAATCTCGGCGTAGCATTGAGGACTTCTTCCGGTATTGTCTCAAGAATTTGCTTCACTCCTACAATATTGTGGACAGAGCGACGTGAAGACTCGAGCGCCATTCATCTCTACTTCCATGGAACTTAAATCCAAAGCTCTGCCGGAAGATCGATGGCGTCTCCCGCTGCGACATCCCCGTCGATTGTTGTATCCTGGAGAATCGTCCGGGTCTCCGCACCGGTCCGGCAGCGGGCCCGTGGCCGGGGAGCGGTTGCAGGAGCGCTTCCTCCGACCGAGCCAGCGGCACTTGTGCGCGGATCCGCAGCTGAAGGTGGTGGAGGTTGTTCATCTCTATTTGCTTCTTCCGCTTCACGACGATCGCGTTCGGCTTCAACTCTCGCCATCCTTGCTTCTTCTTCGGCAGCTTCCTCGAAGTGAGTTGGCGAATAACCGGTCTTGTCATGAATACTTGGAAGAAGACCGGAGCGTCTTCCTCGAAGTCATTACCCAGCTCGGTAGAGCGGCTTATCGCCGCAGCCCGAGCACCGGTCCGAGGCGCAGCGCAGGGAGTCCGATGTTTCGCGCTAAAGCTGCGTCGGATCCGCTAAGTCCCGAATCGGAGGTACCAACCGTGGCAGGTGATCGCGCTTTAGAAGCAGCGGCCCGGCAACGAGTCGGATTCATCAAAAGCAATTTCCCAGCCGAGTCGCCTTCAAAGTCGAGGGACCCGAAGCGAATCTTGAAGCCGGGCTCGAAGTCGACGACGAACGAAGTGGCCATCGAACTCGCTAGGAACTCGCCGGGACCCCTTCCTGGCGCGCCAAATGTCGAGTCTTAAACTCGGCACTAGTACTACCCGGTCCCTCACGAGCGTGGAATTCGATGGTGCAACACACGTAACACACAGGAACACGCGATTTTAGACAGGTTCGAGCCCCTCGAATTGAGAGTAATACCCTACGTCCTGTATGTTATGTATTGCCTTTAGCGATTTGCTAATTGCAAGATGTCGGAGAGTTTTCGGGGTCCCCGCTCCGCCTTATATGTCCGGGGAAGCTAGGGTTACAAGCGTAGTCCTAGTCGATTATATGAATTACATATATGGAATTCTATCTCTAACTTTCTTTATTGATTCAGAGTTCTAATCAGACTATAAATTGTTCAATATCTTGCTCCTCAAGTCATTGTACACCGGTCTTAGTATCCGCCTTGTTTCCATACCGGTTATTCAGGATCTTCTGTTATCCCGCATCGGTCGAGGACCAATCTGTTGCCTATCGCCATCGTCTTTATCTTCCTTAATTTGCCACCATGTCTCTCGCGTATCCATTCCTTCATCATTTGTATACCCATAAGGCAAGTATACGACACGTTGCATCCATATAGGTACCCCGACCGGGGAAAGAAAATCACGCGAAGGATCCCGCTGTATTGAACTTGGTTGAGAGTGCTAACTTTGACCCGTCCCAAGGCAAGCCCCGGTGCATAATCCCATTTGTTTAGTTTTCGATTTTATTTCCACATATATCTATGTTATGTATTGTGCATTTAAGTTTAGGAGTTGATCGTAACCATAGTTGCATTATGATCCCTATTGCCTATGGTCTTTAGATAGGTATAATCTTTTTTTTGATAGAATGGCTATGCTACAATGAGTCATCGGTAGCAACACCGAGTGGTTTGGAGACCTCTCGGTACAGCTTCAACTATTGTTACCCTCTCACATGATTAAATTGGAGACCATACGGGAAAGAGCATGTATAGGATGCAGTGACAAGGTTGGCCCTTGTTCGCTATAGCCCCGTGCGTGTCGGTTGAGGACCGTTCGTTGTGACTCCGTGAGCAAGTATTGAGTTGTGTACCGGATGCATATACCTTCGTATGGGAGTTGGTAAACTGATGTAACTTGAGAGTCGTAGTGTTGGACGGTCTCTCCACCCTTTGTGCTAAGTGTCGGACACGGTGGATGCACGGGTTTGTGAATAGATGGATGATGTGTCATTTATCCTTGGACCCGACGTACTCGTGGTTGCAAGGGGAACACACACTCGGAGGGTGGACCCGGCTCATATCTATGGTGATCTCGGAAAGGTGGTCATACGTGTTCTTAAATGATGTGTATGTCGTGCATTTGGGTTTCTCCTACAGGATGTAAATCGATATATATCGCCGTCCCTCGCGGTGATGAGTACCACTTGTCTCGAGCAGATCGCATCATAGTAATGACATGGAATATGATGATGAACTTGCTATTTTTGAAGTACTCAATTCATGTATTGCATCCATGTGTGCTAGGCTTGCTCACTAAATTTATATTTATGTCACAACCCTCTTAATATGGCTAAAATGTGGATTTTAAACATAGAATAGGTGTTGTTTTTTTGGCAATTTCCAGCAAGCCCGGTTAGCCCCCTGCATACTAGGAGTCGGTTTTAGAAACCATTTTTGGCGGGTAAGACTTGCGGAGTATATTAGATACTCGGGGTTTTGTTTTTAATATTTTTGTGCAGGTGAGCCAATTGAGGAGAATGTGGCACATCTACGGGCTGATGTGTTGCATTTAAGGTTGACATCATTGAGTTATTTACACTACCGCTCATTGTATATTAATGTATTGTAAATCTGAATTTCGAACCCTATGTATAGTAATAACTTGAACTTCAATGTAAAATATGCCACTCATGTACCCTAAATATGTATATGAAAATTGTGGATGTATCGTTAACGTATGTGCAATGAATGTTCGCTTCGTTGAATATCTCCCGATGCGGTCCTGTGCGACAATCCCTCTTGCTTTGCAAGGTAGGGGTGTCACACTGTGTCGTCATTTGGAACTAGAACTTGAGATTTACCGAAATGGGCATGCATTTGGATCTAGTGTTACATCATGTCCGAGGAGATGCAACAAGTATAACAAAGCTGAAATGCCCATTGTTACCAACCGATGTATACCTCCCGAACCCGCATTGTTTTGTATGCATCTCCCATTAACTATCCATCTCTCATCATATCCACATGTTTCTACTGCAGATTCTCATCTGCTCATCCGAGTGCTTGTGTGATGAGCCAGCAAGTTGGAGAGGTGAAAGGGTCTGCTTCGATCCCTTGAAGGAGCTGTGTTCGATGGCTTCACGGGCACATACTCTGCGAAAGAGATTTTCTCAAGTTCATCATCGAGGAGGTAGTGCCCTCTAGGTTGGATCGATTGCATATGGGAAATGTGCTGTTCCCATCTATTCAATGTATCCAGGAGGAGATAGTGAGCTCGGTGCCGGCTGGATGTTCCGTAGTGTTCTCGTAGTGCAAGTATATGCAATTGGATAAATGCTGCGCGCATCATGGTGCAATGGCACATGGCCTGAAAATGAACAGTTGCATTCTGTTGTGTGTTTTTAAGTATTGGCAGTGAAACACGTACGTTGTTGCATCTACTTTTGGTCACTACTCGGAAAACAGCCCTGCAATAGCGGGCGTTTTGGCCCTGCAATAGCGGCCATTCCGGGCGCTATTACGCACACGTTATTGCAGGGTCCGACCAGCAATAGCGCCCACGGACGCCCGCTATTGCAGGAAACCCTTCAATAGCGGGCGTGATGATGTCACCCGCCCGCTATTGCAGGAAACCCTTCAATAGCGGGCAGCTGACATCAGCATGTCCGCTATTGAAGGGTCACCCTACAATAGCGGCCGGATGACATCACGACGGCCGATATTGCTGTGTGACCCTTCAATAGCGGACAGATGACATCACCGTGCCCGATTTTGCCGTGGTTTTGCCAATATCGTGCACGATGAGGTCATCTGCCCGATATTGTTGTCCTAGACAGCAATATCGTCTAGTGACATCATCTTGTCCGATATTACTAGCATTTTCCGAACTGAAATAATTATTGCTATTTATTTTATTTTCCAGGTGACAAATTCAAATATTTTTACAGAACTGAAAATACATTCACACTATATACGCAAGACCATAGAAATAATCATTAAAGCATTTATATGTACATACAACATAGTTGTCATTCATTTCACAATATCCACATACATATACATCATGTTTCTAATACATAGTATTCATCCATCAAAACACAACAAAATTACAATTTATCCGGCCACTTCGGCTCTAGTGCCTTCAATCTCTGCTCCTCTGTCTTTGAATTTTGCACAATTGCATCTTGGTGGCTCTTTTGACCGTTGTAGCTATACAAGTCTTCATGCATTGCAACATCACTTAGAGGATCAAAATACTTGCCTCTTTCATTACAAAACTCACGAATCATGAAGCGTAGGAGTTTGGCTGCAATGAGCTCGAGCGTGCTTTCTTCTAAGTAGGAACCTGTTTTTGGCTTTTCATAGCGTTGCTGCCACAAATAAATTATGAAATTAATACATGTTTGTTAAGTAATATAAAACTAATATACTAATGCAAGAAAATACACACTAAATACTTACATCTTTCCATGGGGCCGGTTCTTCCGTAGGGAATGTAGTATATTCCCTATTTCCGACGCTTATGTATTTGCACACATAGTAGCCACAGGTCACGGTCCCAGGACGCTGTTTTGAACACTTTACAAAACAAGGAAATGGTTAAGTTACTTTACAAATAGAGACATTAATTAATTGAATAAAAGAAATGACCATGATATGAGATAATAGTACCGGATAATGCGTTTTGTATCCAAGGTTGGTCCGTTTGGGATGAGGGTCACCACCAAGCTCGAGATAGTATTTATAGGCACTAATATAAAAAAGCAAATGAGCAACGAGCATAATGCAATCTATAAAAAATGATAGTTCATTGAATATCTGAAATTACCTATTAAGGGTGTCCATGAAATCCTTATACCTCTTAGGATCATAATCCAAAGAGTCAAACACCCAAACTCCCGCGAGTTTCGGATGTATCATGAAAGCAATCCAATGGTCACTATAAAATATGTCATTATGTTATTATCTAATTGAAATAATGATTTGCACAAGAAGTAGCAGGTTACGAAAACTTACTCAAAGTTATATGGAGCCATAATGCATCGTCTCTCTTTCCATTCGTACATGCGTCTCCCAATGTATGTTGCTATACATCTCCTTGCATCCTTAACCGCTTGGACATGTACTTGTTGCCTTCTGGCCTTGGTCACCTTCTTTCCGACCAACAGCGGATGATTATCGGTAATCTTTGGATTCATAGCGCTTTGGCTAATGGCGGTTGGGTTTAGATATCCGACTTCATCCGAGGCACCGGAGTGATGACACATTCCGAGCGATCAAAAAGGGTAGTCAGTTGAATTCATGTGCCATTTGCTTGGAAATATAATAAAGGTGGAAAACACTTACAGGCACCGGACGGTAACGAGAGTGGCATCCATGCGTTGGAGACGGTACGAGCATGGATCTCCTCAAAAGGCACATTTAAGTCAAAATATCCCGCTTGTCCAAAAACCTCTCCAGGGATCCTTGCCGCGATAACTTGGACACCCTTACTACATGCATTTAAGTACCATGGATGAAAGTACTTAAATATCCATGGCTTCTTTTTCAATACATCTGCTGGTAGTAGTGGCATGCCATGCTTATAGATAGGGAAGTCTTCTTGTGTGAGATCCCAACCTCCTTCGGGACGCCGGGAGGCGGAACGAGAACATGTGGGACCACTTCCTTATTCTCGCTCCTATATGCTGCCGCCACGCCTTTATGCCATGTTGCGACCGCATGCCAAGTCGTTAATCAATGAATCGTATACATAGTCGTGAATTCATAAGTACTATAAAAGTGTACTTACTTATTTCCGCGCTAGATAACTCCTTCCTCGGAGGCGGAGGTGGAACGAGGCTCGATCAAAGGTTCGGTGTTATTAGGCGGGGTGGAGGAGCTACGAATCGCCCTAGCCCCTTTGTCACGTGGTGTCGCTGGAGCCGGAGTCGATGTTGTTCGAAGGAGAGCTGCCTCATTCCCAACATCCGGACGAGGCGGCGTGGAGAAGCCATGTTCCGGAGGGATCCGGTCCTCATGCGTCGGAGAAGGCGGAGGTGAAGGTAGTGGCTCAAAAGAAATCTCGGGGTCAACCGGTGCTTCTTGAGTAGGAGGAGGCGTAGGTGCGAGCGAAGAATGCGCTAGAAGAACGACGATCTCGCGTCGAAGCCAAAGGATGATATGATTAATCGCATCCTCGAGTGTCTCAATACCATCATCCTCCTCGTGGATAATCAAGGTCGCAAGCAAGATAGTTGTCCTGAACCTTGATAACTTGGACTCTAGCACACTCCTGCGGAATTGGTACATCGTTAAATGTACGTCCGGGGATCGCAATGCCCTCTCGCTACCTTGACGGTCTTCCCTCTCTTGCCGAGCGTCATGTGCAGCTCACAAGGTGTATTCTCCGTGATGTCATCCACGAGGTACCTGGTGGCATCGAGCGCAGAGCCATGACTGCTTGGAGGTCGAGCATATGGACTTGGGTTGTCAATGTTGAGTTGAAATTCCGGTACCATGATAGGTTGGATGACAGCTTGAGGATTATTCTTCATGAATTCGTAGAAGTTTTTTACCCACCATTCATGATCGATACCCTGCTGCTCTCGTGGCCCACACCTACTACATTCATGAAGGAATATTGTAGAAGCAACAAATCACCGGCCAAGTATCGTGCGGGTTTGTCATCTCTCCGAAAGGATTCATTCCATCCGTACTTAAGGCCATTCTTAGATTCCTCTTTTCCGACGTAAAATCAGGATGGTTAATGTCGAAGTTCTTCCACTGTCGAGCGTCGGCAGGGTGACGAATCATCCCATCCTTCTTGCGCCCGTCAACATCATCGTGCCATGTCATGAGTTTAGCGTCTCTACTGTTGGCAAAAAGACGCTTCAAGCGATCGATTATCGGAAGGTACCACATCACAAGGGCTGGCACTTTTCTTTCATCAACCACATCTTCCCGCACATCATGTGGAATACGATCGGTATTGGTTTTCTTCCTCTCCTGGCCAGCTTTCTTTCTACTTCGGACTTATCCATGATGTCGGTATCATCGGTTCCATCATTAGTTTTGTATCGACGAGCGTTGCACGTTGGACATCTAGTCTTTGTGACATCCCATGTCACGATTAAGGCTAATCCCATAGTTAATACCCTAATCACCCCACTAATGAAGCACTAACCCTAATTACCCAAAGGAAAAGAAGAAAAATAAAAAGGAAAAAGGAAAAAACCACCCTAAACCCTAGCCCTAACCAAAAATGCAAAAATTATAAAAACACTACCCACATATTTTTGCACCACTGGATTGCTCATGTAAAAAGATGAATTTACAATATTTTTACCAAATTTTTGAACCAAGATTTGAAAGCCCAAAAATTCAAATTCAAATCTGAAACACTGCTACTTGTGAATTTTGTATGAATTTTTTGGAGGCAAGTTTGTGACTTCAAACTAAAAGATGAAAATTAAAGTAAATCATCCTGAACCTCCCCATATTTTTGGTTTTATTTTTGGAGCACTGGAAATACGAATTTTGGTCAAACTACCGAACCATAGATTTGAGACTCAATTTTGGAAGTCGAGCAACGAGTAACCACCGGGCAATGGCGCCCGCCCGGCGGTCCGCCGCCTCCCGCGCCTGCCCCGGCACGCGCGCGCGCTGCTCCCGCCCCGTCCCGTCACCCGGCACGCCCTGCCACCGCTCCCAACCACTTGTACCCGGCGCCCAATCGAGCGAGCGCCGGAGTAAATGGCGCCGCCGCCGCCTGCGCCTCCCTCTCGCCGCCCCCTAAACAAATGGTCAAACGCTCCCCCGACCTCACAAACAGCTCCCTCACCTCCCTGTCCAGCTTCCCAACCCGTCGCCCCACCAATTTCCCCCACATTCCCGAGCGCGGCAAGTAAAGTGGGAGCCGCCGCCGCCATTGTCGCCGCCGCAAGCTCCTCCGGTTCGAGCAAGGCTCCACCCTCCTCCCAAAAATGTGCGCAGGCATCCCTACTAACTCCCCTCCCTCTCGGCTCTCTCCCGTGCAGCCGCGACCGCGGATTTCGGAAGGAACCGAGCCGCCGCCGTCGTCGCCACCGCGGGTCCCCGTCGAGCACCCCTCTCCGGCCACCGACAACCTCGAGCAACCCCACGCCGCCCTTCCCCATCAGCTCGGTGATGCTCTCCGGCCAAACCCCTCCCTCTCTCATCCCTCGAGTTGCACGCGCGCCGCCGCCGGAGTTCCCCGGCGCCGCCGCCGCCGCCGCGCCGCCTCCGGCCACCGCGGCCCCCGTGGACCCCGCCGTCGTGCTCCCCCACCGCGTGCATCTTTTCCGCCAAGCCTTGGAGCATGAGCTCCACCGTAGCGCCACCGCGGCGAACCTCGCCGGCGCCGGCCACCGCGGCCGGAGCCCGCGCCGCCCGCCTCTGTTTAAAATCAGCCGATGGCATTTCCGTAATTATGTCCGAACTTCATTCAAATTTGAAAAATCCATATCTAGCGTTTGAATCGTCCAAAAATTACAAACTAAAATGTTTTGGAAACTAGAAGACCTGTACTTTCATAAAAGTAACATGAACTCCTCAGATCTGGTCATTTTCACATTTTTACAAAAATAACAAAAGTCAACCCCTGAAAACTTAACTAGGCCATAACTTTAAAAATATAGATCCAAATTAAAAGCCACTTGGCCAAAGTCTTCATCCATGGCACACATGAATTTTTGGCACTGGAAAATCTACATTTCATTTCATATTTTTCAAGTTATTGCATTTCTTGCATTCTCCGTATTTAATTTTTAATTAATTCTGTATAAATTATTTTTGCATGAAACTTGGCAATTAATTTCCTTTTGGTACTGTGCATATGTAGAAAATCCCATATTAATTTTTGAGCATGTTAAGTAATGATTTTTGCAAACCCTAGATCCAGATTTCAAAGGAATCAATTTCAGCACAAACATAATTCATTTTATGTCATTTAAAATCGTGTTCATGCATGTTTATGTAATTTCTACTGTTCATTATGTCCTTTAGCACCTCATGGCCGGTTTAGTCAAAAGGTTTCACGCATTTCACCTAAGTATGAATTTTGGAATCGAATTTCTATTCTAAAAGGGAATCGTCATCGCATGTGATGTTAAAACTCGTGAGCCTAGGTTTCTTCCTTTTGTATTATAGAGACTTGCTAAAATGTTAGTACTACACCTACACTAACCACAGCACCCATGTTTATGCATCAAGTCATTACTCAATTTACGTTAGTATAGTTATGCTTGATCTTGTAAGTTGGGTCTCGTACAAGAAGGACATGAGGCGTATTATGATTGCTAGAGGTTGAGCAAACAAGCTTTTGGCTAAAGTGTCATATGCATCTTTACAACACATATGCATTACCATGTTCATCACCCTTGTATGCATGTTACTTATGCATTGCATTTCATCCTCTAGGTGACGACGTTGAATTGATTCCGCCGGAAGAAGCCGTCGCTACTCTCAACGCTTGTGAAGCTAGTACTAACTTCGATCACTCTCAAGGCAAGCCCCGGTGCATTCCTATTATTTGAAATGTCTTTCTTTTAATCACTATATTAAGGATGATGAATGTGCATTTAAGTTCTAGGAATTGATTGGAAATCCACGTGCATAAATTCCTATATGTCCTATGTTGCTTATGTGTCATATCCTCGTTAGAAAGGCTATGCTATGTTTTTGGAGTCAACGATAGATGGGAAATCTCACCTATGGTTTATGATTAAACTTGAACATGATGATTGTGGTTAAAAGTGAGAACACCCCATTGTGGCTCCGCGAACAAGTTTGAGTTGTGTACCACTTGCATACCTTTCTTATGGGGATTGGTAAACCTATGTAGCTTGTGAGTTGTAAAGTGAGCCGGATATCTCACCGACCCGGAGGTGATGTGTTTGGCACGGTGGTTGCACGGGTTGAGGACCGTTGGAGAGTACATGGGTTAAGCCTTGGGCGCGTTGTTGAACGGTCGCAAGGGGGACATGTACTCGGGGTCGGTGGCCCCGTGTTTTACTTTATGATGAACTCGCGAACGGTGGCCATACGTGTTCTTAAATGATGCGTATGTCGTGCATTTGGGTTCTTTCCTGCAGGATTAATAATTCGATAATTATCGCCGTTTCCTCTCGGTTAATGAGTACCACTTGATTCGAGCAGTTTACAATGTGTAGTAATGGAAGGAGATTGAATAGCTTGCTGTTTTATATTGATACTAAATTGTATTGCAAACTCTTGTATTGTTAGTATGCTCACTAAAGTTTCCTTACGCAACAACCCTATTAACTTGGCTAAGTAATAAAATTGCCAACCTAATTAGCATAGGTGCTATTTATGCAAAATGCCAAGTTAAACCGGTCAAGCCCCATGCATCTAGGAGTCGGTCTTAGATGGCCAATTTGACGGGTAAGACTTGCGGAGTATGTTAGATACTCGAGGCTTTGCCACTACATGTTGTTTACAGGTTATCCGCAAGCCGGATTTTGTGATTGTTGTGGTAAGGTGGTTTGGGACGGAGAAGAGCCCAAAGAGTGGACCATTGAATGGGTTCCGAGCTCTCCGACCCACGATGAGTGAGCCATGGCCTAGGCCGGCATGGTTCCTTTAAGTTATCTATGTATCGTCGAGTTGTATTTCGCTTCCGCACTTTAAATTCGAACAAAGATCATGGTTATGTAAGACTTAATCTCGAACCTAATGTATCTTTTATTTGAACTCTATGTTGTAATCCAGACTTAATTATGTAACCTTGCAAATCGTGTATGTTTGTTAATGTGATGCTATGTATGGTTGCTTCGTCAATCATCTCCCAAGGCGATCCGTACCACACTTAACTATCTTTCGGGATAGGGGTGTGACACGTGGTATCGAGCCGACTTGGGATTTGCGTCACGCTAACACTCATTCTAAAAATCTTAAACCTCGTTTTTGTGTCACGGTGAGGTACGAGTCTAGATAGAAAGGCCAATATAAGGACTATATAGAATGGTGGCAAAACTAACCCCGTGTTATGATTGTTTAAATATTTTGCAACTACGGCTTTGGCAAAGGTATGTGATTGGGTGTTGTCAATTTTCGCAAGATATTATTGGTGTGACTCGAATACACTCTTATTCGAGAGCTCTCCATGTGAGGCGAGGTGACATGGATTTATTTTTGGCTTGTTTCTTTTGAATTTGATGTAATGTTTCTGGAATCCATCTCTTGCAGGTACATAACAACGTTTTAGCTCGTGTAGTATCGTGTGAGAGGTGTGTGTGTGCCACCGATACGCTTGTCCGATATTCGTATCGGCGGGCGTGGTCTTTTAATTTTTGTGAGGACGTACGAGACGACATATTGAGCATCCATCATCTTTGCATATCATGTCATCATGTCAAATATATGCATGTGAACTCATATAAATGGAACAATCACCAGAAATTTGATCACCTAGCTTGATTCCCACAAAAGGTTGAAAACCGGAAACAAAGACGTGGCAGATTTCTTAGCTCCCGTAAAAATGAGCATAACTTACAAGTTACTTATCCAAATAAGGCAAATAAGGACTTTCTGGAAAGCTTGTATTATGCACTACAACAATCTCCTAGTCTCAGGTCTTGTAAAAATCTGGAACGTAGCTAGAACTGCCCATTACAGAGAGCTGTTCTGAAATTTTTTAGAATGTGCTCCGGTTTTGTCCTTGTCGTAGATCGTGTATAACTTTCAAACGACAAGTCGGATTGAGCTGTTCTAGGATGCGTTGGAAAGCTTAAGAATTTGTCTAAAACTTTTGAAACAAAATGAAAGTGTGAAACAGCCCAGGAATAGGAGTAATTATCGAGTTTCGGTAGCATGTCAAGTCTGTCCAGAAAACAGAACCGTGATAGGTTTGTGCGAAAGGGTTTTGTCGCATTCTTTTGCTAAGTTGGTGCCATTCCATCATTCATGCTTTACTTATTTAGCATGTTTTGTTGTTGGATCTTGAGTTTTGACTTGTGTTTCAAAATTCTCCGACAGATGGCCCCCGGCAAGCTCATGTTGGACCGTGAGAACCTCGCGAGGCGGGTGCTAGAGTTGGAGCAGGAGCGTGCTGCCCTGCAGGCCACCCTCGCCACCCGCGACGCCGAGCTCACCACTCGACGCGGCTCGCTGGACGCCGAGCTTGCTGCCCGCACCGCCGAGCTAGCCGAGCGCACTACCGAGGTGGACACCCTCCGTACGCAGCTCGAGTATAGCGAGACGGAGCGTTGGAACTTCTTCGAGCAGCTCCACGACGCCCACCTTGCCCTTGAAGGCAATGGAGCCGCCGCTCTGCAGGCCACGCTTGATGAGCGTGATGCCCAGCTCGCCGCTGCGAATGAGGAGAACTACGTCCTCTCCGGCCAGGTGGATGCCCTTCTCGAGGAGAAGGATGAGTTGGATGTTATCCTCTTGGAGACTCGGGGTGCTAGGGATGCTTTGGAGGGAGACCTCCAGAACGCCCGAGGCGACCATAGCGCATAGCAACGCTACCATTGAGCATCTCCAAGCCGCCAACAACGCCCTGCACGCCATCCTTAATGGCGGACCTCCCGAGCCACTTGAGATCATCCCACCCGAGGAGGATGTGGAGATGAGTGATGGCGAGGATGTTTCCGACGTCGAGGACGGAGCACCACCCTCTCCCATGAGGGATGACGCCGACTACTACGGCGATGACGACGAGTAGTTGTCACGACCGGTGGTCGTAGCTCTATGTGTGTAGGATTTGTAATCTCGTGAGGCATGTAACCGTGTTGGAAAACGATCCGCGTGTTGTTAATTAAGCTCTCCGAGATTTGTGTTTGTTTGTGGGTCACATGTGATGTAACCTAAGACCGTGTTGTATCGGATTCGTGGTTTCCCGTGTATCAAAAATTTCTATCATGTTGCTAGTATGTTAGAATCTATGGAATATGTGTGTTGCCAATGCATTATGCTTATTTCATCAATATTTTCTTCGTACATGCAATCTGAAATTTTTGGTCCCTTATGCCCAATGTCATGTTTTCTTGCTAATTTAGCTCTTGGTCTAATGAGCTAACGTGAGAAAATTTTTTTCATGCATGACAGATGGTGAATACCCGCCGTGGTGAAGCTTCCGGAAGTGGGCATGGTGCGAGGGAAGAGCAACTCCCTAACCCTCCACCTCTCACGCCGTTGGAACAACTCGTGTCCAACCAAAACGAGATGTTCCGCTTGTTCTTTGCAAGTCAAACCAATCAAGGACAAGGCCAAGGACCGCCACCCCAAGGGCCGAGGAATTCCACCTATGCCGACTTTTGGGCCACTCAGCCGCCCAAGTTTGGTGAAGCTACTACCGATCCGTTGGAGGCGGATAATTTTCTCCGCATCATTGAGTCGAAGTTTGCTCTCCTCAATTGCACATCGGAGCAAAAGGTTCTCTTTGCAGCTCAACAACTTCGTGGCTCCGCTAGTGCGTGGTGGGCAAGTTTCACCGCCGCACTTCCCGCCGGTACTCAAGTGAACTGGCCGGACTTTTGCACCGCATTTCGCGCGCATCACATTCCCGCCGGTCTCATGAAGCGCAAGTTGCAAGAGTTCCTTAGTTTGAAGCAAGGTGCCGGAACCGTGCAAGAGTATGCACGGAAGTTCAACTACTTGGCTCAATATGCATCCTATCATGCCGACACGGATGACAAGAAGAAGGATTGCTTTCGTTCGGGGCTAAGCCCAAAGTTACAAGATCGCTTGGCTCAAGTCACTACCGGCACGTTCAATGACTTAATGAGTGCCGCAATCGTGCAAGAAGATGCTATCCGTGCTCACCAAGAGGACAAGAAGAGGAAGCGCGCCGTAGGAAATCCATCCGGCTCCGCTCCGCCCAAGTACAAGCTAGCTATCACTTCCCCGACCGGACGAAGTTTCGGGCCGCATTGCCGCCGACGGGGGCTCACGTCGGTTGTGCCGCAGCAGCACCACCACTCCCACGGTGGAAATCAGCAGCATACCACCTCGTTCCGCCCTCCACAGCAGCAATACCAAGGTGCTAGGCCCGGTCCTCAAGGTCCGTGCTTTAATTGTGGACGTCCGGGTCATTTCGCAAAGGATTGCCGTGTTCCGACACGCAACCAGGGCAACAACAACAACAATGGTTCCGGAAGCGGCAACAACAACCAAAACCGCAATGGGAATAATGGGAATGGGAATCGCAATCAATCCTCCACTCCAAATGCTAAGAATGGCCGAGTCAACTATACCACGGCCGAAGAGATTCAAGCGGGAGAACCGGTACTTTCGGGTATGTTTTCGGTCAACAACCACTCCACTTTGGTTCTTTTTGATTCGGGTGCAACTCATGATTTCATTAGTCAAGCATGTGCAAAAACCCTACAACTCACTCCTACCGTTTTGGATATTCCCTATGTCATCACATCACCCGGTGGAAAAATAAAAGCAAACCTAGAGTTGAGGCAAGTTCCACTACACCTAGAAAGAAAAATATATCCCTCTTCTCTCATAGTTTTGTGTGGGCAAGGAATAGATATAATTCTAGGTATGAGGTGGATGAAACTCCATAGAGCCGTTTTACACATCGATTCTCGTGAAGTTCACCTAAACTCCCCACTCCATGGTTCATCTATTCTCCGATTGCCCCATCCAAAATCCTCCACTTCAAAAATCTACCATCTTGAGGGAAAACGGATTGAGGATATTCCCGTGGTATGTGAGTTTCCCGATGTTTTTCCGGATGACTTACCGGGCATGCCACCCGATCGGGATGTCGAGTTTAAGATTGAGCTCCAACCCGGTGCGGCACCAATTTCCCGTAGGCCGTACAAGATGGCTCCCAATGAGCTAGCAATCTTAAAAGAGCAATTGAGTGAGCTTATGGATAAAGGATATATTCGCCCTAGTTCATCTCCGTGGGGATGTCCCGCTCTCTTTGTGAAGAAGAAAGACAAGACGCTACGTCTATGTGTGGATTACCGACCTCTCAATGCGGTGACTATCAAAGAATAAATACCCGCTCCCTCGAATTGATATTCTCTTTGATCAATTAGTTGGTGCTAAGGTTTTCTCTAAGATTGATCTCCGATCCGGTTACCATCAAATCAAGATCCGAGCCGAAGATGTTCCAAAAACCGCATTCTCTACGCGGTATGGTCTCTTTGAGTATCTCGTCATGTCTTTTGGGCTCACGAACGCCCCGGCTCATTTTATGTACTTGATGAATTCGGTATTTATGCCCGAGTTGGATAAGTTTGTCGTGGTCTTCATTGACGACATTCTTATTTATTCGAAGTCCGAAGAAGAGCATGCCGAACACCTTCGCATTGTTCTCCAACGGCTTCGTGATCATCAATTGTATGCCAAGTTTAGCAAATGTGAATTTTGGTTGAAGCAAGTGCCTTTCTTGGGTCACATTATTTCCGCGGAAGGTGTCGCCGTTGACCCAAGCAAAGTGGGAGACGTGCTCGCTTGGAAATCCCCAAGGTCGGTGAGACAAATCCGGAGTTTTCTAGGTCTTGCCGGTTACTATCGGAAATTCATTCCCAATTTTTCAAGCATAGCCAAGCCTATGACAAAATTGTTGGAGAAAGATGCTAAGTTTAAATGGAGCCATGAATGTGAAGAAGCCTTCCAAACTCTCAAGAAGCATTTGACATCCGCCCGGTGTTAGCACAAGCCGACATCACCAAGCCGTTTGACGTGTACTTGTGATGCGTCCGGCACCGGTCTAGGATGTGTGTTGATGCAAGAAGGTCGTGTCATTGCTTATGCTTCTCGTCAACTTCGCAAGCATGAACAACATTACCCCACTCATGATTTGGAGCTAGCCTCGGTTGTCCTTGCTTTAAAAACTTGGAGGCATTATCTACTTGGAAATCTTGTCAATCTTTACACCGATCATAAGAGTCTCAAATATATCTTCACCCAACAAGAGTTGAATATGAGGCAACGTAGATGGTTGGAATTAATCAAGGATTATGAGTTGGAAATCCATTATCATCCGGGTAAAGCTAATGTGGTTGCCGACGCTTTGAGTCGCAAGGATCAATGCAATCATATTACCGGTTGTTCTATGGAAAACTCGGAAATTTCAGATTCTAGTGAACCGAGTCTTCGAGTCATTCCCTATGGTTCGCTATATAATCTAGCTCTCATTCCTACCCTTCGTGAGGAAATTATTGAGGCGCAAAAGAAGGACGAAGGTATGGAATTTATTCGGCAAAAGATTGAGAAAGATGAAGCTACATGTTTCCGACAAGATGACAATGGTGTATTATGGTTCAACCAACGTCTCGTTGTTCCAAAGGATATGGAATTACGGAAGAAAATAATGGACGAGGCACATTTGTCTAAATACTCCATACACCCCGGTAGCAACAAGATGTATCGCGGCCTAAGAGAAAAGTTTTGGTGGACACGCATGAAGCGTGAGATTGCACGGTATGTGGCCGAGTGTGATACTTGTCAACGAGTGAAGGCCGATCATTTGAGAAAGGCCGGATTATTGAACCCATTGAAGATTCCCGTTTGGAAGTGGGAGGACATTGCTATGGATTTTATAGTTGGATTGCCTCTCACATCAAAGAAGCACGATTCAATTTGGGTTATTGTGGATAGGTTAACTAAGTCCGCACATTTCATCCCCGTCCATACTACCTACAATACCAAGAAGTATGCTCGAGCTATACATCTCAAGAGTGTTATGTTTGCATGGAGTGCCTAAAACCATTGTCTCCGATCGAGGTCCGCAATTTGTATCTCGCTTTTGGGAACAATTGCATTCTTGTCTTGGTACCACTCTCATTAGAAGCTCCGCATATCACCCGCAAACGGATGGACAAACCGAAAGATTGAATCAATATTTGGAGGATATCTTGAGAGCATGTGCTATGGAAAATAGAGGAAATTGGGATGATTGTCTTCCATTCGCCGAATTCTCGTACAACAATAGCTATCAAGAGAGTTCGGGAATGTCACCGTTTGAAGCGTTGTATGGTCACTCTTGTCGTACACCCTTAAATTGGTCGGAAGCGGGAGAAAGAACCACTTTTGGTCCCGATCTTGTCACTCAAGCCGAAGAGAAGGTTCGACAAATTCAAGCCAACATGAAAGCCGCACAATCTCGTCAAGTGAGTTACGCTAACAAGAGGAGACGCCCATTGGAATTTGAGAAGGGAGATCACGTTTATCTTCGTGTCTCTCCGAATAAGGGCGTATCTCGGTTTGGAATTAAAGGAAAATTAGCACCCCGCTATATCGGACCCTACCCGATTGTGGAAAAGCATAGCGCGGTTGCTTACCGATTGCAACTACCGGAGAGTCTTGCTCGAGTGCACAATGTGTTCCACGTATCTCAACTCAAGAAATGCTTGAAGCCTCCGATAGATGTGGTTATTTCCGACACCGATCAACTGGAAGAAGATCTCTCCTACCCCGAATACCCCGTCCGGATTATTGATCAAAGCGACCGAGTAACTCGCAATCGCACCATCACCTTTTATAAAGTGCAATGGAGTAATCACACCGAAGAAGAAGCAACTTGGGAACAAGAGGATTTCCTAGAGAAGAATTTCCCCGAGTTCCTCGCGTCACACAAATCGGTAAATTTTCGCACTCCCTCTCCTTAATTCCTAGCGATTCTCGGGACGAGAATTTCTTTAAGGGGAAGGCTGTGACATCCCATGTCACGATTAAGGCTAATCCCATAGTTAATACCCTAATCACCCCACTAATGAAGCACTAACCCTAATTGCCCAAAAGGAAAAGAAGAAAAATAAAAAGGAAAAAGGAAAAACCACCCTAAACCCTAGCCCTAACCAAAAATGCAAAAATTATAAAAACACTACCCACATATTTTTGCACCACTGGATTGCTCATGTAAAAAGATGAATTTACAATATTTTTACCAAATTTTTGAACCAAGATTTGAAAGCCCAAAAATTCAAATTCAAATCTGAAACACTGCTACTTGTGAATTTTGTATGAATTTTTTGGAGGCAAGTTTGTGACTTCAAACTAAAAGATGAAAATTAAAGTAAATCATCCTGAACCTCCCCATATTTTTGGTTTTATTTTTGGAGCACTGGAAATACGAATTTTGGTCAAACTACCGAACCATAGATTTGAGACTCAATTTTGGAAGCTCGAGCAACGGTAACCACCGGGCAATGGCGCCACTGCCCGGCGGTCCGCCGCCTCCGCGCCTGCCCGGCACGCGCGCGCGCTGCTCCCGCCCTGTCCCGTCACCCGGCACGCCCCTGCCACCGCTCCCAACCACTTGTACCCGGCGCCCAATCGAGCGGCGCGCCGAGCATATGGCGCCGCCGCGCCGCTCGCGCCTCCCGTCCGCCGCCCCCTAAACAAATGGTCAAACGCTCCCCGACCTCACAAACAGCTCCCTCACCTCCCTGTCCCAGCTTCCCAACCCGTCGCCCCACCAGCTTCCCCCACATTCGCCGTAGCGCGCGCAAGTAAAGTGGGAGCCGCCGCCGCCATTGTCGCCGCCGCAAGCTCCTCCGGTTCGCTAGGCAAGGCTCCACCCTCCTCCCAAAGATGTGCGCAGAGCATCCCTACTAACTCTCCTCCCTCATCAGCTCCTCTCGTCCGTGCAGCCGCGACCGCGGCATTTCGGAAGAAACCGAGCCGCCGCCGTCGCCGCCACCGCGGGTCCCCGTCGAGCACCCCTCTCCGGCCACCGACAACCTCGAGCAACCCCACGCCGCTCTTCCCCGTCGCTCGGTGATGCTCTCCGGCCAAACCCCTCCCTCTCTCATCCCTCGAGCTGCACGCGCGCCGCCGCCGGAGTTCCCGCGGCGCCGCCGCCGTCGCCGCGCCGCCTCCGGCCACCGCGCGCCCCGTGGACCCCGCCCGCGTGCTCCCCCACCGCGTGCATCTTTTCCGCCAAGCCTTGGAGCATGAGCTCCACCGTAGCGCCACCGCGGCGAGCCTCGCCGGCGCCGGCCACCGCGGCCGGAGCCCGCGCCGCCCGCCTCTGTTTAAAATCAGCCGATGGCATTTCCGTAAATATGTCCGAACTTCATTCAAATTTGAAAAATCCATATCTAGCGTTTGAATCGTCCAAAAATTACAAACTAAAATGTTTTGGAAACTAGAAGACCTGTACTTTCATAAAAGTAACATGAACTCCTCAGATCTGGTCATTTTCACATTTTTACAAAAATAACAAAAGTCAACCCCTGAAAACTTAACTAAGCCATAACTTTAAAAATATAGATCCAAATTGAAAGCCACTTGGCCAAAGTCTTCATCCATGACACACATGAATTTTTGGCACTGGAAAATCTACATTTCATTTCATATTTTTCAAGTTATTGCATTTCTTGCATTCTCCGTATTTAATTTTTAATTAATTCTGTATAAATTATTTTTGCATGAAACTTGGCAATTAATTTCCTTTTGGTACTGTGCATATGTAGAAAATCCCATATTAATTTTTGAGCATGTTAAGTAATGATTTTTGCAAACCCTAGATCCAGATTTCAAAGGAATCAATTTCAGCACAAACATAATTCATTTTATGTCATTTAAAATCGTGTTCATGCATGTTTATGTAATTTCTACTGTTCATTATGTCCTTTAGCACCTCATGGCCGGTTTAGTCAAAAGGTTTCACGCATTTCACCTAAGTATGAATTTTGGAATCGAATTTCTATTCTAAAAGGGAATCGTCATCGCATGTGATGTTAAAACTCGTGAGCCTAGGTTTCTTCCTTTTGTATTATAGAGACTTGCTAAAATGTTAGTACTACACCTACACTAACCACAGCACCCATGTTTATGCATCAAGTCATTACTCAATTTACGTTAGTATAGTTATGCTTGATCTTGTAAGTTGGGTCTCGTACAAGAAGGACATGAGGCGTATTATGATTGCTAGAGGTTGAGCAAACAAGCTTTTGGCTAAAGTGTCATATGCATCTTTACAACACATATGCATTACCATGTTCATCACCCTTGTATGCATGTTACTTATGCATTGCATTTCATCCTCTAGGTGACGACGTTGAATTGATTCCGCCGGAAGAAGCCGTCGCTACTCTCAACGCTTGTGAAGCTAGTACTAACTTCGATCACTCTCAAGGCAAGCCCGGTGCATTCCTATTATTTGAAATGTCTTTCTTTTAATCACTATATTAAGGATGATGAATGTGCATTTAAGTTCTAGGAATTGATTGGAAATCCACGTGCATAAATTCCTATATGTCCTATGTTGCTTATGTGTCATATCCTCGTTAGAAAGGCTATGCTATGTTTTTGGAGTCAACGATAGATGGGAAATCTCACCTATGGTTTATGATTAAACTTGAACATGATGATTGTGGTTAAAAGTGAGAACACCCCATTGTGGCTCCGCGAACAAGTTTGAGTTGTGTACCACTTGCATACCTTTCTTATGGGGATTGGTAAACCTATGTAGCTTGTGAGTTGTAAAGTGAGCCGGATATCTCACCGACCCGGAGGTGATGTGTTTGGCACGGTGGTTGCACGGGTTGAGGACCGTTGGAGAGTACATGGGTTAAGCCTTGGGCGCGTTGTTGAACGGTCGCAAGGGGACATGTACTCGGGGTCGGTGGCCCCGTGTTTTACTTTATGATGAACTCGCGAACGGTGGCCATACGTGTTCTTAAATGATGCGTATGTCGTGCATTTGGGTTCTTTCCTGCAGGATTAATAATTCGATAATTATCGCCGTTTCCTCTCGGTTAATGAGTACCACTTGATTCGAGCAGTTTACAATGTGTAGTAATGGAAGGAGATTGAATAGCTTGCTGTTTTATATTGATACTAAATTGTATTGCAAACTCTTGTATTGTTAGTATGCTCACTAAAGTTTCCTTACGCAACAACCCTATTAACTTGGCTAAGTAATAAAATTGCCAACCTAATTAGCATAGGTGCTATTTATGCAAAATGCCAAGTTAAACCGGTCAAGCCCCATGCATCTAGGAGTCGGTCTTAGATGGCCAATTTGACGGGTAAGACTTGCGGAGTATGTTAGATACTCGAGGCTTTGCCACTACATGTTGTTTACGAGGTTATCCGCAAGCCGGATTTTGTGATTGTTGTGGTAAGGTGGTTTGGGACGGAGAAGAGCCCAAAGAGTGGACCATTGAATGGGTTCCGAGCTCTCCGACCCACGATGAGTGAGCCATGGCCTAGGCCGGCATGGTTCCTTTAAGTTATCTATGTATCGTCGAGTTGTATTTCGCTTCCGCACTTTAAATTCGAACAAAGATCATGGTTATGTAAGACTTAATCTCGAACCTAATGTATCTTTTATTTGAACTCTATGTTGTAATCCAGACTTAATTATGTAACCTTGCAAATCGTGTATGTTTGTTAATGTGATGCTATGTATGGTTGCTTCGTCAATCATCTCCCAAGGCGATCCGTACCACACTTAACTATCTTTCGGGATAGGGGTGTGACAG